>VWZI01009385.1:1160906-1175003 GCA_013396835.1 Psilopogon haemacephalus
AGCCTATCTTTGCTACAACAGTTGTTTAACTACATATTTACACTGAGCAGCTATACTGAGGCTGTGTGGCTCTTTTTCAGTACTGCATTACAAGCTCTGGTCATGCAGCCAGCCAAGCTTCCTGCTCTTCCTGTAGAAATGTTATAGCAAAGAGGATTTAATTTTTCTCCTCCTGCTTCACTATATAAGCCCTTCTGCGTTTCATTGTATGCATTGTTAATATGAGTTATATTAGTGGCAAAGCTGCTAGGTTGTCCTGCTGTTAGTATTCTACCCAGGACAAGCACAACTTATCAACTGCCCGGACTGCTGCTCAAAAAATAGGTATCGGTTTACCACATGGAATAACTACACCTGTTTGAATTTTAGCCACTCGATCAGAGTAGCAAGGTAGTCCAAGGAAATTTCAACACTCATTTTTATTAGCCTACTTGACAGCCTCAGGAGCTGGCAAAAAGTGAGAGCAGAAATACCAAAATAGTGTAAAAGACTGCGAGACTGTGTGGGGGGTTTTGCCTTTTAATTTTTTTTTCTTTTTATGTTTTAAAGCTTAGCCCATCCAAACTCTATGAAAGGAACAGAAACCTGGAAGGAAAGCTATTGGTAAAAATTGGTAGCTACTGATAAACATTGAACATTTGCTCTACACATGGCATTACATCAACATGGAACACCTAAAAGTGGTCAACATCTCTATATGACTGCAAGAACACCAATGCAACAAGCAGCAAACTCAAACATTTAAAAAACTAAATAAAAATGACGTCTCACCTTCTGTGCCATTGGGTGTCATGGAATTATTGTTTATGTGGGAGTTATCAACTTTTGGACCACTGGGGGATTCACCGCTACCACTTAGTCGGCTGTGTGGGCTGGCTAGATCCTGCATTTCCATAGACCTGTGAACAAGATGCAGCTGCTTTTAGTGACACATTCAGCATTGGTTACAGAGAAATTACCTCTAGGAGAACCAGCCTTCTTATTCATCAACGTCCTGAAAACACCAAGTAAAAAGCCAGCAGCTTCTCCCATCTCCATCTTTTCTAGCACCGAACTAATTTTGGAGCCTCACACACAACTGGCCAGCTACTGTAATGCTGTTTGTGGCTTCTAGCAGAGCAAAATTTAGACATGAAGTACTGCACTTAAAACACTCCCACCACCTTGTGATTCTAAGACGCATGCAAAGATGGAATCACCCAGTGCACGCAGTCATATGTTCCCCTAACAACAAATTAACACTCTGCTCTTTCAGTGGCAATATGCTGGGGCCTCCAAACCAAACAAAACACTTGAAGCAATTGTGGAAACCTATCATCTACTGACAGGGCATGAGATATTCCTGATGTATGTGTTTACTCTGGCAAACTACTTAATTGTTCCTCTGTTTCCGTTGAAACAAATGCAGCATTAAAACATTATTCTGTCTGCTCACTTGTTTGCTTTGTGGATTACATAAAGCGTGCCCGGCTGAAAAGGGATATGATCAGCACACAGCAGAGCCACCGGGCGTCGGTGCCTCGGCGCTGGGCTGCGGCTCAGCAGCTGCTGCCGAGTCAGAAAAGCACAACTCTGATCCAATGCAAAAAAAAAAAAAAAAAATTAAACATTTATACAGCACATGAGGAGGGGAATGTCTCCAGCGAGCGGTTTCCAATAGCCTTACACACACACACACAGAGAAAAAAAAAAAAAGCCAACTTCCACCCTCACCATGACATATCCCTTGGTTGGTGCTGGGGAAGCTGACGATTGAAGCGCCCCATCCTCCCCTCGCTTTATACCTAAAACTTTTGGTGGTGTTATTTGATTTGATGTACTCAGTCTCAGTAACTGCTCCCAGTAGGAATTCCGTAGGTTACTGTGCCTCTGCGGCATTTGAACCGGGATTCTTTTCTATTTAAAAGAAATGCTCAGACTCTTTCAAAGACCGCCAAATTAAAAATCCCTCCCACGGCAACAGCATAAATGTCCCCCAGCCCGAGTGTGATTTCAGCCATGAAGTTTTCTCGTGGTAGTCTGAGGGGCCCCTGGTCCCCCTTAAACAAACTGGAACAACGCTAACTGACATTTTATCACAAGTTCTAAACACAAATCCTTCATCTTGTACCTCACTAGCTAGAACAATCCACAAAGAAGGATGGTCTTGTAACGAGCCTAAAAAGTCAGTATCTGATAGAAAGTCAAACAGTTTAGTGGCAAAATATACATACTCGTGCTTTACGGGCTCAGATTCATGCATGTAAAAGTGAGACCCCAGCACTAGCTTGTTTGCTTAATGCCAAAACCAACAGTAAGTGTTTACTTATCACCTCAAGGTAAGAAAGATTTAAAAGGAAAAAATAAAATAAAATAAAAAGTCAAAGGCTGGCAGGAAAATAGCAAATTTCAATCAAATCCTTACCTGAAGCTTGAGGAAACAGCAACATCTGAACCAGTTTGGGACTTCTTCACCTGTAAACCAGGGAAGCAAACAGAAGCCTCTATTATTCCGCTTTACTGTAAGGCCTTAATTTAAAGAAAGGAGATCAGTGCAGGTGACAGTTCCGTGCCCTGAGCCCCGGAGCAGAGGCGGCAGTGCCCGTCAAAGGCATACTGTCTTTACATCCAAGGCTGGGCTGCTGTTTCCCGGCAGGTCTCTCTCCTCCCTGCGCGGGGGGACGGCGGCCAAGTGACGGGACGGTGATTCATCAGGGACCCATGACAGCTGCAGAGGGGCCCCGTCCTCCCACGGCCTCGCACGGCTCCTGCTGCACCCCTCAAGGTAACTCCGCCTTACTGAGCCACCCCACCGAGGGCCACGGGAACCCCCAGCCCCCGCCGCCCCCTCGCCTCATTACCAGCCAAGGTCTCTCTCTCTCCTGTACCCTTTGCTCTTGACAGTTTCTTGCCCTCATCATGCTATCTCTCCTCTTCCTCCACTTCCTCACCGTTCTCCCTCCATGCCTGGGCAGGTGGGAACCCCCAAGTCAGCTCTCTCAAAGTCAAGGAGCAAAGCAAGGCAGAGAGGATGATGCTGGGTTTTGGTGGGAGGACAATGGGCAGATCTACCTATAGTCAAGGTTTTCAATACCTGACCCATCTCCAAAACAAGCCCATCTCTGAGCGTGGTGAATTGAAATAAAACCCCTGCATGTTACCACACAAAGTTGCTAACAAGATTTCTGGTAAAATGATCTAAAAGAACACTTCTGTCCAAATAAATAGGAGGAAGCTGTAGCATTTACCTCTGAGGTCACTCATCAAAATGGAGCATGGTTCCAATGGGAAGCCCAGCAATAATTTTCCAGTTTAATAAAATGACTGCTTGTGTAACTCAAGTGAGTAATAAACCTTGAGATCCTGTTAGAAAAACACAGTTGCTGTACTAGCAGACTCTCTTCTGTAGCCAGCAACAGTTGCCAGCAGGTGATAAAATTCAGGTGAAGATATGCTGCTAGACACTTAGCTTAAGAGCACACAAAAGCTTCTCCAGGCAAGTTCTGCATCCCCTAAATATCTGCCCTGAGAATCCTTCATGTGTGCTCTCATTCAACCTGAACTGACATTTTTTAAATGATCACAGAGCACAGGCAAGAGAGATTAGGCATTTTAAGGACCATAAAAATAATGCAAGCAAACCCTACTTATGTGTCTGTCAGTTGGGGGTTTTGTTGTTGTTGTTGTTATTTTTAATCACAGATGGAATTATTACTAGCAAGAGCAAACAACTGCTGGGGGCAAGTTAGGCAACGCAAAACATCACAACTGCTGTCCAGAAGCAACACTAACGCAGGCTGAAAAACATCAATCTTTGTGTGACCTGGTACTTAGAGCAGTGTGTAACATGCTTTGCCAAACCAAACAAGGTGAGCTGATACATTCAGAACTGAATTTTGGTTTAAAGACTCCTCTTTACCCCAGAAACTGCAGCAGAGTGCCTTAGGATATGTTTCTGCTGTGACTTCTAAACACCTGGAAAAAATTATAGGTAAAGTTTGTTTACAGAGCTATCTTCACTCCCCCTTGCACAGGATCCTTTAAAAACATAACTTTTATAACACAGAAGACTTCCTTTTTTCAAATAGGTGCTTTAATTAACTGGCATTTTCCAAAGTGCCCTGCAGTATTACTCACTCTTCACTAAAACTGTAATGTACATTTAAGCCTTGTTATTTTATTTACCCAAATAAAAAGAAACAACTTCCGCACGCCTACAAACGTGTCCATAGTTATGTGCACGTGTGTGTGTACAGAAAGAGAAATGTCATTTATGGATTCGTGGAAGTGGGCAAAAAAAAAAAAAAAAAAAAAAACCAGCTCAAAGTGAATTAAACATGTACCTTAGATGTCTTCTATGATTTGTGAATGCTCATATCCACAATCTTCATTTTCATTAGGCATACTTTAGATATATTCCTTTGTGTCTCAAGGATTATTTGAACCATGTGTTGCATGTTACCATATTTAAAAATGACTCTTTAATCAAAATAACTTTAAAACAACTAATCCTCACTTAGGCTGGTCAGCTGAATCCACAGAGTGGTCCAGGAAAAATAAATCTGCCTTCAAGAATGCGAATGCAGACAACAATTAGACACAGATGTGAGTGAAATTAGTTACAGTTTACAAAATGCTACACTTCACATGCTTTCAGTTTTTTTATGTGCAGTACAAAATTACAACGTATTTAGGAACCACACTCATGACAACCAGAATTCCTAGAATAAAACATTCCTGGGCAGTGTGTATTTGCTCTCATACATTCTCCCATTTTGCCAACCGATCTCTGAATAGCTGAGGTTCTACAACATAACTCACATATTGAACAAAGAGTGAGGGGGAAAAAAATGCAGTGGTCTTAGCTGGGCAGCCAAAGCAGCACACTAGGGAAAAAAAAAAAAAGAAAAAAGGAGCTGTCACTCACCCTTCATGCACTGCTCTGCTTAAACTAAGAATGCCATCAATGCTAAACGGCACACACACTCTGCCTAGTACCTCTGAAATATTACTGGGTGTAATTTGATTGTTGTAAGCAAGGTTCACATCTTTCTCCTTAAAATGGGCTGCAGACCTGGGCACCACAGTGACAGCAAAGCTACTTAAAATCCATCAATTTAAGAATCTTAAATCAGCAACATCAAACTCTGATTAGTTAATGTGATCTTTTAAGTTTGCCTTTTTTTTCTAATTAAATTTATAATTCTTCACAGATGTAGGTTTTGTTGATGTTCAATTTGTCTCTCTCATTTTGTTAAACCTCACATAGTACTCCACCAATCCACTGAATAGCCACATTAAATCTGTTAATACCATGCTCTTCAACCCCAGAAATTATTTCCAGAAGGCAAACTTGCTTTGAGAGATCATCAAACAGGACTTAAGGTACACATTTTATCACATTTTCCCTACCACAGAGCTCAGGATGCAGAGGAAAATTCATGACTTTTGCACTGTTTATTATACTTTGCTAAATTACAAATCAAAAGCATCTGACAGAAGATCATGTATGAAGCCAAAAAGTTAATAATGTTCTGTGAAAAGTAAACTGTAAATGGGAGGGGATTCTAAATTTCAGCAGCACAGAGCAAATAAAATATAGGTACTTGTCTAAATTACAATTTTTTGCTTGCTAGGAGCAATTTTTAATTTTTAAAAAAATTGATATAACTTAAAACATTTTTTTTCCAGCTGAAAATAAATAAGTGAAAATAAGAAGTTAACCCAGAAAACTACAGCCAGCACATGTCCTTTTTCTTAGAGCAGCTCCAATTTAAAGAAGCACATTTCAAAGACAATGGCAGTTTTTCAAACAAGCCTTCCTNAAAGAGGAGGGGGGGAGGGAAAAAAAAAAAGAAAAGCTGTCATTTTTAATGAGGGTGGAAGGAGGAAGAGAACAGGACTTGTTCCCCTCTTTGCCTCCTTAGAAGCGTTGCCACCAATATCAGAATGGCTACAAAACTAATATGGTTACAAAACTAAAATGAGAATTTGCCAGCAAAAGGCACCTTGCTGGCAAAAATATGAGCCTTGGTAATACTTTCACTCTTCCAATAACCCCATCGCTGGGCTCAGAGTGGAGCGGCAGGGCTTTCCCACCAGGTACTCACATCAAAGATCAACTGCACTTATTAAACCAGAAGCAGGTAATTACAGCTATTTCATTTTAAATTACTGGTTTAAATCCTTCCTGGGTGCTCTTTCCCTATGTTTATGAATGAAACGTTTTGAAAGCCCTTTGGGAGAGCAGCGCTGCTCTGTGACAATGCTGCTATTTAGGACCAGCCATTTCAGAAGGGCTTTCTGCTTTTCCAAGATATTTTGGCTCCCGAGAAATATTTCATACTTACTGCAATTCAAACAAAATGATTACTCATTCCTCCTCCCCGCTCTCCAAAGGTAAAGCATGACTCCAGCCTCTGCTGCTGCTGCCGCTGCTACCCAGAGCCGATGGCTGCTCCTGCCCAGACCCTGCTAGGCCTGGGGACAGCAGTGATGTAGTGACCGGACCCAGCGTGTCACCGGCTCCTGGGCAGCGCTGCGCACATCCGCGGCTACGTGCACTGGAGTACCGAGTGTGCACACACACACACGTGTGGGTATTTACAGAGACACACGATTATTCTACACACCAAACCAGCAGTCTGCTCTGGCAGATGCTTTGTGAACAGTCCAAGTATGGGATGGAAAATAAAACAGTCTTTATGCGTGGTATCCAACGCTAAAACCCCCCCACCAATACACTACACAGCATTTCCAGTTCTTATCTCCAATTCGTCTCTGTGATATTTTTAAGTAAGCTACGTGAAACACATGCTCTTTTTTTTTTTTTCTTTTTATCTGATTTTTTTTTTAACCTCTTCTGCTTGCATTGTTTCTAAACGTTTGCTTACCAAAAAGCCCCAGCAAAACACAGGTACCTTCTCAGATACTGTTAATCAAGTTAAGATCTTTGCTTCTCCAGAAACAAATATTTTGCGGCACATGCAGCCCTTCCTCTGGCTGGCGTTTGTCAGGAGCACCGAGAGAAACACGAACTCGGGAAAATTTCGCTTCTCTCGGCCGTCGGAAATCAAGATGTAAGCGCAATGAGCCTTCAGAAGGTCTTTAAACTCCCTCGTTCTAAGATTCGCCATTCTCAAATAAGCCACGCAAAGTATCAATAAACGTCAAATATTTCAATTGTGTAGATGTTTATTCTGCCATTCAGGACAGCTCTCCTGTGGGGATCTGCGTGTTTTCCTTGGTGTTTGGAAAACTTAAACACATTAAGCAGAAGGATTTCCTGCCTCAGAAAGAGCTGTCACAATCTGCCAGGCACCCTCCTCCCGTTTCTCTGTCATTTTTCTCACGCTCTTCGGTCTCTCTGGGCAGGTTCCCTCTCTGGGGGCTCCTGCACGACCTACCCATTTCCCTGCGGTAACGACCCGACCGGGAAACCAGGTCGCAAGCTCACAAGAGCGGCCGGTGCGGAGAGAGCCGCCCGGGTTTTGGTTTGCGGGAAGCCGGCAGCCCACGGCCTGAACCGGCCGCTGCTTGCTGCAGCGAGCACTGCCCCTCCCCGAGGCGGCACCGGCAGCGCCGTGTGACACTCCGCCGCCCGGCTGCTGCTCTTCGTCCCCGGTCCCGGTGCCCCCGCCGCCCCTCGTACCCACCGGGTACTCACCGCGCCCGCGGGCTCACGGCGCCGCGGCGGTTCTCATGGCTCGGTGGAGCCGGGAGCCGGCAGACAAAGCCGCCGCGCAGGGAAGCTGCCTCGGCCCCGCCACCGCTCCTCAGCCTGGGCTTACGCAGGCAGTGCCTGGGGGCTGCCGCTCCCCGCCGNGACACGCTGGTTTGAGAGCAACAACAGCGCTCTCGCCCCCCTTGCCCGGGCGGAACGCGGCCGGGGCTGCCGCACTACCCCGGGTGCGCGGAACCAGCGCCCGCTCCTCGCCCAGCCAGAGTCCCCGTTCCGCACCTTCCTTATTCAGCCTCACTTCTCAAGGCTAACGAGCCCCGCGGGTCCCTCCGCATTTAACGCTGTCACCATGAGAGCCGCGTCCCCCCCTGCCCCCCCACGAGCAGCGCGACCAGAAACCGGAGCTAGAGCAGCGCGGTACCGGCGGCGGCAGCGGAATGAGCACTCACGGAGCTCCCTGGCTCACGGCAGCGCACGCCGCTCCGCTCGGATGTGTAACGGATTTGTGCTCGAATATCTGGGATTCCTGCAACATTGTAAAGAAAGGGTCTGCTGAAGCTTTCGGAGCCAGCCTGCCCCAATCTAAAGGTATTTATTTAATAAAGTATCTGTGACTCTTCACATGGTTCAAACCATGCAGAGATGGGAACTACCTGTATCCTTAGAAATAACTGTAAACGTGGTCAGATTTGTACTTTGCATTATCACTACTCAGCTACTAAAAGTTTAAAACTGTGTAAAGGCCTCTCCACAGACCTGATGCATCTCCAAAGGAGGGGGAGATGGCTGCACAGAGTTAAACTCGTGCATCAGGTAACACTAACTCCTCAAAGCCTAGCTTTTACCAATCAATAGGTAATTAAGTAACTTAATTAGTATGCCATTAAACTGAAATGGCTTATGATACATGCCTATTGCAGCACTTTCAGTTGCTCATAATAAATAAACTTAAAAAAAAAATCAAACTAAACCCCAACAAAATGAAAGACTCCAAATCCATGAAAACATGAAAAAAGCAAGCAGACAAACAAAAACCACCAAAAAGACCCCAAACCAAAGTCTCTTAAAAATATATACCTTCTGTTAACACCATCACCACCACTCCCCAACATTATAAATGTTCACAACGACTAAAACTGACCCAGGTTCTCTGGAGCATTTCTGCCTTGTGGATGGGTACCCTTCAATCCACAGAAGTCATTGTCCTACACTTTTTCAGTACGCATAATCCAAATATGATGAGGAAAACAGCATAATGATTTCCAGCACCAAAAGAAGCAGCCTTAATACTGTGCCAGGTCTATCATACTAAATAAAAACAACCCCAAACCTTTTCACTGGGTAGACAGATTGAAACCCAACTTTTTCCTTTGCAGAAATCTGTGGCTATTCGCTGCTGATACATCCTTACCTTCAATTAACTAATCTGTGAGTGAAAACAACACTTCTGGAGGAGAAACATCTTCTGGCTACAACATCCCAGTGAGCAAGACGTTATTTTGTAGCAAGTACATTGGGAATACTTCAGGAAAGCAGATCAGTTTGCAAAGCTACAAGTCAAACCTCGAGCTGGAAAGGCACCTAGGATTTAATTTTGTTCGGCAGAGAAAAGGGATCTGGGACAGTCACACACCATATATGGGAACCCAGGTCAAAATAAGCAGCTTTCCATTGGGCCTGTCTGCATAGCCAGCACAAACAATCCCTGCGCTTCTGTGCAGTCACAAACCAGATCCCATGCCAAGAAAACTATTTATGATGTTCTATATTAAACTGTGAAAGAAACACAAGTTGCTTGTGACAGAGATACACTGTTTCGTCAGGTAAACATCCCTGAAATACCCTCACCACAGAAGCCTTCTCCAGAGTTAGTCTGATCATGTTTAAAAACTCTACCCCAGACCCTTACAGTGTTAGACACTGGTCCTGTTTCCTTGCATCTGAGACCTCCACCTATTACATGACAAAGATCAGGTACAGGCTCTCAGGAAGCAGAAGATTTCCACACCCCACACCCCCTTTCTTTCTATCTTTTTTTTTTTTTTTTTTTTTTTTTGGGGGGNTGAGGCACCATCTGACACTGGGAAATGTAACTCAAAACCTCTTCTCTAAGACAAGGGTACTTAAATGGTGCTATGGAAATAAATTTTTTAAAAAATCAACAACAACAAAAAAAGCAAACCCAAGACTGTGACTCCTAGTGATGCATGTGAATTTTTGCATAAAATAAACTTTACTGGTTTAAATGTAAATCTTGCTGCAGCAGGTTTACTCTTGGTTAGAGTTTGTAGTCCCCAGGGGAATTTTGTCTAAGTAATAACTCCAGGAGCACGCCCAGCCTCTGTATTTAATTAAACTGAGGCAGATCCCTGCACACATACAGAGCGTGGTGATGTGATGATAAACACAGGATAAATTGCACAGAGGCTGGGATGATCAGCAGAAGGGTGTTGATGATGCACTGCGAGAAAGAGTGGGGTTTGAAATTTTCATCCCTTCTGTAGCATAGCATGTAGGCAGTATGGGACCTGAAGCCATATAAGTGACCCAGATTGGGGATATAAGATAAAGCAGGGTCCTCTGTGTTTATCCAGCCATTAAACAGTGCCTTAAAGGTCTTTATCTGATGTCTGAAGATTGGACTCCAGATTAGTATATATCATTACCCCATGGTATGGTCTAACCTATGAACTTACCCTACAGTTGATACCACAGAGGAGATCCTCCTTTAAACATGTGCAGTCTTTTTATGTCAATAGCTGACCAAATTATGCCAGCTGAGCGCTGCTCCTATTACAAACCTATTTGAAAAGGGTTTGTTTACTTGGCTTTTTGGGTTTATTCTTACACACCAAATCAGTGTGGGCTGGGTTGTTGATCACTGGCACACAACACCAATTTTAAACCACAATGGCACTGGGCTTGCAGCAGAGGTTTCAGTGGGATCTGCATGTGTTTACATCACGCCTGAATTTGCCCTGTTCTGCATTCCTGCTGATGTGGCTGGCATCCCAAGTTATAAGGAGCAAAGGAGCAGGCCTGTTACACAACATGAACACAATAAGCTGCTGGGTGTATTCTTACAACCGTTACTCATGCAATATGGCTTTAGCTCCATGTACAGGGACATGCACTCGTTTGAGCACAAGCAAAGCAAGTCCACTCTGAGCACAGCACCTGTGGGGCACTCTGGTGCTGCAGTGACAGATGTGCTGCTAATCCAGAAAATTTATGTATATATGGAATAGTGGGATGCTTGCATCTTTGCCTCCAGTGCTACAGAAACCTCTAGCATCAGAAAGAGGCCCAGGAAGCCTTCACTGCAGCCAAAGGCTTGTCCCATCACTCTCCAGGGCCACCACCTGGCTCTGCCCATGATAACTGCAACACAATGCCAGCACCCTCTGAAGAAGGCACTGCCCCTCCAGTGTCTCCACAGCAGTTTTATCTTACACATAGCAGCTGTTGCCTAGAGACATCCCTGGCTGGAGCAGAAGTTTGCAGGTTTGATAGGAGGCCTTATTGTCTGCTACTCATGCGAGCAAAAATTGGAAAGCCTTGGAAACTACAAACAAAAAAGTGACGGAAGTCAGGCATTTTAACTGCTCTTTCAAAAAAAAAACCAACCAACCCTCCCAGTGTGGCTGAGAAGGGCAATTTCCTTGCACACTTGCAAGATTCATTGCATAAAATTAATAATGAATTAGTGTCTGTGTGTGAGGTGTTGTAAGGAAAGCTACCTGCTGCTAATCATCATCCTCAGCCAAGCTGCTGACATCTTTGCTGGTGTTCATGTAACTGCGCTTGTGTCGAATCAGCAGCTTCAGTATGAAGTACAGGATCACTCTCTGTAATAACTTAAAATAGGAAATGGCAGTCCGTGTTGAAAAGTAGAAACTGCTTTAGCTTTTTGAATGAAAGCAAAACTTTACATAATTCTGAAGGAGTTCTTGACAGTGATGATACAAACAGACACACAGGGTTTTGTTTGTTTTTTTTTTTTAAATACTTTAGTATTTCTTAAGTTTTCACTGTCCAAAGTCAGGGTATGCACATTCTTATAACAGATCTGCTGCATTATGTAGCAGTGGGGGGGAAGTATAGCATAAACATGTATTTATATAGACACAAACAGCGTAAACCATAAATATTCTCAGTACTCTCAGGGGAACATCAATAAGTAATCTGACAGACTGAAGGGAAAGTTCCTATATGAAGGCACTTTAAATGTGTTTAGCAGTCATCTCCCTTTTGGTACTTAGAAACACCCAGCTGAAAGCTTCCTACATCATTTTCTTCTGCTAGAAAGCTCACAACATAAAAACACCATAAGTTTTGGCCTCCAGATCATCCAAAGTGCTCTACCCACAAGTGACGATGCTGCTTTTCCCTAGGGACTGAGACACCAAGTCTGTGATGCTCTGAGGGCACAGCTCCGAGATCTGCTGCTGAATTAGGAGTAGTGGTTGTAGCTTTCCTAGCTGCTTAAATTAAGGCTGCTGTAACGTACCAGATAAAAAAATTCAGCCACTGAAAATTACATCACATTTTCCAGTGAAGTTCAACAGTTTTGCAAGGTTTTCATTTTTAAAAAAGTTGTCCATGATACCTAAGGTTCAGTGAGAATGACACTTTTTTTTTTTTGCACAAACCTCATCTCAAAAGACAAACATGTTAGTAACCATTTATAAAGTAGTCCTGCTGAAGGCAACACAACTGTCTTCAAGCAGGGTTATTTGGAAAATTAGCTATTTGCAGAATAGGGATTGAAATGGAAGGCATAAGTTTGCAACCTGTGAGCATCCTTGGGAAAGAGCTCATCTTTCTAGCGTAAATTCCAGCGTTTACTCCAGCTCAGCATGGATACCACAGCTGCCCAAAACATGAAAATAATCGTCCTCCGCTGTGGTGTGCTAAAAACAATTTGCTTACAGAAACGAACCAGTCAAACACAAGTACCAGTGGTGGTGAGAAGCAGCTTGCTAGCACTTCAACAGGTGAGCAACACAGCACTCAGGAGTCCCTCGGCAGCCCGGGGCACACCAATAGCACCGTGCAAAGAGTCTTCCAGCAAACTGGCAAAATAGCTGAGTGCTGTTGTTCTGTATAACCCACTCATTCCATGCACCCAGTGGTCCCGCATGCTCAGTGCGCCCACAACTCTCCAAACCTTTCTCAACTTCCATTTAGTGCAACCAGAGGAAAGGTAGATTTTACTAACAATTACGTTTGGGTTTTTTTCCCACAGCAATAAATCATAACTTTGCCAGTGCTACCAGTTCAGTGCCCTGCATGGAACAGCCATGCCAGGCTGACTTTTCTCCAACTACTTTGCACTGCCAAGAACAAACCCAGTTTTGTCAGCACCTCACAGGAAGGTGCAAAGGGAGATGGAAAGCTCTGCTTCAGTTTTCAGCTCTGAATTTAAGTTGTACTCTGAATTCTTAATTCCCGGAGAAAAATGCTTCCCCACTAACCACAGAAACAATAGGTCTACATGCTGTGAATTCTGTTTTGTAGTTATTCCCTAAGTGCATCCTCCAGGCTTTCCTGATGCGTTTTTCATGTCACTGTTCGACAGCAGATGGAGCAGTGGATCATTGCTGTATTTCACTTATTTGTGTCAATTATCACATCGTTTTTCAGCTGCTGACATGCAAGACTGCACAAGCAAATAAGAAAAGTTGTCCAGAGAAATTAAATGAGTTAGAATTATGAGGAAAGTGGAAAGAACAGCAACCCAAGCTCACTTTGACAGATGATTACAACAGGTCTGCATTCATGGCCAATGTATGTGACCGATAAACACACATCCAGATCACAAACCTTGCATTAAGGACACAGGTTTAGCGTGTGCAGCTAATCATGAAACAGTCACACATTTTCCTTGCAGCAATCAGGAGGGGGTTGAGTATCTTCTAAAAGTGAAGTTCATAAATATTCCACATTTGAGGCCTCGCAAGAAAAAGGAAAAAGTGGAAGTCTAAGTTAAGGTGGTTATTACAAGGGCAATTTATGCTACGCTCCCCTCAATTGCTTCTCCTGTAAACCATGAGGAATTTACCCACAGTAAATTCTTTTGAACCTTACAGTAATTGTACCATGGCCCTCATTTGTTCAGCAGGGGTTGGATTCTCACCCAACTGTAGCCATCTAAAAGTCAGCTTTAGCTTGAAATGATCCTCCCAAACCTCATCTGCAGAGAGACAGACACCTCCAATCGATGTGTCTACAGGCAACCGATTTGAGCTTTTCCCTCTCCATAGACACAGATGATGATCTTAAGCTGGCTCCCAGGTTTTGATGGCTGCAGATCCCCCTGAGAATTGAGATTTTGTATAATTTCCCTTAAAATCAATTTTCTCAGTAGTAATTGTGTTCACAAAAGAAAAAAAAAAACCACCCCCCAAAAAAAAATCCCTTGAATTGCCACGTGC
>VWZI01009385.1:1175058-1199864 GCA_013396835.1 Psilopogon haemacephalus
ATTGCCACGTGCCTTATTTTGAAACTCCATGTAATTACTCGGGCTGCCCATATTTGTTGTTACAAATCAAGGCCAGAGGAAAACTTCTCAGATGGCTTCAAAGTCCCAGTTCTCATCTCCAAGCCCAGCTCCCTCCCCCTCACTTCCTCCCAGCAGCATTAACTTTTTTTCCCCCCCCCCCTCTGCAATCTCCCAAATCGGAACAAGCATAACCTCTAAAGCTGTTTTAGAGCGAAGGTCAGAATCCAAAGGACTGGTAACTTTATCCAGTGAGCCTTGCAATCACACTGCTATTGGAAATGTACCCAGAAGCACTCAAGAGGATTTTTTTTTTATTAAGCAATGTTCAATAGGTTACAAAATTTGAGGGTCATTTTGCTGCTTGGGAATTTTTTTTTTTTTCCCCTCCGCCCCACACTGTAAAGTTTAGCACAACTAATATTCGAGAGATCTAATTACTTATTTTTTTGTTGTTTTTTTTGCCACTGAATTTTAGCTTAGTGTAAGGAAACTGGGCTCTGTGTTACGTGCTAACAGAAACAGCAGCCTTGATTTGTTTGTCTAAATACTTAGAGTCACCTCTCGCAGCCAAAATGCCAATAGAGCTTAAGCTCTTTTTACTGCTTGGATACTTCCAGGCTACTAATACTGATTTAATTTTTTTAAAAAATTAATTAGGTGCATTATACAGATTTTCTACATAAATTTCCTGCTTGGCAATCTACCTTTCACCTTTCCAAAGAAATATTTTGTTCTTAACCCAACTATTGGTAATGATACCTGTATTTGCATCTTGAACACAAGATGACAGACCCCTTTCAAACCTAGGCAAACCTGTCCCTGCAAACCTGTCATTAGTTTAGAGGGAAAAAAGGTTCAAGTAAGGATTAAAGAGGGTTTCACAAGCATGAAGAGCAAGCAAAAGTTTGTTTTTAACACCTAAAACACTATATCTGCCCTGTACGATGTTTGAATGCACAGAAGGCTGAAGTGCTCATATCCCCACCAGGTCATTCACCCAATGAAGCTATGAAAATGTACTTTTAAGGACCCTTTGCCTTCTGTAACACAGGAATCTCTACATACAACACTCTTCACTGGGTAACGATGCTAAGACGGATGGACAAACAGGAATGAACCTCGCACTAGATGCCAAAGAGTGCAATGTGGGCACTGCACAGAGAGCAGAGGCAGAAGGCTTTCTGTGCAGCTACACAAGGACACAGAAATGCCACAGAACACAGCAGCACAAAGAACTCAAAACAGTGCATGAGCAGAGATAAACAAGTTTAAATTGTCATTTGATTTTGTAAAAATCCTGATTTGCACCCATCAGCCTAAGGACTGGTGTTGTGTTGAGCGAGTGCCACTCAGAAATGCTTGTTCATCTGTGGTGCCACTTTTTTAACAGTCATAAACAGGGCACCTTTGTTTAGCCAAGCTGATCTATTCTATGCTATTCTATATTTTTTAATTTTATTTTTCCCTTCCAGAAAACCACAAGTCCTAACTTGGAGACACCTAGGAAAATTTAGATTTGGTAGCCAAGGAATGCACTAGTTTGAAAAACAGCCCACCAATATACACCACTACAGATGACTGCTTATTGCAGCGAAATCAAAGTTCTACTGCTGGAGACTGAGTGCTTCCAGTGATGCCTTGTAGTGCCAGGGACAACACAAATGAGGTTTCCACTGCCCTGGCTGAGGACATCAGCAGTGCTGCTGCCTACTCTACGAAGCTCCAGTGGGAAAGCATCCCCAGCATCTGTAGCCATGAGTTAATTGTTTCCTCATCCCTCACTCAAAGGGCAACTGGTGTCCAGGAGGGATGCTCTCCCTCCTGAACCTTAATCCTTATCTAGAACTCGAATTCAGAAAGTGTCTCAGGAACTGCACTGCATTTGCAGCTGAGACAGGGAAAAACCTGGGGATAGAGAGCAGCTGCCCCTTAGCTAGGTACACTAGTATCACACACACCCTCAGCTAGTACCACAAGGCTCTCTGATCCTTGGCAAGACCCAAATAAGCTCTCAGAAGCTATCAGTGATACTCCTACAGTACATTTCTCTTCCCTTCTCATAAAATTATAATTATTTTCTAATATATAAATAATAACATGCCATTAGTATTTTCACCTCCAAAATACTACAAAACGCATGTCTAAAGCCTGCCTTAAAACAGGATCAATATTGTGTCAAGTTTCTTTGCTGTGGGCTTGGCCTCCGACATATGTGGTAGACCAAGCACAATCTTTTGCTGTTAGTTGATGAATTTCAGGATCTGGCTCTTGGGATTTTTTTTCTGGTCAATAGTAAATGGCTGTGCAGTATGCATCATAAAGTAGCAACTGGTAGGTCAACTGTTTTTCATGGCAATCTAACAGAGGGTTGCCCAAAATTGGTTTTACCAAAGTTTATGTCAGTAATTAAAAATACTTAAATGACATGATGACTTTGTATTTACACTGACGTCTGCTTCATTGTCTGCATTTTATTTCTGATTGCATAAATATTCATAGAGAAGCACACGGGGGAATTCTCAAAGTGGTGCACAGAGACCACAGTACACAGCTCCCATTAATTTTAATGAGTCACATGGTTATGTTCTAACACTCTAACACTCCCCACCACAGTTTCCCCACCGTCTAAAATCACTAATTCCAAGTATGCACTGTCTCCCACTTTGCAATCTCCAAATGCACAAGGGATGAAGTCTTCTCATACAGATACTTCAGGATGATCCAGTGGCATTCTATACCCAAAAGTCCCCAGCCTAATTAGTTACTAAACTCCTCACGCTGCTCCTAATCCTCATCTCTAAAGACATTTCCATCAGTTTCTTTGCTGAAATGCCTATTTCAGATAAATAGAAAATTAATATCCCAGGAACTCCTGACATAATTAATGCACAATTACACACACACAAGGGAAAAAGGGACCAAAAGAACCACTAAACCCAAAATATGACTTAACCAACCTGCTAACACACTGAACAGTCTCAGAAACTGTGCTTTGACATTCCTCCCTAGAGGACAAGGGCAGCACATTATAAATGAAAGATTCTTGTCATTTGACTGCATTTGAGCTTTCCTCACCATGTGCCAGGAAGGTCAGCCAGGGTCTTTTAGAGCAAGGCTGTGAGCAGAGAGAATTACAGGCTCAGAACAACTGACAGTGTCTTGCCGGAGATTCCCTCTGTTTTATAGCTCAGAGGCTTTGCTTCTCAGAGTTGCTGCTTCTAACCAGCTCTTTTACATCTTCTGGAAACCGAGAATGGGGTATGAGAGGACTGCACTTCTCCACACCGAAAACCTCAGGAGGTTTGGTGGCTATAGGAGTAGGGGCAGTGAACACAGAGGGGCAGCCAGCAGGAGCACAGCTGGCTCAAAGCTGTGCTTCGAAAGGGCTGAAATCCAGTGATGAAGCATCTGCAGTGCATTCAAAGACAGTGTTGGGAAAGTAGGAGAGAAGATCCTTGAGATGGCTTAAGTGAAAGTAATCAAGAGACGGCCAAAAGGGAGGCTTGCTTTTTCACTTTCCTTTTTCACCTGCTTGTTCAGTTGCATGACATTCACCACCTGAGCACCATCTACTTTGATGGCTCTCAGAAAGTAAAGCCAAAGGCAGCAGTGATGGAGTGAGGGCTGAGACCATTAGATCTGACTCTTTGTGTGCAACCAGGAATGGAACACGTGAGTACATCTGCCCAAGTGGAAGGCAGAAGGCTGCTCTGGAAGTGAGTTAGGTCCTTTAACAGAAAAAAACAACAGTGCAACAAAATGCATACCAGCTCTGAACATGCTCTGGAGAGCTGTCTTGATGGAATGTCACCTTCCTCACAGTGTACTCCCTCCATGAGTGTACACTGAGGTTTAATTGACAGTCTGGACTTTAAGGAGGAGAGCACTAAATAACAGCAACCAGGGACTTTGATGAAGTCAGAAGCAGAAGATAGGACTCTTGCCAAACACGAGCAGGACTTGTTTGTTTTTATTAATAGATGCACCACATCTCATTCATACAAGCTGAGCTGGAACTGGGTGATCTTTGAGGTCTCCTCCAACCTAAACCATTCTATGATTCTAAGCTGAGGATCAAAACGCTCTGTAGTAATTTGTGTGAACTTTTGGGCATGTGCACTGAAATCCTCTAAAATATGCAGCCTATCTGGCCACTGAAATTCAAAGCTAATGAAGCAAACATCCTCTTACATGCAGAAGCGAGGGAAGAAAAGGACATCAGTATTTGCTTGAGCCCTTTTTGCATCTGAACATGAAACACAATCACTTTTAAAGCAAGGTAGAGTTTTGTGATGTATCAAAAGCATCTGCCAAAGCCTACTAAAAAGCCTCCTGCTCCTGCCTTTGCCGCTGCCCTGTGTATGCCATTTGCAGGTGTCAATCACAGGCCATTTCTCACCATGAAAAGAAAAGGAGAAAAAAATTAAAGCATCTCATGATGACTTTGCAACTTACAGAAGAAAGCTCTTTGAAATGCTGCCCTGAGCCACACAGAACTCCACTTGAATAATTAATTACATATTGACAAGGCCTTATAAAGGAAAAGCTCAAAGATGTATTGATGTTTAGATCATTTTCTTAATGTGCATTCAAAAATGTCATTCTTGTCAGCTTTATGCTTTTGCCTTCACATAGGAGCAATTCCTGTCAGCTTTATACTTTTGGTTTTGTATTGGAGAAATTCTTGTCAGCTTTATGCTTTTGCTTTCATATATGGTTGAAGAAGATGTATGACTGATGACATTTTCTGGTTCTATGCTAACAGTTCACCTAAAATCTAATAATTATGGCAAATTTAAGAGAATTATAGCATCTTCTATAAATCAATAAGAAACTCTTGTACGTACATAGCTACAAGCTACAACGTGCCCCAAATATTTCTTTGAACTGTCCTAATTAGTCATTAACTCTGAACTTTTGTGTGTTTAGTAGCCATTATCAAAAAACACAACTGAAAACCAGCCATGACTTAAGACTGTGAACATCTTACCAGGTCAGACGTAAAAAGATGCACTAAACTATGAAATGTGCAACCCTGTCAGCATGCTGATTTTCAAAAAGGAAGGAATAAATTTTCATCTTTCTGTTTTCCTGTTGCATTTTCAATTAATTGAACCAGGATGGCACGTGCATTCCTGCTAGAGCTCTTCTGCTACAGTATTTCAGTTGCACTTAATAAATTGCACCTTCCATGAAAAGAAAAGGTGATGGATTGAAAAATGTTTAGCACAACCATGCATAATTGATAAGCTCCCTAGTGCAAATAAGTGTCTAATAAATAATTAAATTTAATCTCATTATGAGAGTTTTCATAATGGGATAATTTAATTAAATGAAAGCCAAAGGGTTTCTAGGGGTTGCAAGATACTGCTGGTGCTATATTTGGCTAATGGTCTGGGGACAGTATAGTGAAGAAGAGTAATTCACATGGGTGCATGCATTATTTAATGAATCCCTCTGAGATGGAGGAAAGGACAGATCAATGATAACTTGTCATTTTATCATTGCTTACAATGCACATTTAAACAGCCTGGATAACATTAAAAGCAGAAGGAGAAGCTTGCAACCCTTTGCAATACATCAGTCCTCTCTCTGCCAGACACAGTGAGTGTTGTCTTCCACCATACACAGTTTCACTCACATGTAACTTTTTTTTTCCTCCTCCTTCTTTCAGACCAAAAAAAAAAAAAAAAAAAAAAAAAAAAAAAAAAAAAAAAAAAAAAAAAAAAAAAAAAAAAAAAAAAAAAAAAAAAAAGCCTTACAAGCTTCTGTGCAGTTAGAGCAAGCCTGCCCCTAAGTGAAATTTATAATGGATACAGCATGTACATCTGATACTAAAAAATTGATAGCTGTGTCATGTGGGACCCATTAACAAGCTTTTTGAGTGGGCTGAGTTTTGAGCTCTACGTCTCCAGAAGCACTTAGCTAGGCTGGGATCCTAAAAACCATACTAGCCTAAGCAGTTAGCTCATTTGCAGGTGATCTGTTATGAATTCATATGAATAGTGAAGGTATCTTCTCAGATAAGAAAAAAAAAAAAAAGTGTCATCTTGCAGACTGCAAATGTGCAGGAGCCAAAAGCTAAATGGAGAGGGTTGGCAGTCTGAACTTCCACTTTCCAGTGACCTGCACATGTAGAAGCATTTTGTCAGAAATTTTTTTGTTCAGTTGTGAAAGTATAGACTGCTCTACCATTGGAGTCTTTTGTCCTGTCCTTTCCATAGGGTCTCACCTGTCTGATGGCACCAGACATCTTTATCAGGGAGATGTTGATTGCTTCTCTGGATCAGAGAGATCCAACTGCCCATGGTTTTGTCTTCTGAAGCAGAAGCAAGCCCTGTGAGGAGTGGCTGAGGGAGCTGGGGTCGTCTAGCCTAGAGAAGAGGAGGCTCAGGGCAGACCTCATTGCTGTCTACAACTACCCAAAGGGAGGTTGTAGCCAGGTGGGGTTGGGCTCTTCTCCCAGGCAACCAGCAACAGAACGAGGGGACACAGCCTCAAGTTGTGCCAGGGGAGGTATAGGCTGGATGTTAGGAGGAAGTTCTTCCCAGAGAGAGTGATTTGCTACTGCAGTGGGCTGCACATGAAGGTGGTGGAGTCATCATTCCTGGAAGTGTTCAAGAAAGGGCTGGATGGAGGACTTAGTGCCATTGGCTAGGGCTGGGTGATAGGTTGGACTGGGTGAGCTTGGGGGTCTCTTCCAATCTGGCCTATTCTATTCTAAATCATCCAGAAGTGCACAGTCCTGTACCTGGGGAATAATAATAAATTCCACCAATACAGGTTGGGAGCTGACTGCTGGAGAGCAGACCTGTGGAGAGGGACCTGGGAGTGCTGGTGGAGAACATCCATGGCACAGCCTCTACCTAAACCTCTATGAGGATATGTCTACATTTTATTACAGCTTAATTCAAACTGCTGGCA
The DNA here is from genome assembly GCA_013396835.1 of Psilopogon haemacephalus. Taxonomy (NCBI): domain Eukaryota; kingdom Metazoa; phylum Chordata; class Aves; order Piciformes; family Megalaimidae; genus Psilopogon; species Psilopogon haemacephalus. The sequence goes on from VWZI01009385.1 coordinate 1,182,004, forward strand.
TCTCTGCTGATGATTCAGTAATCTCTTATGTCCTTCAAGAACTAACAAAGGTCTCTATCTACCTCTCTGCTTCTCTAAGGAAACCTCCAGTAAGCCAAGATAAACTATACATAAGGCATTATAAAATTAAGACTTTCCTTGCTTTATATAGGGCAAAAGACACTTATTTCCAGGTTGCATTTCCACAACAGCTTGTTTGAATATAACTTTATTTCTGAATTACTTTGAATGGTGTCCAAACTTTAAGAGGTTAGGGGAAGAGGGATTCTGTTTGTTTAAGAGTGAGACCTTATATTTATTTTTCCTATCATGTTACAAACTCCACTTCCCTCCCCAGGAACTAGTATTCTTACACCAAAACCTCAGCAGACAGATATACCAAGTACTGCAATACTGATCATACCATAGATTTAAATTGTAACCTGTGATTTCTGCTCCCAGATATAATTCTGTCCCAGATTTCATTCGAATTAAAAAAAATATAAAAAGGGAAAAAATAATCGATTGAGAAAAAAATTACATGGAGAAAAGAGCCTAGAATAGCCTAGAAAAGCCCTCCAAGCTCATCCAGTCCAATCTATCACCCAGCCAATGGCACTAAGTGACCCATCCAGGCTTTTCTTGAACACCTCCAGGGATGGGGACTCCACCACCTCCCTGGGCAGCCCATTCCAATGCCAATCACTCTCTGGGGATTATTTATCTAATGTTTGTTTTGAAACTTGTAAACATCACTTTGTTGTGTTGTCACTTACAGCAGGAGTGGATCTGTTTCATGGTGACATTGGGATAAACAACCAAGAACTCCCTCTGCTTCCACTGTATCCAACAAATGATGAAGCACCAAGCAGTTATCCCCACCATGACCTGTCTGTTTCCGGTTCTGTTTCTCCTAATAGGAAAAGGGACATGCTACAATAAAATCATTCCTATCCTTTCCAGGGCAGAGAGGATTTCTCACTACCTAGCAAGGATTCAGCTATGTTCTAGAGAGCAGTTTGACCCAGAGAGAAATCTGTGCTATAAATAGAACCTGTCAAATGTAACAGGTTCCAGAACTGTTTCTGAACATCTCTGGTTAAACTCTTTCCTCACTTCTGAAGGGACAATTTACCATGGTTATGCTCCAGCAGTGTCCATGAGGCTGCACTTGCACCAGATCTGCAGATGCAACTGGAGTGCCAACACCTGACCTAGCAGCTGTAACTGTTCTACAAGACAGTGTTTGTAGGGGCTAGAACTGATATACAACACTACACATCCCTGTCTAGATATGTACTGATACAAATTCACACATGCACACACAGTGTGACTAATTCTCCCAGGAGTTTTGAGTTTGCTGTCAGCAGCTGATTTGCCAGACCTAGGCAATCCCAATCCCAACCTGGAGAACGAAGAGCTAAAAAACAGTATTTATGACCTACTAAATCAAAACTGTGCTGAGAATCAAACTCTGTTTACAGCACTGCTTTATTTGTAGCTTGCCTTCCGTGCAGTGAGATAGCAAGGAAACAGGTCTCTTGTTCTTTGTTAGTTTCTCAGTAGTCATTTTGCAGAAATATTTTCCATTTGCTAAGCAAATTGTGTCGCGAGGCTCCCTTATATATGGAACTGTGCTCATCCAATCATAAAATTGCAACACCTTGGGCCCTTTATGCCAGTGACGTTAAATATCCCATAAAGGTCTGCAGTGTTATCTATAAACATTCAAAAAACCAGGCGGTGCTGCTGTAAAAGTTCTCCTTGTTCTCTGTTCTTAATGAAGGTACAGCTTCCTCAATTGGAACAGAAGGCTTACTGCTGAACTTAAAGAACATCTGGTTTTCATTTGAGGTGCATTCAAGTGTTCATTAAAGTGTCCTTGCTGGTCATTTCCAGCCATTTTGGATTGGGTTTGGGGTTTTTTTTCCCCCCCTCTGTTTTGTTTTGGGCTTTTTTTCCTTTTTTAAAAGATTTTTTTTTTAAAATTTTTTTCCCCTGCTTCACAATGGTTTCTGCCCTAATACTATGGCAATTGCCACATGTCTCTAAAAACAGTAATTTTCATTGTACTGTTTCCCTTGGAAAGAGCTCGTGAGAGAAACGTGAAAGAGAATTAAACGTGGACCTCATCTGACTCTGCCAAGAACAGCTTCTACAGCTCACCTGGTTCATAATGCCTAGGGGTGTTTATTTTCTGCAATTATTCATCCAGGCTTCATTGACCTTGCATACTAATAAATTGTAAGGAGTGAAACAAGAAGCCCTTGCGCTGTCTGCAGGGAGGCCTCAGAAATCCCTGCCTTGGGTTGTGAGTTGTTCATGCTAGCACCAAAGGTGCCAATACTTCTTGGCCACAGAAAGCCAGATCAGGAAAGAAAGAAAAAAAAAAACCACCAAGAAAAAACCCCCAAAACATCTGCAAAAGAAAACACATTCAAGTGTTTCCCTGGCCAACCCTGTTACCTGGGCTAAGGGAGCAACTCTTTGCTAAGCTTTTACTAACACAGATAAACACAACAGAGCAACAGCCAAGGGAAAAAGGCAACGAAAAACGCAAGGAAGGGACAGGAATTGTATGGGCTTGCCTCTAAAGGAAGAAAGTTTAATGCATGGAAGCTGTCCCTTCAGACTGCATTGAAGTCAGGGTAACTGAGATTTCAGGTGGAACCACCTCCTAGAAGAAAATTTTAAATAAAGGACTGGATGGAGTGCTTAGTGCCATGGTCTGGTTGATTGGCTAAGAGCTGGGTGATAGGTTGGACTGGATGAGCTTGGAGGTCTCTTCCAACCTGACCGGTTAGGTTCTGTTCCATGCTATTCTATGCTCCTCTGGCACATGACCCATGCAACATGCTACAGTTCTGCCTGCACGGACACCCCCATTTACTCCAAGCAGCAGAATAATCTGTTTAGCCGTAGGATGGGCAGAGAGGCAGCACACAATGAGAGAGAAGCATTTCAGCTTTAAAATGGATAAAAATTGATTGCGTCCTTATAAAGAACTAAATTGGCAGAGTGTTAATTGCATTTCACATAAACATCTGCAGCAGTCGGTGACTCGTTAGTGTGCCGTAATGCAATACAGGACACTCAGGAACAAATGCATCCTCCAGACGAGTTGGGAGAGGCTGTCTAAAAGCGCCTGATGAGATTGTAAAAATCTGATTAGCCTGAACTGCTAATGACACTTAAAAACAAAGGAAGATCTTTAAATAGAATTATTTTGCTTTTCATCTCTCTTGATAAATTATATGCAAATTACCGGGGCTTGAAAAATGCTTGCCTTGAAGGGAACCCTATGGCAATGAGAGAAAGGTCGTCAGAACTGTTTGTGCTAAATCAGTCTGCAGGCACAGAAAATTTCGAAGAACCTCAATTTGCCTTTCAATAGTAGTGCACTGGAATAAGAGAATTCACACATTCTTCATGTTATGATAATACACAGGGCACGCTCCAGGGAGGAAAGCAGACAGTTACTTCCCTGAACACCTCAAAGTAAAGACTCAGCAGACAAAAGACGTAAAATCACGTTTAAATGGATGCTCTGCAAACTTCAACTGCATTAACATCTTTGCCAGTGACATGGACAGAGGAATCAGTGCACCCTCAGCAAGTCAGCAGATGGCTCCAAGCTGTGTAGCACAGTCGACTTGCTAGAGGGCAGGGAGCCATCCAGAGGGACCTGGACAGGCTGCAGAGGTGTGCCCAGGACAACCTCATGACATGTCACCCCTCTGCTCATGTCACTGACAGAGATGTTAAACAGCAATGGTGCCAGCACTGCCGCCTGAGTGAGCCAGTTGGCACTGGTCTGCAGGTGGAGACCAATGAGAAAGTGTTCCAATGAAAGTTTTACAAGTTACATACTCACCAATTCTGTGCATCCTAATAGGGGGAAGAAGCTCTTCTAGGATGCACATGTGGACAACCTTGCCTTGAACTAGCCAGTTCTAGGTGCAACCATGAAACCCCAACACTTTCAGCATACGAATATAGGGGAATTGGCTCAGTGCTTATGTTTCTTTCTCTGGCAAAGCAAAAGCTCACATCTCCATAGCAGCTACAAATGAAAGATCAGTAGAAGGCAGCTCTAGCAAGCAATCTTTCAGGAAAAAAAAAAAAAAAAAAAAAAAAAAAAAAAAAAAAAAAAAAAAAAAAAAAAAAAGGAGCAGAAGGAAGAGAGCTGGCTCTCCAAGGGCTGACTGCAGCCCTTTGGTCTCATACATGGCAAAGTGTTTTTCCAACTGGGTTCTTTAAAACCCAATAAAGGTAGCCTTCCAAAAAAGCTCAGAAATGCTTCCATATTTACTGATAAGATATAATCTCTTTTCTTTGAAATCTATTATGCAGACAACCTGTAAAATACCCCCTGGGACCATGTGCTGTAGCAGTCTGGTACTTTCAGTGCATTATAAAATTAAATTACATGTTCCAGCTCATTGGCTCCTAATTTAGATAAAACAGTAAGATCTGAATTCATAAGGCTGGTTGGTCTGTAAGGGGCCCCTTGTCAGGGACTGTATATTAGTGTAGCAAGACTTGAGCTGGACTCTAGTCCTGTCATGCACTTGAAGTGAAAGCATGATTGAACATTTTGAGAAGGGGAAAAAAAAAAAATTAAGAGGTCAAGCAGCTACTTCTATGAACATTTATGGACAGAGCATTGAGACTTGGTACTTGTGCAGACCACAAACAATTTCTAATTACATCCACAGTGTCTTCCTGTCAATAGATCATGGCTGCTTCCTTTGATCAGCGTTTAGGTAAGAGGTGCACAATTGTTCTGGGGTTAAACATAATTTCAAATAAGCATCAGATTTAACTGAAAGATACAGCTGATTGCTTCTCCCTCGTATGTAACTGAATCATCATCATCATCATCTGCTCTGAAAGGGGTAAATATGAGCATATCTCTTCCATGGCAGCAATTTTCCATTCTGTAGAGCCATTCCCCCCCACCCCTCTCAGTTACGTTTAGAATAAGTTCAGGGAGTGAAGAGTCTACCACAGAGAGTTCATTTGTGCAGAGTGTTAGTTCAGCTGCAACTTCTCCTGAATGATTTAATGCACACAGCTATTATGTAACTCAGATTGTCTTCCCATGTTTTAATTTATTCAGTCATTTCCTTTTTAAAACATGTGCTCTATAGAGTACAACATCCCTCCTGGTTGTGATTTTGAAAGCTTTCAATTTATTAGTTAAATTCCTGATGCTTACATATTTAGTTATAAAAGCTCACAGTTGGAAGCCATTGTATGCATATTTTACCCCTGTCTTGGATTAAAGGCTTTTGTCCCAAGGTGAATGTGGTAATGAAGTAGATGTGGTTCAGATAAACCCTAGTTCAGGTGGTTTGTTTTTGGTTTTTTCCAAAAACGCACAGTAAAAAAAGTTTGTTGGGAGAAAAACATCATGAGTGAGAGCAACCCACCAAGGATTAAAGTGAGGAAACTTGGAGCTACCTCTCTTCTGCTGTTCAAGTATGAAGTCATCCAATCCTTAGTGGTCTTAGTTTGTCAATACACAACAACTGGCTACGTGACCAGACAGGTTTCTGTGTGACACCCAGTGTAAGGAAGCTGTTAGTATTCTAAATGTGTGGCCAAACTTCCTTGCAACACCTGACCAGCGTTTTGTTAGGCCAATAAAAGAAAGCCTAACAGCCGCAGTTTGCTAGAAAGAGGGATGAAGCCTTTCACTACACTCTTGGGAAAGTCCTCTCCTCAATAAGCTTCTAGCATGTTATAAAATGATTTGCTTCTGGTCACTCAGACCCTGAGTTGTTCTGCATCCACTACAGCTACAGCTTATTTTTTTGGCATATAAAAAACCAAAACAAAAAAAATTAAAAAAAAAAAAAAAAACTCCAAAAGAGTAGGTACTCATAAACACAAGATTACAGTAAATATGTTGAGAGCTCCAGCTAGCTCTTTCTCTGGGGAATGAAAACCCAGCCAACCAAAACAAACAAAAAAACACAACCAAAAACCAAACAACTAAACCACAAAAAAAAAAAAAACCACAACAGAACACCCACCACAAACCCAAACAACAACAAAACACCCTGAACGAAACACCCAACCAACTGCCCCAATTGTATTAGCTGAAGGGAAAGATCACAGCAGAAGCAGCTGGCTTCCGCCTCTGAGAACGAGACGTGCTGGTGCCTTGTGCTGTCTGGTGACAGGAACTAAATATATTATCTGCTCTCTCCATGACATTCCACTTTGAACTTAACATGCCAGCAGTCATGGTACAAGTGAATGGACAGCTGCCATGAGTGAGGCATTTAAGGTTTGAAACAAAGATTAATAGAGGAACTGCAGCTAAATAGATAATAAATGTTTAGAAGCACACGCATCAGTTGCTTTCTTATTTATGATTAAAAAATATTTGTTGCAACACTCACATTGTTTAAAAATTCAGGTTGCAAGAGAGCAGATCCTCACTGCTGTTTAAAGGACATCATCTAGCTCTACATTTGTGCACAGAATCAACAGAAGATGTCTAAAAGTCAGTCTGCTCACTTTGTCCTATTTTAGGAAGAGCTAAAGAACAAGTTTAAGGTTTGTTTTTCCTGACATTTCCTTCATTTGCATTGAACTACTTGATAGAAAAAAAAAAAAAACACACAAAACCAACACACCACCTAAAAAGCCCCAAACAAACAAACAAAAAACCACCCAACCCTACTAAACATATTTTACAATTTGGGTTCTCAAAATACACCTTCTCACTACTATATTCTGACCAGATGAGAACAAAGAAATGTGGAAGCATAAAACAGTGTCATTTAAATTGCACCCAGGGTTTTAAAGTATCAAAGTCTGCTCCAGAAGATAATTGCATTGGAATTTAAACTCTTCAAAGCATACAGCTTCTGACAGACCATACAACAGTCTTATGATAAAACATCCCTGCCCACACAGACCACAAAACCATATGCAAGAACATGTTCTAAGAGAAACCATTGGCCTTGCAAAGTGTAGGGGAAACTCCTGGATGAAAACTCGTGGCTGTAGCTGTACACATGACTGCTGCTTCTCCCACATGGGTAGATTACACAGTGCCAAGATCGTCTTTATCACTTCAAGACTGCAAGGGCCTGCCCCTGTGTATTTTGGATTTTTTCACTGGAATATAACTACTGACAGCAAGACTAGACTGGTTTAGGTTGGAAGTGACCCCAAGGATCATCTAGTTCCAACCCCCCTGCCATAGGCAGGGACACTTCCCACTAGAACAGGTTGCTCAAGGCCCCAGTGACTCACAGAAAGCAAAAGTTAAAGTACCAAACACATTGGGTTGATCAGCACCACTTGTTCCTGACAATTCTTTGACTTACAAATCTGTCTCAGTTTCTCAGTGGGGAGCAAGATTTACAGACAGAATGACACCCCCCCTCCAAACCAGTATCCCACATGGATTTGGGATTAAAGATATTTAAGCATGAAACATTTGCCAAGGAACCTCATAAAGAGGGAAAATACCAAAGCAAGCACTGTGACAGTGTATGCCATCTGTAATAAAAAGTCTAGCCAAAGTTTTAAATCCTCCTCTAAGTAACAGCAACAACCACACAGTCTCCTACCAAGTTCATCTGCCACAAACTGTCCACAACTGCTCAGCAGAACCAAGAAGGGCATGACTTCTATTTCTAGCAGCTGCCTCTGACATTGGATGCCCTGTGCACACTTTGCAAAGAATAATCATAGAATAGAATACTTTAGGTTGGGAGGGACATTATAGATCACCTAGTACCAGTCCCCTGGCAACGTTTCCCTATTTTGCTGCTGACAATGAGAAACTGGAGTAGCACAAAACATCAGTGGCTGAGAGCAGGGGAAAAACACAACAAACCCACCCCAGAAGAGCACTGACAAAACCAGCTGAGATCAACAGATTATTATTAGCACAAGTTGACAGTGATTGGGAAGACAGCCAAAAGTGTACCAAGTGCTGAAGGACTCAAGATGACCTAAAGAGCATCAGTGTGAAGCAAGCAAATAGTCACAGTGCTCATCAGCAAAAGTGAAGGAAATAATTGACACTTCTCAAAGTCATCCTGTCAAAATGGTTAGCAGGCATTTTTAATTTTATGGCAGGTCATACAAGACCTGAGAGCTCAGAGTTCTATAAATGCCCTGGAAAAAGATGGCAAACACCAAGCTTATCAGTTTGCTAAAGCAGTGAAGCAAGCTCCAAGTAAAGCATGTGGCAAACATTGCTGAAATTCTGCTGATAAATGCAAAGCAAAATGCCACTCAGACTGAGGATGGGCACAGGTATGTGCTAAATTAATACTGTTCCCAAGGAAGAGATCCTAGAGTTGCTGCCAATAATTTTCTGAAATCATATCTGTGGCCAGTGACAGTCAAAAAGTTGGATACAGTGCTAAAAATTAGCAGGAAGGAAACACAGTAAAACAGAAGATATCATGAAACCAGGGAGCATCCTAAATCTCATAGAAATCAGCAGCAGGGAAGAAACGAGGGTCTCCAGCTTGGAAGAGACACCTCAGCATTGTAGGAACAACAGAAGTCTACAGAAGAAAGAACAGAGACCACAGGAAGTGAACAGAAATTGACAATTCATTATTTCTCTTGTCAAGAAAACTTAACATCCTCATGGTTTTGCTGCAGTTGTTAACAGCAACAACGACAAATAAAAAGCTTTCAGAAATCGTATCATTATCTCACGATAATTGACAGAAAGCATAGACACATCCAAACCAAAGCAGTGTTAAAGGACAGCAGTAAACACAACTGTTTGGATGTTTTCCACCCTGTTAAAAGCAGCAATTGCTCTCCAGCTCCTACTCTTTAAACATCTGCTGCTGGTCAGCATGAGAAGCAGGAGAGCAAGCTCTGCTGTCTAACCCAGAGTAGCAGCACTTACATACCTCCTGATCTTCTTTCTCAGTCCAGACCTGAGTGTTCTTCCAGCTGCCACACAAGGCTCCTCTCCTTCCATCCAACCTCAGAAGCGTTTTCTTCTGACTTACTGTTATCTTTAACTCTCCTCAGCCAGATCAAAACACTGCTAAGTTAATTACGTTTGTTTAAAGTGGCAGATGGAGAAGAGACTGAGAAGACGACCAGCCCAGCTATCAAGAAGGGCAAGATCCTCTTTGCTCCTGGCTACCCAAAGCGGATGCAGTGCTGGCAAAGAAAGCAGCCTTTGAGCAACAATAAACAGGACAAGCTAGGAACAGAGAGCGCTGGTGTCCAGTACTGGAAGGGTTTGGCAGCGCTCATCTTCTGTTTATAGAAAGCATAATGGCAGTGTGCAGCTCTTCCAGGGACACAGCAGAGGATTAGTGCAGTGTCTGCACTGCAGAAACCTGCTCCGTGTGCCGCTTAGCTTTTGCAATGCCTTACTCAACCCAGAGAAAAAAATAAACATAAAACTTAGCCCATCTCCCTTTCTGAAATATTGTCACAAATGACACAAATCTGATGTAGCCATCAGGCTACTACTAAATATACCTTGACCCTGAAAGGCCTAATGCTTTTGAATGACTGCAGAAAAATGGAAGTGGAACAGGCAGTTCCTAAATTTAGATATTTTTTTTTCATGCACAAATAACTGAAGGTGAAAGCAAAGCATATAAACGTTTAACTAGTTGAGTCTGAACAAAGATACTTTTAGACCCTTTAAATTATTTACAGGCCTAAAAGGGTGGCTAAGCATGGGGGGGGAAAAAAAAAACCAACAACCATGTCCAATTGTTAAGAATCACCATAAAATTAAAAAAAAACAAAATCAGAAAAAAAAAACAACAAAAAAAAAAGGCCAATTGTTAAGAATAAATATTAAATAAATAAATAAATCAGAGAGGAAAAAAAAAGCAACAAAAAAAACATGCCCAATTCTTAACAATATTAAATAAATAAATAAAACAGGAAAAGAAAAAAAAAAACCATGAGCAATTGTTAAAAATTAATATAAAATAAAAAATAAATCATTCTTAATTCCCTAAAAATACCTATGGTACTAAACACACACAGCGAGAGCAAATGCCTGAATCTACAAGCACCCAGGCAGTGCATGCTGAAGAAAATAAAATAATCTACCCCCTTCTTAATCTCTACTCATTTTGCCCAAATATAACAGATTGTATTTTGCATTACTCCACTGCTTAAGGACAGTGAAAGTGTGCTCAAAGTGATTGGCTCTCTCTTTTGGACTGAGAGAGTAATGAGCAACTTTTTATCTTCAAGCAATTTCATTCATGAGCATTATAATTTACAGAGCTGTAAACGTTAATCAGGATAATCAAATCCTGTGCTTCGGGGCATGAGCTGCTCACCACAGGAGCTGGGAAGAAGCTTCCCCCACATCTGCTGCCCTGCACAGTTGCATAGGTGCATTGCTGGCATGATCCTGGTGTGAACGCTGGTGGCAGAGCACGAGGCTTTGAAAGCCAAAAACGTCAGAATGACAAATTCAATGTGAATGATGAGAAGTCCCTGCAAAGCCTGATGAGCTGCTGCCAGGCTCTGCTGGGTGCAGACCAGGAGACCAACAAAGCTCACAGCTTCCAGGACAGACCTGACAGCACAGCTGAAGCAAGACAGGCAGAAAAAGTGAAGCAGTTCTTTCCTACAAACTCTGAATTTTAATTTCTCCTGTTGCAAACAGGACCTTTACCAACTAGCCTTACCCCAGCAAATATAATTTCATTTTACTGTAGCCATATATGTAAACATACCATGAGAAAATCATGGCATTAACATTATTAACTACTAACAAAATTATATTCCTCAAGTTAAAGCTGGAGCTTACTTAACCTAATTTAATCTAATACATTCCATACAGGCAGGCATACACTGACACCAAAATGACATTAATTTAAACATTGTGTTTCTGAAATCCACTAATCTGAGCTCAGTATATGTGATTGAAAGCTACTTAAGATTCCTCTGTCACTGCCATATTTGTCTGTCACTACAGGACAACACTAAGCACAAATACTCCTGAGAAATCTGAAATCAGGAGAAACTTGTCTTTCAATGTACCATGTTGCTAAGTGTAGCCTGTGTCCAGTGCTAACCTACAGCAGTTGCACCATCACCCAACGAGCCCTGTTCAGCAGGAAAAGAAGAGGAGACCTCCAGACTGGGATGAAAATTGATTGAGTGAAACAACCAAACTCACCGCAACATCGAGCAGCTAAAGTAATCCTCAGCCCAGGGAACATACAGCAGGCACAGGAAAGCAGCCTTGGGAGCAGAATGAGGAGCCCCTATCTTCAAGCTCCCTGCTTTATATTGAGGGTGATGTTTATGGGATGGGATTCACCTGGAGTCAGCATGAGTCACCATCCTGTCTGACTGCAATCTGCTAAGTGCCTGCAGTCCATGGCTGGCTCAGGCTCTGTCCCACAGCATCAGGACACTGTGAAATAACTCAAATGAGAAGTTTGCTGTGTATTTAGGAGCAATACCAACAACAGCTATAGCCTAACTGAGCACCACAGAGCTTTAAGTGCCAACTTGACCCTGCCATCTTTACATTATTATCCATAAAGTTCTCAGAACACACATGAGCCCCACAGTAATGCTGTGCAGACCCCTGAGCCTATTAACCTCACCACAAGTGCACAGGAGATGGCTTTTTAGACTCTCCTTTAACCATGAGTGTTATGTGCATGCAGCTCCCAAGAACCACCCAAGAGGTCAGTATGAAAAGTGCTGGTGACCAGAATGTCTGCCAAAATACTGTTGTAAGCAAACACAATTCTATTAAGCATGGGTAGAGTGTGATGGTTTGAGGCTAATTTGAATATTTATATGAGAAAAAATAAATTACAGGCTGTGGGGGAAAAAAAGCAAACACTGCTGATGTCTGCTGCATTCATATGTTTGCTGAGATGTACTAAAGCAAGGACACAAACATAGATATGATAGCGTGAGTGTCTCTCTCCCTGGCTTCTGTTCGGATCTGTGTAACCCAACTAATAAATTCTGCTTCTAACCCCCCTGGTCAGTCCTTCCAACTCACCTTGTACATAAGGCAGATTCTGGGATCAGAGTTGGGGGTGGAAAGAAGGTGGAAGAATGGTTGGGAACCCCTCCTGGAGACTCTGGTTTCTGGGAGGGATGTTGTGTTTCTGTTTTACTTTTAACTTGTATGCTGCTGTATATAGCTGTAAATATCTGCAGTATATTGTAAATATCTGCTTGTAAATTGTGCTCAGCTGTGAATGCAAAGCTTCATTCCTTAACTTTCACCCAGCTGACTTTAATCTGAGTGAATTCGTTGTGTGTGGTGATGCAGGTAACTCCCAAACCATCACAGCAGAGAAACTTCCCTAGTGGCTTAGTCATTCTTCTTTGCAGTCAACATTTTTTCTGCTAGGAAGCTCCAGCTTATCTGAGCCAATGTCATGAGGACAAAGACTAGAGCTGAAATCAATCTGTGTCATTTGAAATTAAATTTACAAAAGCACATCTCTAAAGAAGCAGCTGACATCCATGAGATTGCTCCATACTACGATCCAGACTCAGTGGGATTTGAAGTACCTGGGTCCGTATTGTTTTAATTTTATTCCTAAGTAGTCTCACTCTCCCTCTCTCCCTAGAAATGCTCAGAGAAAAATGCATGTTTTGTGTATGCACCAAAACACCAAAATACCAGTTCCCCCCCCCCCCCCCCCCCCCCCCTTTATGCCTGCAGGATTGCTTTAGACCAGAAAACTCACTTTAAAATTACATTAATTTCCATGTTTACTCAATTGCCACCAGAACTTGGTGGGGCATTGTGTGAGTGAGTGAGTGAGTGAGTGTCTGTGTGTTTGTGTGTTTGAGTGTCTGTGTCTCTGAGTGTGAGTGTGTGTGTGTGTGTGTGTCTGAGTGTCTGTGTGAGTTTACATCTGAGTATTCCAGTTTAGAAGCAGCCACAGAAGCACATCCTTCTAATTAAAAAAAAAAAAAGATTCCTTCAAGAAAAAACAGCATGTCCTTAAGAGCAGCAACTTGGGTAGTTGGCTTGAAGTTGCATAGATGTGCTCTGCACTAAAGTTGTGCAGTAACAGTGAAATTCAAAACCCATCTGAGGTACGTCTGTGGGTAAGTAAAGCAGCTTGGTGTATGTGTGGGCTTTCCAATACTATACACCCAGACACAAACCCTTAATGTATTGAGTAAACTTCAGTTCTGTACTCCAGTACTCTCTTCTGAGTCTGGTTACCTTCCGGATTGCTAAGTCTTTCTAAATTAGAACAAGCAATTTCTCTTTGTTTTACCTAATATTTGAAAATGGCAAAAAAGTCCCATGGGTCACTGAAAATTATCCCTTCATTCCTGCCGCCTGTTTCAAGTCAGTCAAAACATTCCAGACTTCAAAAGGGGGCTTTGCCTACTTAGGCCATTTTGGTGTCTTTCTAAAGTTGGCCTATGAGGGATTGGTTATTTGGATAAATTAGTTTGTGGAGCCTGCTGGCCTTCTAGAAGACCTCGGTGTCTGACTGCAAATTAGTTCTACTGAAGATGTAGAAATCCCTGGGCAGACGAGAAGAAATAAATGGTGATAAAATCTAATACTACAACGTTTGTAATGTGATTTTATTCTGCTCTGCAGCTTGTAAGCAAAGCTAATGTTGAATTTAAAAAATCTGAAAATATAAAAATGCCTATAAAAGCACAAAATCGGATCAGTAGCCAAGTCACAGCAGAAAAGGCTGGGTGCCAACTTTAAAGCTAAGCTTCCAGCAGGAATCTTTTACAAGAACAAACAAAAAAACCTCCTGGTTTTCCACAAAATCAAGAAGGTATTTACATTATGAATGCACCCCTGCTTCAGCCAGGAAGTCACACAGTTGAATTCTGCTGGAGCTTGGGCTGTGAATAAACTGCTGTGCAGTCTTCTGATGCATAGGCTTACAACTGCTTAAGGAGAGTTTATCCTTAAGGAAGAACAGTCAGAGAGCCAAAACTAACAAATACGGTTCCTTGAGTGAAACAATGGTCCAGAAAACCTAGTAAAAATGAAAACAAACTTCACTAGCAGTTTGCTTTTTACTGTTAAGGGCTAAGCTACAACTTCAAGACTTCAAGAAGACTTCATGCAGGAAAGTATGCATGCAGCACACATACAGAGTGACTGCAGTCAGGTGGATTGTGCATTTCTTAAACACCCACTTTTGTAAGGGGATATAAAAATGCCTTGTGCCTTGACCAAGGAAAAGATTTCTCTCCAGAAAAGAGGGTTTGTAGCTAAGATCAGGAGTAGTGCCTGTTGACAGACCCCAAAGAAATATTTAAGGCAGGTATTTGCCTTGAGTCCTGTGTCAAGTTCTGTGCAACTCAATTCAAGAGAGATGTTGAAGTGCTGGAAGGTGTCCAGAGCAGGGCAGCAAGGCTGGGGAGGAGCCTGGAGCACAGCCCCAAGAGGAGAGGCTGAGGGAGCTGGGGGTGTGCAGCCTGCAGAAGAGGAGGCTCAGGGCAGAGCTCATTGCTCTCTGCAGCTACTTGAAGGGAGGTTGTAGCCAAGTGAGATTGGGCTCTCCTCCCAGGGAACCAGCAACAGAACAAGACAGACAGACAACAGGGCAGCACCACAAATGTGCCATCAATGACACAGTTCAAACTCTGAGCTTGTGCCTGGCTGTCACTCACAACCCCCACAGGCACGGTCATGCCATCATGGCTGGGCTAGAGAGTCATGCCACCAAAACCTACCTCACCTCCAACAAAATGAACATTCTAGACCTTCTGGTAGCAAAGATATCCTTAAAAGTGGGGGGAAAAAAAGCTGTAACCTGATGCCTCAACAAGACTGCAAGGCGCTTGAAACAAAGACATGGAGATGTGAGCTGCTCCAGCCGTCTCTCTCTGGGCCCCATGGACTCAGCATTTCTGCGGTCATGGAGTCTGGCACCTTTCCAAGATTCCACAGAATCTCACACGTTTGCTGCAAAAATCATTATTTTGCTGCAGCCAGGTGCTGGATGTTTTTTGGTTTGGATTTTTTTCCCCCTCCCTCTCCTCCTCTCTTCTTGCTGAAACCAGCTCTCTGCTCTACATCTCTCTATTACAGAGTTCCAAGTTGAATTTCCAGTGCGAGTGTCACTCTCCAGTACATGGCATGGGGTGAGCAGAGGAGCACTGTGCAGCAAGCAGCAGGAAGAAGCAAGAAGTTGGAAGCATGCAGCCAAGCTGCCCCAAGTGCTGACCAAAAGCTGAGGTTTGGGAGCTGCAGGAGGAATTGGAGGAGACTAACTGCTGAAGCAGAGTACAAGCACCTCCTTTCTTGGCTCATTGGGAACACACTGCTTGGATCTAACTTAACTATTGAGGGCCTCAGAGCCTTCACTCTGTTTTCCAGATGGGCAAAGTGCACCACCAGAACTACTTGATGCTGAAAATACTTCTTAGTGTACAACTTTGCAATGAGAGGTTTCATCCATGAGGCTGGACAGTGTAGGAATAAAAAAATATTTCATACTATATAACAGACTACCATTGCCATCAAAGAGACTGGTGGGGAAAGAAATATCCCCCCCAGACATTCCCAGAGGGTATAGTAATTGCTGAAAACTTTCTTGTGATGAATCTTGTAAATAAAATAAAATCATTTTAATAATCAATAAGCAAATCAAATGGTTTTCTAGTCTCAGGTTTGTGGTCTGCTTCTTTCTCAATCACCCAGTAAAAGAAAGGCAGGAGGAGAGCCTGAGGGAGCTGGGGCTGTTTAGCCTGGAGAGGAGGAAGCTCAGGAGTGACCTCATTGCTGTCTACAGCTACCTAAAGAGAGGTTGTAGCCAGATGGAGTTGGTCTCTTCTCCCAGGCAACCAGCAACAGGAAGAGGGGACAGAGTCTCAAGTTGTGCCAGGAAAGGTATAGGCTGGATATTAGGAAGAAGTTTTTGGCAGAGGGAGTGATTTGCCATTGGAATGGGCTGCCCAGGGAGGTGGTGGAGTCTCAGCAGACATCTCTGGCAGCAAATTCAAGCCAGCAGTAACAGGAGGGTTTATACATTAACACAGAGCAGTTGATTCACAATGTAATCTGTAACTTCAATTTTGACAAATTCAACTCTTAAACAAGAGCAACTTAGTTATCCTTATTATAATTGTCATCTTAGGTTATTTTAAACTTTTAGTAAAGCTTCATGAAAACCAATTAAATTCCCTTGAGCTGTTAACATATCAGAAATTACACCCAAATTACATAACCTATTGCAGAGAAGTAGCTACATACAAAATATGCCGTTGAACGAGGGAAAATGCCTCACATTACTGAAAAACACAAGATCTGAGTTGAAGGGAAGCCATAAAAGTACATTGACCCTTTTATTTTTCTCTAGTACTTCCTCTAGTACTAAGTAATTTACTTGGTTAAATGTTATTAGTATTAAATACATGAGAATAGCAGCTAGAATGACACCACCTCATGAAGTAGCATTGTACCAGGCATAGCAGCCAGCAACTGACTTCTAAGGATAAGGTCCTCCATAAAAACTTGGCATTTCCCATGCAAGCCCTACTCTGCCATTAACATCCCACATCCCAGCACTGTCCACGGGCTGCTCTAATGCACATTCAGCCATGGTGAGCCTCTGCTTTAGCTCACTGTGGTCAGAAACAATAGGACTAAAAACCTTGGGTTGGCTTTGCCGTTCCATCCCCAAGGGATTAAACTTTTCTCTGACTTCCATGCCGCTAGCAAAACTACTCCTGTCTTAGAACCACCTGGCTGATTATGCCGTTGCCAAGTCACAGAACCATAGAATTGTTTCATTTGGAAAAGATCTTTAAGATCCTCAAGCCAAAACAGTGGCCTGACACCACCATGGCTGTTAAAGCATGACTTCAAGTGCCGTGGCCAAGTTGCTTGAACACCTCCAGGGATGGTGACTCTACCACCTCTCTGGGTGGCTTGTTCCACTGCCTCACCACTCTTGCAGAAAAGAAATTTTTCTTAACAGCCTCCTCTGGTGCAATATGAAGTCATTTCCTCTTTGTGCTGGTTTGAGACTAACTGGAATATTTTAATGAGAAAAATTAGATTATAGGCTGTAAATAGAAAACACTGCTGATGTCCACTTCACTCACAGGAAGGACACAAACATAGATAAGACTGTGTGTGTGTATCTCTCTCTGTCTGTGGAGTTTGATCTCTCTTCCTCCCTGGCTTCCAGCTGGATCTGTGTAACCCTACTAATCCATTCTGCTTCTAACCCCCCTCAGCAATCTCTCTAATTTTACCTTGCAAGTATGGAAGAAGGTGGAAGGGTGGTTGGAAACCCCTCTTGGGGACTCTGATCTCTGTAAGGGGTGTTGTGTTTCTGTATTACTTTTAACTTGCTTATTTCTGTATCTAGCTGTAAATATTTGTAATGTGCTGTAAATATCTGCTTGAATATTGTGCTAAGTTGTGAATAGAAAGCTTCAATCCTTAACTTCCAGCTGGCTGAGTCTGGGTGAATTCAAATGTGGAGGGTGTGGGTAACTCCCAAACCATCACACTCTTCTATCGCTTGACACTAGGGAGAAGATACCAGACCCTACCTCACTACAACCTCCTTTCAGGGAGTTGCAGAGAGCAATGACATCTCCCCTCAGCCTCCTCTTCTCCACAATAGACAACTCCAGTTCCCTCACCTGCACCTCGTAAGACTTGTCCTCCAGATCCTTCACCAGCTTTGTTACTCTCCAAGATGAGGTTGGGTTTAGTGCCATCAGTGGATACTTCTTTGATCTTACTTTCTTATTCTGAAAAATGTTGCCGGGCTCACCATACTTCCTTAGGAATTTGTAGGATTTTCTAGTAACACCCTGACAAAACTACCTCCCCAAATCATACTCATTTGTTAGCTTTTTCTTTCCTTCTTTTTTTTTTTTTTTTTTTAATTTTTTGTTTTCTAAATTTA
>VWZI01009385.1:1199877-1211812 GCA_013396835.1 Psilopogon haemacephalus
TTTTTTTTTTAAATCTTTCGATCTCTAAGTTCAAAAGAAAGGGAATGAATGGTCCTAAGCACTAGAAAACCACAAGGTTGTTTCACCAGACTGTCAAAGCTGTCTAACATGAGGTCCAATGGGATATTTCTCTCCTTTGAGAACTGTATAACCTAAGAGCTAGAAAGAAAACTTTGCTCACACAAAACCATGCAATCCCCTTCAACATTGAGATGATAAAAAGCTCAGACTATTGAGCTGAGAGGTTAACATTCAGATATTTCAGGAATTGGGCCAACTGCCTAAAGTGGCAGTAGGTATGACTCACTGTGGAAACAGCATGGGGAGAACAGAGAAACAACTTGGATTTGGAAAAGCTTTCAAAAGCATATGAAGTACCCAGCTACAGCCTTCTCAATTTTAAGGATTTTACACACAATTTCCTTTCTTATAAATAAAAAAGAGCTTTCTCCCAGCTCACTTCATTATGAGGGGAGCTGCAAAAATGCAGACCCACCACACAGGGAGGGAATTCAGCTCCCTGATTTTTCCAGACAGCTTGGCACAAGGTGGGGCCTGGGTGGGCTGGGACTTTCGTTGCCTGCACTGCCCATGCACCCACTTGCTCCTCAGGGATTACCCTGGGTATGGGCAGCAGCTGCCCCCAGCCTCCCTTAAGAGCTGCCTCTGTGGTGCATCTCCCAAGCAGACAAAGCTGTCACATCATTAAATATGGGCAAATCTGTCTTGGTCCAATCGCTAAAGCCTTCTCATGGCAGCTTGACCTGTGTCATAGGACTCAATGGTAGATATCCATTTACTTTTGGTGACTGTACAGTAGAATTGGCACTTTGATACAGAACAAGAAGAGATGCTGTGTCACAAAGAGTTTAAAATAAATTGAAAGAAAGTAAAACTGCATTTAGAATGTCCAGACAAGTCATTATCTTGTGATGTTTGATGCATCTGATTAAACATTCAAAGACTGAAAATTAAAGGAATTTTAAAACCTTAAAGTTCTTAATTCAATTGACTCTCAATTTTGTATCACTCTCCCTCTAAATCTAGAAGGAAAGGTTATTTTGAGCAATAGTATTTGTAGATTCTATAATTAAGTAACTGAATGAAAGTAGCAAAATAACCTAATGTTGTGTATGCAGGATGCAAGAGGCTCCCAGGTTCCACCTGACTTGGAGAAACTGTTCAAGTGACCTTTGCAGAGTTTAGAATTCCCTTGCCAAATTCCACTCTACAGCTCACCCCAATTTGCCCACAGCAGCAGGATTTGCAGCATAAGGAAGATGGAACCACAGACAAGAAGAGTGACTTATTTGTTCTGTTTTCTTCCAACCGTTTTTGTGGTTCAGTTTACGTGGGAAGAGGGGGATAGTGAAGACAACTGGGAACAAACACTAGAACTGGAACAAATACTGGAAACTGATTCCCTTTCTGCTTAGAGGTTTGTAAACCTTCTTATCAATGCCATTACAAACATACCGTTTTGAAGATGAGTGAATCTTTGGTAAAGACTAATGCAAAATTTTGAAAGTTTGCTGGCTTCTCTTCCTATAACTGTATTTTTTTATTTTAGAGGCTATGGGAATTGTGAGTCTTCAAATACAGCAACTGTCCAGCACTGCTGTTCATGCTGCATTATGCTAGAGTACATAGATGTAACCCCGGAAGTGTTATGCTACTAAAATCCAGTGCGAACTACTCTTTGTAATTCAAATGCAATACTGTGTTGTTTTGAGCCTAAAAGACCCTTTGAAGGTCTTAAGTAACGGCGGACGGGCAAACGGAAAGCCCCAGAGATGAGCTAAGGAGAGGTACACCTGTAGGCTCTCTCGTACCTGCCACCAACGCTCTCCTGGTCCCGGGCAAGGCGCTGAGATGAGCGGGGAGGGGAGAGGCGAAGTGAGCTTCTCTCCTTCCACCCTGCCGACCCCGACTGGGTCTCTCTCCCAGCGAGAGGCACCAGGCAGCGCGGGCTGCATTGCAGGCGGCGGGACCGCCGTCGGTGCCCCGGCATCGGCCGCCTATCCCCGTCCGTCGGAGAAGAAACTGCCCGAACACCTCTCCTGACACTTGTCGTGTTTACGACTGCCAAGCCCTGGGAAGAAGATGCGCACGTTCATCCCAGCGAAGCGCCCGCAGGGCACCTTGCACCGCCTTTGTCACAAAATCACGCCTTCGGCGCCCGCCGGGCACCCTGAGAGCCCAGCTCCGACGCCCCTTCGCCTCCCACCCCCCGGAGCTCCAGCGACCCAGCACTTCCCACCGCGCTATAAGCCCCACGGCCGACACTACACACCCGCTTAGCCCTCCCTCAGCCGCGTAACGCCCTGGGCTGAGCCTGCGCGCCCCGCCCGTTCCCCACCGCGCCCACGTGTCCGGCACCCCGCGCCGGCTTTGGCACGGCTTAGGCTCCAAACGGCACGGCTCGGCTCGGCTCTCACTTAGACTTTGCGGGACCTGTGTGGCGGCAGCTCCCCGGGAGCAGCACCCGGCTGCAAGTTGCGCCGGGCGGGGAGGGGTTTTAAGAAGGCGACGGCGAGGAAGCTTCCGCGGAGCGGTCCGGCCGCCCGCACGCCTTCTCCCTCCGGCGGCAGCACCCTGCCTGCCCGCCGCCAGCTCGACTCGGGAGTGCTGCTGTCGCACCCCCGCACCCTGCTTTGCTTTATTTTTTAGAAGAAGGGTTTGTGGGAGAGAGAAAGGGTGGGCTCCGACGGATCCAAACTCCCAGGCTGGTAGGTGACGGCCGCTGACCAATCACCCCAAGCTCGGCTGGCAGCTCCCTCGCTGTCTTGGCAGGGCGATGGCTGCGGGAGGGCAGTCCGGAGGGCAACGGCAGCATTCCCGGGCCGCAGTGGATTACCTGACAGCTCTCCGCGCTGGGAAACCCATCGATGCCCTTGATGGAGACGGCAAAGAATGAGTCAAGAAGCCGAGGGCAGCAGAACTCTGCTCTGGGAGAAGCCGTTCTATGGCACCTGACCACAGGCACCTCAGACTGTTCTGACAGCCGGAGGCTGTGCACATCACACGCCCCCCGCCCCTTACCTACGCAGAGAAAAAGCATGAGTCTGATCCCCTGTGGTGCTTCCGACGTGAATCCAGTGCCAAGCAGTGGTAGAACACTCTCTTTTTTTTCCATCCTGCAGGTATGAGCTTACACCCTGCCTGAAGCACGAAGTGTGGGCATCTGACTGTCATAAATCAATGCTCTGATCAGTTTGGTAAGCTGGTCCACACATGGAAGTGGAATGGACGCTGATTGTTGCTTTTCACCTGTACTGTAAAGGCGAATGGCCAGGCCTCGTCCTCCTGTCTTCTTAAACCAGAAGGCAGCACAAAAAGAGATGCCATTGCTTCAAGCTCTCATATTTATTTCAGACACTTGTTTCCAGTATGCAGTCTCTGTCCATTTTCCTTTTCCAGCTCTTCACAGCCTGCCTGTGAGCCACACAAAGTACAAAATATATCTCTACCCTTAGAGAAACTGAAATTATGTTCCCACAAGCATTTATGACATTCCTTAACATCAGATACACAAGCAATACTGTTTAAATCACTAGACTATCTAGGTGTTGGTCCTGAAGCACTCAAATCACTTGGAATCCATTCTTATTTTTAAACAATTCTAAGGATGTTTTTTCTCCACTTTTATCTTCTCCAGTGTAACAATCCTGTAGCTTACAGAATTAAGAGTTACTTAAAGTGTCAGGCGCTGGGACAGACTGAGGTGGAATTCACTTTCTTTAAAACTTAAAGTAATCTGTTAGGCTGTATTTTGACTTACTAAATATTATATACTTATATGTATAACTTTTTAAAATTTTCATTAGACTATTTCTAGTTCAACACAATTTTCAGATAGCAAACACCTTGCCCTAAGTTCCATTACATTCATTATCCACCCACACCTTGACCTGTGATGATGGAAAATAACAGATGATAGTATCACAGGTGAGTATTTTTATACTGAGGGGAAGCACGTTAAAAACCTCTGACACACCTGAGGGGACAATATGAACAATGAAGTTATAAAAATTGTGGTCCACAGATTATAAGAAAGAATCGAGACATGTAAAGTCACAGGCCTACTTGCTCACTTCTAGTGGACTATGAAATGGAGAAGAGCACATGCAAATCACTTTGGTTGCCACCCTGCTTCCTAGAGTGCAGTCTCATGAGCTGCCACTGGAGTAAAAGCAAGTGATGAAAACTGTCTGGTCACCTGCTGCCATTGTGCCCTTCTAAGCAGTAGCACCCTCCAAAATGTAAATGGGCTATATGACCTCTACAGTTAAGTAAAATCAAATTGTGTCTTGCTTGTAGAGCTAAAGAATTTAATCAGGAATAGTTTTTTAAATGTACTAGGGCTGACAACTCAGAGCCCTGAAATTTGGAGGAGCAGTGCCTTTGAGAACTGACAGCAGCTCCAAGGTAAACGATTTCTTTTTTGTTATTCTATCACTCCTCAGAAGCCACTCTCCAGATCTGAGAGCTTCTGGCGGCTATGTTGAATGGCAAATCCTAACGAAGCCTATGGTTTGGCCAGAAGTTTTAGGACTTAGCACATGGTACAAATTTTCATCTGAAATAGGAGTATCAGGAGCCAATTTCTTGTACATAATTTATTCCAGACACTAGCTGGAATAAACAGCGTTCTGTAACCTCCTCAGATGTTTTGCCAGTAGGGAGTTAGCTGTCTTTACACTTCTTTCAACTATTTTAGTGATCCTAGTGCAAAATTCATCACTCAAAAATACCTTGTGGTTTTACAGAACTAAAGATTTGGGTTCATTACCAGAGACATCGTTGTGCCCTGTGTGTATGTCTTGTCTGCTGTGTCAGGTCCACTGCAGCGTGTAGCTTGACCCAGCACTCAAATCTAACATGGTCTAACGTTCAAGAACCAACTCAAACATACATTTGGGTTTTGAAACAGTCACGTAAGTTTCAGACTGGAAAAATAAAAAGAAGGACCTCCTCAGTCAGCAAACATCCCCTTGTTTGCCACAAAGTCTTTGGTTCTCTTCAGTCACAGTAAGGTCTTTTTAGTGTTGTGGCCCCTCGTCCCCTGCATAATATGTGCAGCTGTCACAGACGAGACAGATGTTGCCTTGGCACAGGCATTTTGAAGAAAAACCCTGTCATGAGTAAACTGCACTTGTCCATCTAAAGAAGAGCTACTAAAACTGAGCTTTTCTGTTCCAGAGCTGGGTGCCAACCTCAGACACACCTAGATGCAAAGAAAAGCAATACTTTTATTTTGGGGAAAAAAAAGGACAAACACACAAGATTCATACACAACTTTTCCAGTAATAGTTTCTAATGGAACAGGAAAACATTTCTGAGGCAGATGCAACCGTAATCCAGTACAGACTGGCACCTATAATGCCATGTTGGCACCAGAGTGCTTCACTTACTCCTTTAGTAGATGCCACAAGAAGGTGAAAAACACATAGTCCATACAAAAGTGTATCTGTTGAATTTTCTACCTCTTGGTTACGTTTTCTCTGACTTCCCTGAAGAAAACTCTTTTAATCTCTAGTGTTTATGTTTTCAATACCTCTAATGCTGGTTGTTATCCTCCACATGATATGCCTAATTAGAAAATAAAACAATGCTACTCCACCTCCCTCCCCACCCCCTAACGCCGATACTCTGTTAGTCAATAACTTTTCGAGGGAGTTGTCTAAAAGACAAGACGTGGAGGAAAAGCAGCTTAACACTGTGTGAAGCAGATAATAACACTGTCTTCCAGATGCGTTATCTGGTAATTGTGTCGATGTAGACAGAAACTTTTGACAGATAAAAAAGAAAACAAAATTAAACAAAACCAATTTTTTTCCCCCAAAAAACCCCAGGCTTAGATATCTCGGGGCGGGGGGAAGGGGCGCAGAAACTATTGAATTTAAGGTTACCTTCCCCGAGTTTGTTCAAGGCTTTTTTTCTAAGCTCACGTCTAAAAATACTCCAGAAAGCGAATTTATTGTCAAGAAACTTAACGAAACGGTGAGTTTTAAGCAATATTATCCCACTATCAACTACGACCGTGGAAGCTCTCCGGTTACAAAGCAGGGAAAAGAAAAAAGCGGTGCCCGTTGGCTACAGCGCAGCCGTTCTCTCCGCCCGCCCCGTTCCGCAGTTGTGCAGCCGCTTCCGCCGGCCCGGGTCTGCGTGGAGCTGGGATGCGGAAGCTAAGCCCAAACCGACTCTCTGTGTTCAGAACACTTTCTTCTTTGCCTGCTCTGACGGGACTTCACAGGAGTGATTGAAGTCCCTCGGGGGACACGGGGCTGGAGTGATACTCTGAGGGACGTGGCAGGGACCTACCCCGGAGCTCTGCCGCCCCCGCGACGAGATTTTGGAGAAGCCAGTTGGTGGGCAGAGACCGGGGTGCAAATCCAGGTATATGCGGGAAATCATTTCGTTCTACCCACCCTGGGTCGACCCCGTTTTCTCTCAGATGCACCTCTTGTAGCACCTTGGTGGTGCTGCTTCAACACTACATTCAGTCACTTGAGTGGTTTCCTTCGCCCATAAGAGGAAATTAGGAAATCAAATGAGGGGGTGGGGGGGAGAAATATCCAAAACTCGTTTGAGTGAAGCCTGAGACACTGATCCTGCTTCATGTCGTAAACACGAGTAGAGAAAGTCTCTCGCATCTCTTTGGCTGTTTGCCGGATTTGAGCACAGCCGCTGCATGTAGTCGCGTAAGGGCTTTGAAGTTATGGAAATGGTTTGCGCAGGGAGCAGTCGGTATTTTAACAGCTCTCATTCTGGCTCGCTTGCTGAAAGATGTGAGCAAGCCAAAAATTCTTCTGCGGCATCTAAGGCGTTGGGTCTTTCCTCCGAGAGGGATTTCGATAAAAGGCCAAGCTCGAAGAAATGCACATGTTTGATATTACATTTTAGACAGAAATTCAGGATTTACCGGGCCGCATTTAAATACGAACTGGGACAGGAGTTAGGGCAGGGGGGCTCACTGTGCAGGAAACATCCCTGGGAAACCTGGAATGTAGCGGCAAGGATCAAAAGTTAATGGCCTCTTTGATGTGAAAAGCGAGCCGAGGGTGCCGGAGAGCGGGAACGAAAAGAGCCGGCGGGACGCTCCCTCACCGCGTCGCGCAGCCGGGGACCGCAGCCCAGGCAAGGAGCTGAACCAAAAGAGATTTCTTCCGGAGGGCTTCAGGGCTGCTTAGTCCGGCCGGATTTAACTCCCTTGAGCTGGGCGCGGGGTGGCTGAGCCGGCCTCGGCCCCGAGGGAGACGCTCTTCGGGCCTGGTATCTGCTGTCCCCGGCAAACCCGGGCACAGGCCCGCCGCTGCCTGCCGCACAAAAGCCGGGAGGTGTCCGCGGGCTCCCTGCCCTCTTCGACAAAACAGCACCGGGGGCGACGTCGCAAGAGCAGGAAGGCGAGGCCCTCCCGCAGGGCACCGAGCGGGCAGAGCCGGCGAGCTTGCACCGCCTGCGCCAACCCCTGACGGGGACAACGGGAGCTTAGAGCTGCGCCTGACCTGGGCTGCTAGGGGAATGCCCGGGAGGAGACTGCACCTCTGCTTTGGCAGGACGCGGACGCAGCTCGCTAAAATCACAGACCGTCCTCACACATCGTATCAGCCATCTCGTTTCCCATAAAGCTAAGGGGGAAAAAAAAAAATCTTAGCCTCTAGTACAATCAAAGTATTTAATCCATGACAACTTGTTTAACAATATTTTTCTTAAAGTGGCGCTCTTCCTTATACCTCGAAATTTCTCCGGCTTTAAGCATACGCTTTGAGTTAAATCTGTTAACAGGATCGTAACGAAAATACTGACTGACGTAAAAATAGCCTGAAACATATCCACACCTGACCCTAGCTTTCTGACAACGCTGATTAAAGCCAACCCCCGCCTTTATTTCAGCTCGGCCAGGGTCTCCAGCTTCCAGAGAAACTGTCCGTCGGGGCGTAACGGTGACAGAGAGCGACCGCCCCGTGAGATGCTCAGCAAAACGGTGTTTGAAGGGCTTGGAGTTCCCCAAGTAGGTCTGAAGAGGCACTCAGGCAAGTACACTGAATGCAGTTATTTTTCTCCCTCCGTGGTCTCGCCCCAAACCCCAGATATACTAAACGGTTGAGAGAAGTCTGAAGTTAGCCCGTTGACATCACTAGAATGAGAAGGCTTGGGGAAGCCAAAAACGCCTGTGGGCTCCGTAAACTACATTAAATCACGGGACGGTTGTTTTTAGGTGGATAATGAAACGCGTAAAACGGTAGATAAAAATCAGTTGCCATGGACTGTCTAGGATTTCGTGTGTTTTTATTATTTTTCATAGGCGATTTGAAAGTTTCCGTGATCTACCAGTTACAACCCGAACCCACCCTCCGGGCGGAGCTCCCCCGTCCGGCGGGAAGCACCGCAGGAGGCGTTCGCAGTGCCCCCGCTCCGCTGGGAGTCCTGCATGGGGCGTACCAACGCTGCCCTGGCCCCGCTGCTTTGTATCGTCATCTTGTGCTGCTAATGGAACCCGGGGACCCCGAGCCAGGACTGGGGGGACACCAGGGGTCGCGCCAGAGCCCTTGCTGTGCTCGGATTACCGGTCAGCTACGCGGAAGGCGCAAGGCGGAGGGAGGATGCTGCTGCGCCAAAGTCCCTGGCTGGAGAAGAGCAGCCCTGGTCCTAGAGCAGAGCATCTGCTCCTGCAGTCTTCCCGTCTCCTAGCTCATCATTGTCATCATCTTCCCCTATCTCCTCTGCCTCCCTCCTCTCAAGAGCGCCTCACCAGCCATAGCATAAGCGGGGGCCACTGGGTCCGGGGAAGAAAAAGTCTCTTTGGATCCCCAGGCAGACCTCTCTGACTCGAGAGGAAGAGCGTCCGAGGCGGGAGCACAGCACGGAGCGGGAGGCGACCGCCTTCCTCCCGCCCACTGCCCTGAGCCCGGCCCTCCACGCACCTCCGAAGGGAGAGGGGATGCTTGCGGGCTTGCCTCCGGGATTTGTGTTCTCTCCTCCTAGTAACGACAGTTTGCAGGGTTTGAATTTCTTTTCATTTTCAGTGAAGGGAAGGTAAGGGGAAGGAGCTGCCAAGCCACGCTCACGAGGGAAAGTTTTGCGTGTTCCCACGGCGGCGTTAGCTGAAAGCGTGAACGAAAATTTAACATCTCCCAGCCATCGCATCACGGGCACCGGGCAGCCCCCGTGCCCTCCTGATCCTCTCGCCCACGGCCTTGCTGCAGGCAGGTACTGCCGTGCCTTTTTTGTCTTCCTTTCCCTTCCCTCCACCTCCTTTTTTCCCCCCTGGTTCAACATATTTCCTTGCAGCGCGGGCAGCGGTGCTGCACCTCACATTTCTTCTCACACCATGTGCCGTGGACAGCCTGAGTCACTCTACCTACTTTCTGTACCAATCGTTCCATATATATACATATATGTATATGTAAAACTGATTTTTTTTTTCCTTTCCCCAGAGGAATATATCCACGTACAACCAGAAGCTAATTTCCAGGTGACAAATGCCTAGGATCTCAAACCTGGTAGCCTCCTTTGTTTGGAGAAGCAGCAGCGTTATCTTTCCGTTAGCTGGGTCCGCGTCACGGCACACGTCATCATCTCAAATCACCGAATTCTTCTTGTCGTAGCTGCCCTGCGTTCCACCCCCGCCGTCCTCTCGGCCGTCGGCAGCTAGAGAGTTGTCCTGCCACGGAGGGAGGTGACAGCACACCTGTGTTTCATACCTCGTGAATGTTCGGTGCCACCGCTGCCTGGTGCTGGAGAGACCTGTCATCTTAACAGACCGAGGTTTGACACAAACCTGTCCTTCTAAATGGCCCGGAACAAGCATCCCGCCCGCTCCTGGGCTGTCCTTCCCCGTCAGTACTCCAAAGCAGCCGACAGCAGTGCGCACCCAGATCCTAGCCTCGGACCCCCCGCCCCGGCCGCAGGCGGCTCCGGAACAAGGGAGGAACAGAAAAGACGCTTTCTGCGTCAGGGTGTAGGAATGGTGTCAGGTTATTATGTGGGGCAGGGACAAGGTCTAAGATTAGGAATGCGAGTTTTCCTTGCTAGGCACTGGGAAGTGTGAAAAAAAACCCACCCTAAAAAAGTCGACAACAGCAAACCCCAGATGCGAATAAACCTTAAACAAACAAACAAAGAAAACCAGCCGAGACTGTTTAAGATCTCCCTTGAGCACTGGTTTAATCTCTGAGCCACCCACAAACGTTTCGCTTTGCTCAACAGTCAGGAGAGAGAATCGTGCCGAAATTGGGCTCGCCTGATATATTTCTTCATTTGTATGGCATACTCCTCAGGTCCAGGCTACCCAGGGTGTGAAATATCCACCTTAAAGCGGCCGAGCGACACTTTCCTATTCCAGCTACGCAGGCGAAAAGTGCGGAGCATTTAGTTGCTGTGGTTGATCCCAGGTATCACGGAGGAGGAGATATTCTCTCGCAGCCCCGACGGCGTAAAGCACATTCTTCACAACTCCAGTTTGACACCCACGAGTGGCTTGAGTGTGTGCCCTGAAGTTGTGACACTGTGGAAAATGCTGATATAATAAGTAATTGCTCTTTTCAAACAATCCATATCTTGCTGTGGGGTTTCCCAAGCAGAAACTGTAAACAAGGGAAACCATCTGGGAGAAAGGCAGTATCTTAATTCTTACTCCTGGGAAGGGGTAAGAGTAATTTCTGTCCTCCAGTCCCTGGGCACACTCGTGGCCCCAAACTGGGACATCTAGAAACAGACACGTACTGCTTGTTTAAAGCGAAAGAAAGACATTAGCAGGATATACTGTTAGAAATATAGCAAAGAGGAAAATAAAGGGAGAGAGACTGAAATGGCATTGAAAAGTTCTGGCTTTGGTAAGCAAGGATGCACTGCATCTTCTTTCAACGCCACTTAATAAGAACCTAAAGATAGGCATATTGTGCATTTCCCCAGTTTTTCTGTATCTCTCATACACACACAAACACTAGCAGGTTTCGACAGCTATTGCCAGGGCTCTGGCTGGCTTCCCTCAAGTGGAGAAACGCTTCTTTACGTGGGAGATCTGCCATTGGCTAACGAACAGTCAGAGATGTCTTCTGGGATGAACACATTGTTAATTCCTTCAACCTCTGTCTGTGGAAATGATAAAGTGCAGCCATTAAGGGAGACTGCAAGGTTAAATTAATTAGGCTCCTCCATTATACTGCAGCCTTCTGAAGATGATTGCTATTTCCCTCTTTAATGCCATTATTCCTAGATCGGTCTAGCAGCTGATGCAATTAAAACGAACGTAATGTAAATTTAACAACACAAACAACACTTTCCTCGGCATATGTTTGAATGGGACATGCAGGGGCGATATCTCAAGCGGAGTTCTATGTCCCCCCAAAACATCTGATGGAACCTTAAAAAAACAAACAAACAATACACACACACACAAAAAAAAAATTAAACAGAGCAGTGCGTATTTGGATACTTCTGCAAATTCTTGGATCAATACTTTTGTTTCATGTTTTCATGTTCTCGGTAATGTTCAGGGATCCAGTTACAAATTCTTGCCAGTAAGAAAGAAAATACGCCTCACTGTGCGCCCTCCTGAACACTTCTAAGAAGCGCTTTTTTCTTTTCATTTGGAAAGACAATTTTGTTTGTCTCCTCTGCCCCTGCGAGCGAAGCTATAGATTATTAGTAGACACATTTAATTTCGGATCATAACGCAGGCGGCCGCGCCCAGGGCCGACACACGGAGAGGAAGACAGCACCCGAGAGGGCGCCGGGGCTGGAGCCCACTGGGGCTGGGACGCTTCCTCCCTCTCTACCTGCCTCCTCCGGGAGCCCCAGGTGCCCCACGGCTCACCAGGTTTTGGAGTTTGTTTTATTTTGTGTCGTTATTTTATTTTATTTTATTTTATTTTATTTTATCTTTCTTTATTTTATTTTATTTTTATTTTGCTTTATTTCACTTTATTTT
>VWZI01009386.1:0-16666 GCA_013396835.1 Psilopogon haemacephalus
GGAGGCTGACACACCTTGGGCAACTCAGTATGTGGATTTTCCCCCACTCTGCCTGATCCTCAGTTATTAACACCCCGTATCTATTATGCAAGGGGAGCTGGTAAGACCGAGAAGATTGGTAGGGGGCTCTCCTGCCCCTGCAAGGAGGTACCTGCCTCCACTCCCCCTCATCTCCCCTTTTACCTGTTTCAGCAGGGGAATGAGAGGAAACTGAATCCTCTTCTACCTGTGCAGTCTTCACCTGATGCCCCTCCTTCAGGGATTGTGTAGTTTGTCTCCGCCTGTCAGCTTCCCCTTTAAAGTCACATAGAGATCTTAGTCTGTCAACTTCCTCCTTAAGCGCAGCCACCATACTGAGCAGATCACTCACCTGCTCACACCTCATACAACTTTCATGCACATCACCCTCCATTCCAATTAGGCTCAGGCACTCACTGCAGCCAGAGGTCTGGACCCCCACAGATTTGCATGAGGCACCAGTCTGGTGCCAGTTCTCCTAGACCTGGTATTAGACCGGGTTGCAACCATGGCTTAAGCTTTGATGTTTGTTTCTTGTTAGTTTGGTTGGGTGGTTTGTTGGTTTTTTTTAAAATTCTCTCAGCACGCGCTGCTTGTGGGGCTCAAGCAGGAAGGCTGTGGCTGCCGCTTAAAAATGGCTGTGCTGCTGCCTGCCATGAGGTTATATTTCGCATGGCAGCACAGGAACGCCCTCAGCTACGTCACTGCCTTCTGTGCAGGTGCATTCAGGAGCCAACCCTGCCACCCCCTCTCCCCTTTTACCTGTTCGCTAGCCACAGCTGCTCACGCTACTGGAGCTATTGTTGGTGCTGAAGCTGCTCGGGATGCCACTGCCGCTTCAAAATGTAATTAGTAAAAGTGTAATTAGTAAAATACATGTTCAGTTCTTGAAACATGTCATTGTAGATCATTTTTATACCTCTTTATATTTTGTATTTTAACTCCCATCTTCAAGTACAGGAAGTGCTTAAAGTCTAGCTGCAATGGTATCTACAGATAAAATAGATAATGACCATTAAAAATTATTTGCTTTTTATGTTTTCAATTTTCATTTTTCACATAATGACACTTGGTTCTTGTGTTATGAAATGGGTAGTACAGAAGCTTGTAAATTCCCTTATCCAGATTTCTGCTATATGCTATCCCCCTTTTTTTTAAGATAAGACATCATCACATTCCAACACATTGATGAATTTACCTGACATCCTATTCCATCTCACTTTCTTCTATGAACCTCAGCAATTTATAGAATAGATCAACCAGTAATTTATAAGGCATTATTGAATAATATAACCTAGAGAACATTTATCCTTGATTTAGTTAGTCCTTTATGCATCTTGTTTGATTTATTGCCTTCAAATATATTTGAAGACATCTTCATTGTATTGTGTACTGTAATAATATGGTCCATTTGTGAGTTTCTATAGTTAGTTTAGATAATGTAACAGAATGATAATTCGTAGGTTGGGTATTAATTTTAGTAACATTCACTTTATCAATCACAAGCACAATTTGTCATAAAGTAGTAATTTGTTTCATTAGTTTGAATTCTTCAGCCTGTTCTCTCTGAGTGCTGTTCTCTGAACTTCATACATCTACTGTGTGTAACATTGCTTGCTTACAAACACAGAAGTGGGAACTACAGACTGGTCAGTCTCACCTCTGTGCCTGGCAAGATCTTGGAGCAGATCCTCCTGAAGGCTCTGCTGCAGCAGATGGAAAACAAAGCAGAGGTGTCTAATGGTAACCAGCATGGCTTCACCAAGGGCAAATCATGCTTGACAAATTTGGTGGCTTTCTATGATAAAGTCACAACAGCAGTTGACAAGGGAAGGGCAACTGATGTCATCTACCTGGACCTGAGTAAGGCCTTTGACGCTGTCTCACATGACATCCTGGTCACCAAACTGGAAAAACACAGACTTGATGGGTGGACAACTCGCTGGTGTGCTGGTTTGAACTAATTGGATGATTTGAATTATAAATTAGACTATAGGCTGAGAGAGGAAAGCACTGACAATGCTACTTCCCTCAGAGCTTTACTGAGAAAGAAAAAAAAATTGTTTTAAGAGTTGTAACCCAAAGATAGATAAGTCAGACTGTTTCAGACCTCTCTGGGGCTGTGACTGTTCTTGCGTGGTTCTTTTTTCCCTGCTTTTTGTAGCTGATTCTGAATAATTCCACTAACTTCTTTTCCTACTGCTAACCTCTCCAGCCAATCTACCTTCGCCTATCTGCTGCATTAACAGATGGTGAGGTAAGATTGGGGAATGGGGGAAAGGTGGTAGGGGTGGTTGGTGACCCCTTTCAGGGATTTTGATCTCTGGGAAGGGCATGGTGTTTCTGTACTACCTTTTCACTGTATATATCTGCAAATATCTTCTTGTATATTGTGCATAGCTGTAAATATAAAGCTTCATTTATCAACTTCCAGCCAACTGAGTCATAGCCTGGGTTATTTCAGTGGGGGGGGGGTGCAGGTTGGATGAGGTCTTGAGTGCCTTGTTCTAGTGCGAGGTGTCCCTGCTTATGGCAGGGGGTTGGAACTGGATGATCTTTGAAGTCCCTTCCAACCTAAACCATTCTATGATTCTATGTTACTGTCCTGGTAGGGCATAACTCCTGCCAGATCGGTTCAAACCCCTGCTCTTTTTCTCCTGTCACAGGTCCAGTAGTTAATGGATGTGAGCAGAACAATGAAGGGTTTGGCCCCAGCAAAGTCCTGAGGGTTAGGTGCTTAGCACACCAAGTCAGGTGTCTTGTGCTGCCCCTCAAGTGCTGGGGTGGACACCTAGGCACAGGACTTTGAATTCATTGGCTGAAACAATGAATGATAGTGCCTATTGGCCACTTTCACATTCAAAAACAGTGTATTTAAGGGGGTGATCTTAGAAGCTGTTGTCTCCTTTTCCTTCTGCCTTCACCCGGACTGGAGATCTATTCATGGCTCTCTCATGGCAGCCACATGATTGCATCATGTTGTGAAGCTTGCAGCAGCAGCCTAGCAGTGAGGCAGCTTTTTCTTCCTTCTCTACCAGGAAACTTTTTTATCTTTGCACCAGCACTTCATGAGTAAGACCCCACAGGCGTGGTTAGAATTTTCCCTGTTACCAGGTTCCTATTTAACAAGTTCTGACTGTTTAAACTGTTTAAGCTGTTTAATTATGTGTTTATAAATACCTTTTGTGTAATTGCTTGCTGTCAGCCTAACATCCAAAGAATCTCAGAGAATTTCCTTGATTTAAAAAATAGTAATAATAGAAATTAATATTAACAATAAAGTTATTATTATAATTAATAACCAATTTATTATTATAATTAATAACCAAATCAGTTACAGATGTCTAACTGCTTCTTTCTAGTAAATTAGTATGTCAAGCAGCAATACCTTGCATTTTGCTTTGCAACTGAGGGACATTTTTGGCGTCACTTTATTTAAATATCTTGTTCTTAGTGTTGCTATACTACTGTTTTAATAAGTTTCCTTCTCCTTTCTTTTCAGTAATTTCTTTTCAGTAATTACTTTGTTATGTTTGCTCGGTTAGTAGAACTTTGATGATCATAAGCAACATTGCCCGACAAATATTCTCATGGAACAATTTAGCTTCTGTTCTCAAGATCCTCACTTCTGAAGCTGAGTAGTATTTTCTGTAAAAGGATAGAATGAAAGGCACTGAACAAATGTGAGATGTAGCACAGTCACAGTGGAAGCAGGATTACTGAAGTTGTCTAAATCTTGTGGTAAACATGTTATACTCATGAGATGCATTTACCTAGTACATGCAGCTGTAAAACCAAATCACTAAAAGGCACTGAGCTTGAAACCAAAAAATAAAAGGGAGAAATAAAAACATGTGACATGGAAGTGAAAGAATAAAATAGCATAGTTTTTTTTTAAAGAAATTGTAGGAGATCAATAGGTTTGTGCACAAAATTGTTTGACAAATTGGTAATTTAAAAACAAACTGACAAATCAACCAACAAAAAGAAAAAAACTAAAAACATAGCATCATTAGACTTTAACTGAGTTATGTTTTATTTTGTGCATCATAAAACAATTTCAGATTGAGTAAAAGGAGGTCTTAAGAACACAAAGCATACTGTTTTTTGTGTCTGTTATAACAACACAGAGTGCTCTTTTGTAGGAACTGATGTTTTTATAAGACTGAACTTTGTGCCTCAGAATGATCCAGCATTCTTGTTCTGGGTCTGGCTGGAATAATTTTATTCACAGCTGCCTGTTTGGTGCTGTGCTTTGCATTCATGGCTGAAACAGTGTTTGCAACACACCAAGGGTTGGGATGTTGCTGAACAGTGCACACCATCTCTCCATCTCCATCATAATTTCCCCACACCCACCTAGGGTACAGGAATTTGCAGGTGGTTATGAAGTGAAATAAAAAGTACAGATGATCTGGCTGATCTGAACTGGCCAAAATGAATTTCCATTCTATATGACTTCATGCTCAGCAATAAAAGCTCAGGAAAAGGAGAAAGATAGAAGGAAACTTGTGGTTGTAGTAACTGTGTTCCTTCATAACCATTAAGCTTATGGAGGCCCTGTTTGCCAGGATGTGGCTGGCCAATGGGAAGTAGTGAATTTTTTTTTTTTTACTTGTCTTGCATCCACAGCTTTTGTTTTCCTTATTAAATTGTTGTTAACTCAATTTATGACTCTTCTCTCCTTCCTTCTGCTTTCTCCCTGTTCCATGGGAAATGACTGAGATTCTGATTGAGTGACCAATTCTGAGTGACTGTTGGCTAGAGCTATCGTGGTAGACCTGAAGGGTTAAAATAGGCCTGTATGCATGCTGGCTTGCCCAGACATGTTTTTCTGCCTGCCTTCTGTTTTGGGGAAGAAGCAACTGGCGGGAAAAGAGACAAAAGACTGTGGTGCTATGGAGTCTGAGGACTCTGGCTTATATAACTTGTTTTTCTCCTGCTTGCAACCAGTGGTAAACAAGGTGCACGCACTAGCCTCATGTTAAGCCTTTGCTGGGCCTATGCTCTCTCCCCATATGGTATAAGTAAACCTATGCTTTCACCCAAATATGGTAAGACTTGGCTTACTGCCACTCTGATTGGATATGCTAATGTCCAAAAAGGTCCAACCAATCTCAGACATTAATACTAAAAGCAGATAAACAGATAACACAGCGTGCTTTTGCTATGCTTATGCTTCTGCTATAATTTTGCTGTTATTCTGTGTTCTGCTGCATCTGTGCCTGTAATTCCTTATTATTGTTATATAGCTATACAAACTATATTCCACTCTGGAACTGTCTTCTCAGGAGCAATTGAATAGTCTTCACACAGTTAGCAGCGTGACATACATATTTGCTGAGACACATCGCAAGATGTCTGCCTGCACCTGCCAGAGCAGCCTGCATCTCCTGAAGATAACCAAGCCTAAAGGTACACAGATTATCAAAAAGCCAGGAACAGGTCAGAAAACCCTCTGCACCCCCTCTTCTTCACCCAGCAGCCTGTGGAGTCTGGGGTAAATCCAGTCTCAGCCACAACTGCAGCCAGAAGCAGCAGCCAGACCAGCCAGAAACCCTGCAAGTGTTCTGGGTACTTTCAGTTTATAATCCCACAAGATGGGAGAAGTAATACTTGTGAGTAAGTAGATTCTGCCCAAAGCAAAAAGGGGGCCTGAATTCCATCTAGTGGCCAAGTGGTATTTTTGACCACAAGAGATCTCCCAGTGTTTGTTAGTTAAAAATTGAATTGATAGTTTATGCATATTAATAGATATTTCTAGATCTAGATATTGTTTATGCCATAGTTCCATAAATGATACAATCGAACCTGTTCAATATTAGAAATAAGTGGTCAGGGGTGGAAAAGTTTGGATATGAAAAATTAATAAACAATATTCATTTTGGAAAATCATATTGCATTAATCAGTCATAACTCCCTCCATAAATAGAGCTAAGTTGCAAAAGTTATGCATTTTTACTGCCAGACAGGCACTAATGAACAGAAGAAGCTAGAATGAAAGACTAATAATGGTTTACATAAATTATTGACTTCTGTTTTCTAGTGTTTTTGTATCTGTCATACAGTATCATTCCTCATAGGGATATGGACTAAATAAGGAGTAAGTTCTGTCTCCAGATCTGTCTGAGTGACTTTGAGTAAGGATATTCATAACTTGATTCATCTCAATTTTGGCATAAAACTGCATTTAGACCTGAGTAGGAAGTAGAGGGGGGGGAAGCCAAAAACCTTATACGCACATAAGACTGCTGTGTATTTTAGCCACCACATACTGACAGAAAATTCTGTGAAGGAGATAAAATTCTATTTGTCCTCAAGAAGATGAACCAGAGTTTCCAGTCCTTCACTAAATTCTAAGAATTAGTTAGTCATATAGTAAATTATCATCACAGACACCATTTAATGAAAAGTAATATCAATTAATGAAAAAATCTTATGTCATAAGATTATTTGTGGGTGAAGAATACTTAATGAACAGAATCTTCAAAAGGTTTAGGCAGAGAAATATCTTATTTTCAGATTGTCTTTGGGTAAACCTCCTTGTTTATCTGTCCAGCTCTGGTAAAAACTATGACAGTTCTAAAGAAGCTTGGGAGGATAATGTCATTCACATAAAGAATTCTAATATTACAGCTTTCCCCTCTTGAGAGATATTTGGCAACTGAGATGAGATTTTCAGTTTACTTTTAATATTGTTTAATCAAATCAGTTGTTCTTCAATTTGGCATTAGCATTGTTTGTTAGAGGTATGACATTGTGTGTGAATTAAAACTTGCTATAAATTAGGCCTCTAATTAAATCTAATGTTGATGTTTTAACAGCATCTCCTCAGTGAGATTTGATGGTGAGTTTTTGATCCAGACATGAACTTCAATTCATGGAATTTTTGCAGGTTTTTCTTGCTTCATACTGATCCTAGCCTACCAGAAATGCAACACTATTTTTGTACAGAGACAAAAATAGAGAGACTTACTCAGTTATCTCCAAAATGCATAAGACATGCCTGACACTTAGCTAAAGCAACAACAATTATCAGAGTAATTACTAGCACAACTTAAAGCTTCTTACATGGAATGAAATAACTGAGTAACCATTGCTTATCTTTTTACTCCACATTGATTTGAAGAGCTCTTCTGGTTCACGTGGAAATTAAACTCTTCTATTAAAGTAAGATAGGCCTACCTATATTGGAATACCGGAGAAATTCAGAAGGATTCTGCTACCTCTTCATTTCTTTTCATCTGAGGACTTTGCATGGTGTAACTAACTTGTTATTAGTTCAACATTTTATATCAGGAAAATCATGGTTTGATCGAACTCAGTTGTAAGTACATGCTGGAAAACATCAGTTTCTGAAAATCTTATTGTGATTTCTTGATCAGAAGTATTAACAGATTCCAAGATGCTAACTTTGTCTTGATAATTTTGCTGTAGTCCCACTTTTACCTGAGGCCTTTTTAAGAAGCATCAGTAACAGGTTGTTTTAATTGCCCATATTCTGCCTTTCCACATATATCCTCAGTGCACTTTGCTCAGAATCATGTCACTAACACCTGCAAGACTCTTC
The DNA here is from genome assembly GCA_013396835.1 of Psilopogon haemacephalus. Taxonomy (NCBI): domain Eukaryota; kingdom Metazoa; phylum Chordata; class Aves; order Piciformes; family Megalaimidae; genus Psilopogon; species Psilopogon haemacephalus. Next base: position 7,589 of record VWZI01009386.1, read on the forward strand.
TAGCCCTTACCTGTTTCACAGAAACTCTCAAGAATTTAATTTACTGTACAGTAATCCTCACAAACACACTGTCTATCTCTCTACTTTTGGTAGTAAACTCATAGGGGACATATAAGAACCCAGTGGTGAAAGATCAGATAATTATATAACAGAGAAACTGAATTAATTTGGAAAACAAAGAGAGGACTTTGGAGAGAGCTGACACATGGAAAATATCAGCTTAGGCTCCACCAGCTGTCACCTATGAAAACAATCTCGAGGTACAGGTTGCAAAATCAATAAAGAAAAGCTGAGCAGAAACAATCACTGTGAGAGCAAAAGCTATTTGCTCTTGAATGAAGATACATAATGCCCTTTTTCATCATTTGTGACAAAAAAAAAAAATTGGCGAAGCAGACTTCACATTGGGTTGACTTGAAGCATTGAAAAATCAGATCACCCTTTAATAATGAGAAATATGATAGCATAATCTGAAGGAATCACGTAATGAGGAATTTTGCCCACCTCTTAATGCAAAGCAGATATTGTGCATTTATGTCTGGTGATTTTGAGCCTCAAACATTATACCTGAATCTTGCTACCTTTTATTGGGAAGATGGTAGAAAATGAAAAGGAATTAAAACAAAGGCAGCAAAAAATTAACAGAGAGAAGAGAGAACTATTTTATACTTAACAGGATATTACCTTTTCCTTACACAAAAAGATCTGTGATCTTATGCATTTACTGCATAAAGTTTTAAGGTTAATAGAGCAAATATATCTGATCCACTTCTAAATTTTTAGATAAAATATTGTATTTGTGAACAATCAGAAAACTCACCAGTCTTGGATGGTAAAGTTAGAGATATTTCTGCATTTGTACTCAACAGAGGTGGATCAGCTAGAAAAAATGACAGCCCAGTTTCACTCCAACAAGTGATTGGTGTTGGAAAACATATGAATGCTTGCATACACCAGATCCTTCAAAATTGAAACACTTAGAAAATGTGATGTGCAATTTTTGGCTTGTCTTTTGTAATGAATATATGCTAACTGATGTAGATTTCAGAGACTTTGATGATTTTTTTTTTTTCTGTACTAGTTTCAAAACCTAGACATGTCCCTACATTAGTAGTTGACATATGAGCTCTGCCTTGCTTGGAGGGCTCTGGAGAGAAGTTTTCCATTATGATTTGGATGTCTTTGGTCTTTGAACACAAATTTCTTATACATTAGGGAATAGCTATACATAATCATTTCACTTAGGGAAAAGTTTAGGATTAATTCTGAAACAAAACACAATTTTAAATCTCAGATCATTCACCATACTGATCAAAAGAGGAAAACTTTACTCACATAAAAGTAGCAATACTCAAAAAATAGAGGATATGTTGAAATAAATATGATTTACAAAATGTTATTCACACTTTTCCCATGCTGACCAGTTAATTATGTTCTATGGAATATCTTCAATTAGAAATGAACATTATTTTATAAAGAACTATTTAACCAATATAAAAATATTTGTGAATGCCCTATATATTCCTTCTTGTTCTAAAACACTAAATGAGAGAAGAAAGCTGGAGGAAAACCTTAATGTGGCCATCCATTATCTTAAAGGATCCTATAAGAAAGCTGGTGAGGGAATTTTTAGGATGTCGGCTAGTGATAGGACCAGGGCAACAGAGCAAAACTAAAAGTGGATAGATTCAAATTGGATGTTAGGAAACAAATACACCACCTATACATTAAAAACTTGCCACCTTAATTCTTAAACAATATTGAATAGAAGTAGAAACCCAATATTATATGCAATTGGTGAGAGCAAAGATGATTTAATATGGGGTACTAATCTTTCAAAAGTTTTGTCTGAATATCCTACTGTCAATCACCTTCCAGGGAATTTTGTTCTGTTCAGATATGGAGACACTTTCTGGGACACTATTCAGCAAAGACAATGAAAAGGTTCTGAACACAAATAAAAAGTAATTGTTTTGTCCTTGTTATATTTTATACGTTGGTAAAGTGGTCATTATGATGCATGTCATAACTAGATCATTAAATTACCTTTATAATAGTGCCCTGAGAGTAGGAATTAATAATGCATATTATTTTAAGATGGATGAACTGAAACACCTATGAATTTCTTACACAGTGTATTAGTGAATGTCATGTTAGATCTCTCACTACTGTGATTTAATCAGTAATTTGTTCTCCCACATTTATTTTGAAAATTCCCAGAGTGATGTTACACAGAGAGATTTGTAATCCTTCATGGACTTTAAGGAGTGCTAACAATATTTTTATGCATTCATATACTAGTTACATGCTTACATTAGTTTTGGACCATGTTTTGTCTTTTATCACTGAGCAGCTTTCTTTCTCTTTGCAACCAACTCTGAATTAGAGCAAGTACCCTTGTATGAATTGAATTCATATATATGTATTTCACTTACCTTAGTCACTTATGTGATTTTAAAGTGGATTCAGCTTGTTCTTTCATCTCTTACAACATAATTTTCTCAAATTAATATGGTTTATTCCTTAGTTATCCCATCATAAAGAAGTTTAATTAAAAAATATTAGTTTCCAGGCAAGTTTCAGAAGTATATTTCTAACTAAGAAATACCCAAAATGCAGCAGTGAATCAGTATTCTTACTCAGTGCTTTAAAATCTAATATATGCAAATAATTAGAGTTGAACATCCCTGAGCGCATCTGAAGTGTTGCAGTATCTTTGCCTGGATGTGCCTGTGGTCATTTTTCTACTGCAAAATGCAAGATAGACACAACTTAAGTAGTTCTGAAAGAACTGTAATTCTTGCCAGACAGTGTAGCATCAGACAAAATAACAATAGGTGTATTTGGGTGATTTTTTTAGGCAGTGCTAATTAGTACCGCTCTGAGAGAGCTATATAACTCTTAATGTGGGCATTAGACTGTTTGGCTCCAAGAGCTATGCTACTTGGCATATACTGAAATGGCTAATATGTTTCCAAATGAGTATAAAAAAATAAAAATTAACTCTGCCTTGATATTTGAAACAGGTGTAACTCCACTGGAAATAGCTGCTCCAGCATATTTTTATTTATTCTAGATTGTTTTGTGAAGTAATTTATACTTTGCTGTAGGCAGGAAGAAGACTATGTGGAAAGGCTAATTGCCTTTTTACATGAGTATACAAATCCCCTGGGTACATATAAAGTACAAGCTGAGATGCAATGTAATGAACTTCTTAGGAAGAAAAACATGGAAAAAGAATTAATCCTACATTAAATTACTTAGCAAAAGTTAAACAACTCATATAAGTTGTTTTGCCTTTTTTTTTTTTTTTTTTTTNTTTTTCGTTCATAATCGCTGGATAGACACAAACATGTGTCATGATGTGAGTTGTCATCTTCCCATACCTTTATTATTAGGGAGTTTAGTAAACTATTTTAAGCAAAAAGTCTAACTTTTAGATGGCTAATGTCAGTGTGTAATGAGTTCTGATGCCTTAATAACTGGCTGGTAATTGCAGAGCTAGATGTTTCATATTAGGTGTATGTAACTGTTTTTAGGAGTAGTACTTTCAAAATGTGATGAAAGCTCATTATCAGTTTGGGGAAAATCTTAAAACAGTTTGGATTAAAACAAAGGGATTAGATCAAGTGAGTCCAAATTTATAATGGGTAGAGTAGAAAAGAATGAACATCTTGCCTGGCCTGGGTGTAATACTTTGATGAATATTGTCTATTATTAATTAGGAAAATATAGTCATTAGAACTGCAGGGAGTGGAAGTGAAGGAAAAAAACTGCAAACAATCAGACAAACCAACAAAAAAACCCAAAAATGAAACAAAAACCACAAACCAAAAGAACACAACAAAAGAAAATCACCAAAAAAAAAATAATCTGACTTATCTGGAACATTGTAAATATTATTTCAATGTCTAAAAATATTGAAATAAGAATTTTTGTTTCTCATTGAGTGTTTGAAAATATGAACAATTTTTCCTATTTTCACTAATTTCCTGTTCTTCAAGATTGTTCAGCAGAGATGAAAAATTATTTTGATGTATTCATGAAATATTCTCAATTGATACATATTTTAGCCTTAAGAGCTAAACCAATTCTGACTGAAGATTTTGCTTAAGAATCCTTGTCATATCATTTGGATTTATACCTGTTATTTAATTTCTTTTGTGAACTATAACTTGCCATTTTTTTAGCTGTAACTGTTAAATAAAATATGTTTTAATAAATGATCAAAAATTTATTTTAAATGTACTATGCCACAGCTGAAAACAAACAAACAAATACATTAAATAGAGGTTGCTCATTTGCCTTTCTGTTTTATTTAGTTTGCCACAAAAAATAAATTGAGGGCAGTATTTTTCTGGACCGTCACTCTTCTAGTACATTAGATATTGAGGTAATAAATTATCTAGAGAGAGACTAGGCCATAGATTTTGCCCATGTTTGCAAATAAATCAAGAAAACTGGGCTTTTATTCACAATTAATGGCACACTAAATTTACATAACAATGAAAATGTTGCTTAGATAAAAATTGTTTGTTCATTTGAAACACTGTTATCCTTAGATTTAGTATGTTTTCTTTTACGTGATTATTCCTAATGAAAGTTATTTAAAAAAAGGTGATAGTAAAACTCAAAATAATAAAAATACATGTAATTTCATTTTTCAAAAATTCAGAACTTGGGCATCTTGTGAACAAACTTTGAAATGTACTCACAATACAGTTTTGAAGGCAAGCAACCTTTCATGAATATTTATCTTCCAGTTTTCTAGTCAAGAAACCTTTCACTGTTTCACAGGAATCTTATTTTCAGACAGGATACAGCAACATACAAGAGTAGAAAGTTTATAAAGAGGTCTATTTTCAGATTCAGAATAATTCTGGAATTAATTAAAAAAAAATTAGAAACATGAATGTAAACGCATTCCAATCAAGTTCAAACAAACAAAAAAAGCTCACATTAATTTCAGGAAGGAGAATGTTTTGTTTTACTGTCTTTAGGTCTTCTTTCATGTAAAACCACTCATTACAAATATAAAGTGGACTTAGTTCTGTGACTGATATTTTGCAGAGTGATACATAGAAAGAAGAGAAAAATAACTACAAAAATGAGAACTGAAAATGTACAATCCATAGTAACATAGTTCGAAGTGCTAAAATATTAAGACAGAGGAGGTCACACTAATAATTTTCAGGGCTCACAAATGAACCTTTTCTTGAAAAAAAGAAAGTGTAGGCAATAGCACAATTACATATTTATACTTCTTGTAGGTATGGGAATGGGAGTGTAATACAGTGTCCAAAGACTGTTCTGGGCTTTTTTTTTTCCCAAGTTATTTTAAAGGTAGCAAAGTATTTGATTTAATTGTTCTGCACAATAGAAATGTAATAGGGAAGCTCAAGCATCTAGAAACTAACAGAGGATCTTGAAGTGAAGTAACAACAGCATCCAGGACTTCTAGTAGCTGTTTAGCACAAAGGGAAAGAGATGGATTCAAGTAAGCCTTTAAAGCTCTGTGCAATTATATATATATTCATCTCAGTCTGATTTTTACAGTGCATTTTAATAAGAGCTTTACATTAAGTATCTGCATGTTTCTAGAATATGCTTAATTGTACGGATCACAGACTGCCCCATTTGTGTGAAAAGACACAAGCTATTTATTCAGCTTTTTTTGAGAGAATGAAAATAATCTAACTATAGGCATTAAGTTATTGTTGCCATGCAGTTCCAGATTGGTACCTAAATCCAAATTTTCCATCAAATACTGAAGTGTTATTTTCTAGGGTGTCAGTTTAACACTTTAGAGAGTTATTTTTTTCTAAGGGCTTCACTACAGTTAAAATAAAAAGCCAACTTATTTTAACATCTTTTAAAAAATAAAGATATTGGACAGACATGTCTGTGCTAACTGTTTGACACATATGTAACCAAAGAAGTAACTTAGCTAGTAATTACAAAAAGACTGATTTCTAAAAATATGGAGGGAGAGGAATGGCTTATCTACTCTACCACCTTGCCTCTGCTATTTGGTTCTAGCCACAAACCACAGAAAGAAGGGGGAACAAAACTGTCATTATTGCATCCAAGCACTTAAACGGTATTTGAACAGTGCAATGATGCTCACTCTCATACTCAAAAAGATGAACCTTTACTTTGAAGTACAAGGGATAATATCAGGCAATTTTAGCTTATTTTTATATTCATAACACAAATTACAGTGTTTGGGTCAAAGCTAAACATGTGTGCCACCAATCATTGTTTTATACAAGTAACTTTCCCTGCTCAAGGTACTACTTTAGTAATTACATTTGTAAATGGTACATCAAAAATCATAGAGGTATAGAGCTGCCAAATATTCCCATTCAAGCTCACTAAGAATTTTCTCCCTGAAATCAACATAGACTCCTTTCAGTCTTTATCAAGAAATTACAATTTTATAGAAAAAGCTAGATGTTAAAAACATCTTCCACATTCTTCATTGCCACAAATCCCCAAAAGATCCTTGAAAGTAGACTAGAATCTATGATGTAAGAGAAAGACAAATCACAAAATGAAAACTGATATTTGTCTTGACAGCATGACCTGGAAAAAATTTGTTCCTCATTGCCTTTCTGATAATCTTGTTTAAAGCTAAATAAACAAAGCACACATAATAAAGGAGAAATGCATTTCCACTGGGATAGTTAACACAGCTTCTTGTGGCTTTAGCTATAAACCCCCCAATGCTTCAAAAGACATTTTCTCTCTTTATTTTCCCATAGAAACTATTCATGGGGAGTCGGTGGAACAATCTTTAAAAAGTTTTAGTTTCTTGTCCTAATCACTCTGTTTAGAAAATTGTTAAAGAATTGAACGCTACAGTCTGAAATCTTATCCCACTTCCTGGCTGAATTTACATCCATTTTATCATACACCAATACCACCCATAAATATTATGGAGGATCAAAGAGAATATAAATTTAACATGAAAATAGGGCTTTATTGCTAGCCTGGTTTATATTTTAATGATATAAAAATATTTTTTAAAAAATTGTCTGGACTTATACTGCTCTTTCCACTGTTCTTCTGGATCTTGAGATAATTTCAATCTGCTCCAAGAACAGAAAAGGAGATCATGACGAGTCACCAGTATTCTGAGGTCTTTCCTCCTCCCATGTATTCTTCATGGTGGTGATTTTTTTCTGCTGGATTTAAGCTTATTTTGGGTTATTTTAATATTTTTTCTTAACAGTTTGCTTACTTTGTCTTTTTTCACTTGTTCCTGCAAGTACTTGACTGTTTATCTGAACTCACTTTAATTACTGCCATGGTCCCAGTCAGCACAAAAAGACCAAGGCATATCTGGCCAAATTTTGATGTTTTCATATGTAAAAAAAAATTGTTTGTGTTCATTGGAGCTTATGAAAACTTGTCAGTTTTCTAGCATGACCTAAGTGGATTTCAACCAAATGTTCTGTCTTCTGTTCAGATATATTTACAATGGGCATAATTTTTGGTCAATATTTCATCTTCCCTTCTAAAGAAAGTAGCTGTCCTGGTAGGACATATATCCTGCCAAATTAGTTCAAACGCTTGTGCTCCTCCTTCTGTAACAAGGTCCAGGAATTGATGATGTGAGCAAAACAATGAGGGTTTGGCCCAAGAAAGCCCCAAAGGCTAGGTGCATGGCACATGACCAAGGGTGGACACCTAGGCACAGGACTTTGAATTCATTGGCCAAAACAATAAATTCTAGTGCCTATTGGCCAGTTTCACCTTTCAAAATAGTGTATTTAAGGGCATGATTTAGAGCTGTTATTCCCTTTTTTCCTGCTGCCTCTCACCAGGACGGAAGACTTATTCATAGCTTGTTCACAGCAACCACGTTTGCAGCATGCATTGAAGTTTTGCACCAGCAGTGGCAAGGCAAATTTTTCTTCCTCCTCTCCCAGGACACTTTGTATCTGTCGTGTCTGTGAGTATGGCAGGGTTAGAATTTTCCCTGTTATCAGGTCCCTATTTTCTGTGTTTTGACTGTTTAAACAGTTTAAACTATTTAATTCTGTGTTTATAAATAACCTTTGTGTAATTGCATCTCATCAACCAAACTCCCAAAGAATCTCAGGTAATTTTCCCAATTTTAAAAATATTAATAATTTTTAAAATAGCAACCATTAAATATTATTAATAATTCATAACCAAATATTAATAACAATTAATGTTATGACAAAGGGACCATGATGTTCACATTGACTTTATCAATGTTAAATAATGCATAAGGAAGGACTGTATATAGTTATAGATGGTTTCTGACTTCTTCCTGGCTTTCAACGATCTGTGTGCCTCCAAGGCTTGCTCGTCTTCAGGAGATGCAGGCAGACATCTTGCAATGTGTCTCAGTGGGTGTGTATCACACTGGCTATTGTATGTAGCTATCATGTGGAGAAATTAGAATTGCTCCTGGAAAACTCAAAATGGTTCCAGGCTGGAGTGTAGCTTATATTGCTATGTATAATAATAAGCCAATAGCATTGACGGTAGGCATCACAGGCACAGATACAGCAGAACATAGAATAATGGCAAAAGCATGGCAGAAGCACATTGTGTTACTTGCTTACCTGTTTTTATAGCAATGCCTGAGATTGATTGGACCTTTGGACATAATTAGCTTATCCAAGTAGAGTGGCAACAAGCCACATTATGACGATATATGGGTGAAGCCACAGGTTTGCTATAACCATATACGGAGAGAGTACAGGCCTAAAACAAGCTTAGCACAAGGTAAGCACGTGCACTTTTTTTAGCATGGATACAAGCAGGAGAAAACCAAGTTGGGTAAGCCAGAGTGCCCAGACTCCATGGCTCTAGGTCTTTTGTCCTTTTTCCTAGGGTTGCTTCTTCCCCAAACGGAAGGAGGGAGAGCAGAAAAATATCTCAGCAAGCCAGCACATGCATAGGCCTATTTTGATCCTTCAGGTCTACCATGACATTCAGGTCACTCCTTCCTAGAGAGTGAAAAAATTATATCCTCTCCTTTCCATTTCTTTCTATTTTTCACCTTCCCTTCCCTTCCCTTCCCTTCCCTTCCCTTCCCTT
>VWZI01009386.1:16698-27200 GCA_013396835.1 Psilopogon haemacephalus
ACTCCTCACGTAATAATTGAGAAGGTGACCTTTTATAGAGCATCTTAATGCCTTCATACACTGATACGTTTTTTTTAGTACTGCTAAAAACAGTTCCATCTTGAAAGTAAAACATTCTATTTCAAATAACAAATCTTCTCCCATTCATAGGTAGCTATTAATACGCTTAGTACTGAATGAAATTCCTTTAAGAAATCCTGAACTTCTATTGTCTAGCTTAAAAAAAAAAAAAAGCTGCAGATCTTTAAATTAAACATGAATTTAAACGTGAATACTGAAGCTATCACAGGTCTTGTAGTGACTTTGTCTTTATAGTAGCTGTCAGCATTAGCCATGTGGCTCATTTACAACCATTTACTGAGTGACAAACTGCTCCAACTCAAAATCTTGTAAATGCTCTTAGGGAATACGGTAACCATAGTGCTTTGCATTTTGGTAGGAGACAAATGTCCTTGAGAAAAGTATAAGTCCTGTAATGAACTAACATTGCAACTTCAGACCAAGTGTGTTAGGCATCTGATTTTGTGGTGCAGCACTAAGCATCTGAGAAAATAAGTATAGCAGCAAGTTGATAAAATGTACATAGATAGACATTTCAGAAGAAGTCTAAGTATGAAGATTCTTTCAGTTGAGATTTGTCTCTACAACTTATCAGTATTTTCTAGGTTTTTCTTTCTGGTATTGCTGATAAAGGCCTTGCCTGGATACTCAACATTCATTTAATGTAAATCACATAAATTTTGTCTTAATTCTTCAAAAAGAGTTGAAGGAGAGTTACAAAACCTTTCAAAATTAATCTGACCATAGTTAATTCACTTAGACTGCTGTCCTCTGATGCTAGTTCAGAGGATGAATAAGAAAGTCAAAGACTCCTGTAATTTAGACAAATTGGATCAACAGAGGAAATCATAGATTTAAAAAAAACCTCAACAAAACTTGGTGTGCTACAATTGATGTCTGAAAAACCAGTTACTGAGAAACTGTACTAAGATTTTGTATCCAAGTCTATTTGAAACCTGCAATATTTCATCATAGGTCATAAGAACAGCCATATAATGTTAGACCAAAGACTTGTCCAGTTTGTGGAATTAACCTGGAGTTATTTGGAGTGGGTTAAGGCCAACATAAACTTCATTAAAAAAAAAAAAAATCTTTCAACAAAATCATCATGTTAGTAGTAACAGAATAAATATATGCAAAATAAATAACAAAAAAGCATTTTAATGAATTCTCTTACAGAGTTTATTTGATATCTCAGGCCCTTATTTGATCCTATCTGTCCATTCAGATAGTTGACTATTTGTAACCAAGGCTTTTAGGGGAAAAAAAAAATCCCCTTTGTAAAAGGTTAGCACTGTAATGGGTTAATGTGTCTGTTTTCCTTCAACAGAGAAGTGATTGAAAACAACAAACACACAAAATTCTAAGCTGAGTTAAAATGAGCTAAATTGAAATAAGATAACAAGGCACAAGTACCTTAGCTTAGCCTATTTGTAGTAAAAGAACAACAACATGCAGGAAAAAAAAAATAACCAAACAGCATAAAGCAGAAAACCAAAAGCAATATAACACCCAGCTCACATCCATTTTGATGCCATACTTGCAGAAAAAGAGCCAACACCAAAACACAAGAAGACAAATGCAGTAACTGGAAGTCTCTCATGTTACAGTCTGAACTTCAAGCCCTGTAATACTTTGCTTCAGCCAGCACTTTCATTTTGAAGCTGGCACAAGACAGGATGGTTTTGAATACCGGCAGTAACCATGTAACACAACGCATGGCACCCTTCTTTTTAAAGAAAGTATGACTCCGTTTTCGTTCCTTAGATGAATTGATTCAGCTGAAAATAAAAGCTTACAAGAAAGCATTCAGCAGTGAACTAAGTTATTCCTTCAAAAATGCAGCTGCTGTTGGATCTTGTTTAATGGACGGAGGTGTCATGAAGGCAGGAATTAATGTGGCCGAGTCAGGAATTATAAGAATAGAATTATTTTATTTCCCTGAAACCCTGCCTTCAAAGTATATATAGAACTATTTTTATTTATTTACAGGTTCAGTTCAATTGAGAAGATCTTCAAAAGGATGCTATAGACAAATTCAGAAGTCAGAAAATGGAAAAGGCTAAGCTACAAACACAGCTTTACCCCACTACAAATTGGCTGAGCAGAGAATTAAGTGGAACAGCTTTACTTACAATGAGCTAGGTACTCAGCAATGATTCCTTGCTGGATTCTCTGTGGCTCAGCTGCTTCCTACTGGAAGCAATATACAATAGGATCCAAAATGGCAAACATCCACAGCAGATGTCAAAGACCAACAAACTTAGTGATATCTCAAAAATATGGTTTTCATGAGACAGAAATGTGTGGAAGCTGCACTGTCTCTAAAAGTGACAGGGGGGAGCCAAACTGCTGATATCTCCCCAGCCAGAATAACAGTCAGGAAGTCAGCTGTTGATAAGGTCCCAGTGCAGCCAGGCACCGCAGGCAGCACTCTTAAAAGGATCCAGGACTTGCCAAGCTTGCAAAACTGAACAGGATAGTTTCAGGAGTGCGGGGCTGTCCAAAGGTAGGGACAGCACAAAACCCAAGAGCTATGCAAAAGGTAGGAGCTGTCCAAAGCTGTGACAATCCGAAATAGGAAGTTCTTAAGGCAGGCTCTGTCAAAGATGGGAACTTTTCAGGTGGGAACACTCAAGCCTTTTCCCTTCCTCTATTTATGCTCTTTTGGACAAACTGTCCATTTGCCAATTTATACTGGGCACAAAAGACCCAGCCAAACACCAGCCCAAATCCCTGCATGGAATGGCACATGATTTTCCACACATGCCAAAAAACGCCTTTTACTGCCCCCCTTTCAAGTCTACAGGACAGGATGGGGAAAGAAGTTTTCATGCTTTCTTAACCTTCCCACTTAAACCCATGATGGGGGGGAGAAAGAAGGAATCTGGAGTGCCCCATGACAGGAGGGTACACTGAAGCTAAGTTGTTTTGTCCAGGACTTAAAATTACTAATTAAAAATAAGAAGTATGTAGAAGTATTTATTTTTTTGTATGAAGTAAAATGCTCCCAGAAGTGAGGGTCCATGCAAACATTAGCCACTGCCTATTCCTTGAGATGGTTCCCTTGTCCAACATTTGTGTTACACATACATGGAGCAAATCTGGTGTATCTTTTGCTGCAAATGTTCATTTGGAAGAAATATATGTAAAAATCCAAAGTCAAAGCTATTTTTCAGTATTTCTCTGAGATTGCAGAAAGCTTTCCTTTTTGATATTAAAATGAATGCAAGGTCAAACTGTGCCTGGCAGTCAGTTATGAATGACATTCCCCAAAGGTCAATGTATTTTCATATCTTCATTATTAAACTGTGTGTAAAAACAGTGTAATTTTAGCGAGTTAACAGGTAACATCTAATTGAGAGGGAATGCTCAATATGCTGCCAATCAAAAGGAGTTCAGCATACTGAAGAAATGGGTTGAAAAACCCATGATGAAGTCCATCACATTCAAAGAACTCCACATAGTAGCAGGAGCTAGGGACAGGCTGTCAGGAAAACAGCTTTAAATAGAAGACCTAAATGTTCTGGTTAATTTGAAAATGACTGTGAATCAACAACATAGGAGCAAAAGCTAACTGCATATCAGGTCACAGTAGTAAGAGTTCAGTCAACATATTTACATACAGCATTTGTGAGAGCAAATCTGGAATACTGCATTCACTTTTGGATCCTACAGTACATGACAAGCATTATGAGACAGGAATGAATCCAGTAGAAGGCCACTAGGATGATAAGAAATCTGGAGTATATGACCTATGAGGAGAGGTTAAGACAGCTGAGTGGCTTCAGGGTAAAGTGGAGAAGGCAAACAAGGATTGGTTACTTCTAGAGAGCACTTCTACACTAAATTATTCCATGAATCCTTGTAAATGTTCAAGCAAGCGAAAAAAAAAAAAATGCTCTGCAAATTAAAGAAAATACAGGATCAACTAGATTTATGTCTGTTCAGCCCCAGCTTTTCTAACAGGACTGTTTGTACAAAATAAACTTCTGTATTTCAAACTGCAGAAAAAGAGGCTGCAGGTAGTAAATAATATGCTGGCATAGAGAAATTATGAAGGGTGTGAGAGCAGTTATTCTTGTTAAGGTTTTTTAGCTATGAAATAGATGCTTTTTTATTGCTGTACATAAGCTCTCATAGGTAACCTACTTGGTCATGTGTGGGCAGCTTATCTTCAGATAAATCAGAAATCAAGTATAGTGACAATTAATCAAGAAAAATATATAAATATATATGAAAGATGAAAAATATATGAAAGATTTCTGCTTTACAATATATGTCAAGAATATTTTGAAGGAAACTATCAGCCTTAGTTGGAATTGCAGTCAGTCAACTTTGCAGAAAAAGCATAAGACAAAGCTAGCAGAAATGAAAAAGTCTTGAAAGCATCTCTAAAATATTAAGTAACTGGCTCTTCAGTTGGAACTATACAGAGACACCACTGAGACCACTAGTGTTTAATATATAAAAAAAAAATCAGATCCCAAGTGTATTTTGTAAGGTTGTGTTTTCACCCTTGTGGAAAGCATTATTACATAGAAAGGCACACAAACAACATTCTGATCACATTTTTGCATGCTGATTTCTGGTAAGAAAATATTCTTTATAGATTTAGTTCATATAAGTATCTGTCATTCTTGCAAGCAACCAGGTGAAGCAAGCAATCTGTGAAGAAATTTGCATTACTTTTAGAAATACTATTAAGTTTATTATTTTTATCATTTTATTTAATTGAATCTGATATTATGAAGAATGGGAGAAAAGTTGTTCTAACTTATGGCTCGTAGAGGTTTGTACTGATAACACTATGGGACATAACAAAACCTGCAGATATTAATCAGCTGCTTCTTAAAGTGGATAGGAATACTGACCTTACTGAATTTACTTTCCATTGGAATTCTATATAATTCTGTGATGGTTCAGTGCACTGAGTGCTAAATACATATGTGCCAGTAGGAAAAAAAATAAAATAAGTAAAATAGGAATAAGAAAAAGAAAACTTGCAAGAGGGTTCTCACATACAAAGCATTAATGTATTTGTAAACTCAAGGTCAGTAGGGGGATGGTTTTACAACAGAAAGAAAAAAAAAACAGGCAGAAATATGGAAACATTCTTTGGGAGTAGATTTAATTTGCAAAGACCACCACAAGGTCCTTATACCTCTATATAGTGATTTCTAATACCTTGAAGAAAATGGATTCCCAAACAGTTCATGAAGTTACGCATGATCTGGAAATGAGATGCAGTGACTCCATAAACCCTTTTAACCATTGATGTGGTTGGGAGATGCAACTGTTACATATATATATATTTCTATGCACAATTATATCTAAGAAGGGTTAACTAAAATAAATACTCTTGAATATAAATGAAATTTTGTCTAGGACCTGGTTATTCTTAAATACTTCTAATTTTAATTTCTGTTTGTTTTATTCAGTTTTTTCTCTTTTATTCTATTTAATTCTTTTTCAGTAGATATTTTATCTTTTTCAGTAGATAAGCTGTGGTGGTAGGCCTACAGTATGTAACACTGTAGAGAAAGACTTTTATGAGTCAGAACCTTACATAATTTGTTCTGTCTTGATGTGGTTTCATTTAGGACTGGTATTTGAGTCAGCTCCACTTAAATGTGTGTAGTGGGTTTGCAGTTCCTTGCCCCCCCACCTTTTTAAACCCCGGCTAAAACTCAGAAAAACACACTGGAAGTTAATAAATGAAGCTTTATATTTACAGCAATGCAAATATACAAGCAAATATTTACAAGATATAACAGATATTTACAGAAATATACAGTAAAAAAGGTAATAAACACACCACACCCCTCCCGGAGACCAAAATCCCCAGAAGAGGGTTACCAAATCCCCCTACCACCTTTCCCCCCTATCCCAGCTTTATCTCACCACCTCTTGATGCTGCAGATAAGCTGAAGATCAGAGAGATTAATGATAGGAGAAGAAGTTAGTTGTTTTAGTGATTTTACTCTGAATCTAGCCAGCAAGACCAAGAGACAAAGGAAAAAGCTGCCGGAGCCAGCGTAGACCCCAGCCAGACTGGCCACGCAAGCTGACTGGCTATCTGGATGTTTTGAGAACATTTCTTAAAACAATTTTTTTTCTCTCTCAGTGAATCTTGGTGAAGTGACACTGTGTTGTTTAACTCTCTCTCAGCCAATAGTCTAATTTCTCACTCAAATTATCCAATTAGCTCAAACCGACACAATGTGACATAACAGAAGGATTAGCAGATGGACAACCTAGGGGTCTCTTCTAGTCTGTGTTTTGCATGTCTTATGGTACCTATCGGGATACATTAAGTGTAGGGTTCTACACTGGCCAAAATAACCCCAGGCAGTGCTACAGGTTGGGGACAGAGTGGTTGGAGAGCAGCCAAGCAGAGAGGGACCTAGGGGTGCTGGTAGATAGTAGGCTGTACATGAGCCAGCAGTGTGCACAGGTGGCCAGGAGAGCAAATGGCATCCTGGCCTGTATCAGGAACAGTGCAGCTAGCAGGACAAGGGAGGTTATCCATCCCCTGTACTTGGCACTGGTCAGGCCGCACCTTGAGTACTGTGTCCAGTTCTGGTCCCCTCAATTCAAGAGAGATATTGAGGTACTGGAACATATCCAGAGAAGGATGAGGAAGCTGTTGAGGGACCTGGAGCACAAGCTCTCTGAGGAGACACTTAGGGACCTGGGATTGTTTAGCCTGGAGAAGAGGAGGCTCAGGGGTGATCTCATTGCTGTCTACAACTACCTAAATGTTCATGAGAAAGCAGCATAAGAATACTATAGATCATGTTTGCAAGCCAAAACCTAAGTAACATTTTCTGAAGCACAGGAATTTGTTACCTATTCTGTTTTCCTTACATTTCGTGTTCTGGCAAAAAAAACCCACAGTATGCTATAAAGCAGAATTTTTGTAGTGCACTCTGATTTTTGTATGTATCTGAAGTTTATATAGCTCAGATACACTTTGAATAAATAACCTGGATTCTTCAGCAGTGGTGAACTGCTGTTCATGAAAAATGAAATGAAGACATGATAGAAATACCTGTTTATAAGTCCACAGTAACATGAGGATTTCAGGGAAGAAAAGCCAAAGAAATAAATATATTTACAAAATACTAAAATAGAGGCATAAATAAAATTAGACATAATTCTTATTTCAGTGTTGATGTACTTTCCTACCGAAGTAAATGTACAAAAATTTAGTCAAGTAGTCTGCTCTTACTGGAAAAGCTCCACCAGTCATATAGAAGACCGAACCTACTGAAACTCTATGAAGTATCCTATTTCTGAGGAGCATGATGAGCTGTCTTCAAGCTAGAAAATCTGTATGGAGTCTCAACTGCATATGAGGTGTGGGAGGGAGGAAAAGGAGCATAGCCAATGTCAAACACAGATTCAATATCAGCAGAAGTGGTCCTATGATCAGAAAGTTCTCTTTCAGGCACTTGTAGTCAGCAAGTTACAACCATCTCACACTACCTGGTCAGCTCTTGGGGTAGTCCTGTTTACAATTTATATGGTTGATGTACACAATGACAAAACTCACAGAGAGCATTCTATAAACCAGTATATGAATTTACTCTGACTACATAAACCATGTCAAAAGCAGTCAAGTTAGTCACATTGGCTCTATTAGTGTTGTTGCACAATCTGTCATTTGCATTTCCATTATAGTTTTCTGCTCATAGTCTTGTCAAAAGAAAGTACTCTCATATTGAAGAAAGACATTGCAAGAAATGCAGAGCAATGAAACAAAACTATTTCAGTTTACCTTGGTTAAATCATCTTATCTGGGTTTCAGGTTTAAAAATCGAATTATTAGCAGAAGTAAATTGTATATCTAATAAAATATTATTGCAAATAGCTCCCATGCACTCTTCTATCTTCAATCCTAACTAAAAGTCATGGAGTAAAGATGGAGATTTTCATAAGTATTCATAAATTATCCATGGAGAAAACAGCTCCCCTGATTGTTTTCGAGGTATTACATTTGTATGACTTCAAAATGTCTAGTAATTTTAAAGTAATTTCAGAACCATATGCTTTTTCAATGTTTCCCAAATCTTAATAACAATTATTTTTGCTTGAAAGTGTGAAGCAGTTTTGCCCTCTGATCAATATTCATTCTTGTCTTGCTCAGGTTTACCATTAATGGAGGAATAAGACATTAGTAAATCTAGTGACATATCAAAAAGGAAAAAAAAAAGTTTCAACAGTGATAGAAGTAGTCAAGTGTAACTAGAATATAAAAAACCAACCCACTAACAAAATTCACAAAACCCCACAAATCTAAGCATTTAACAGGTAAATATTTATCATAATGATCACAATTAAGTTTCATTTAAGTGGCTACTGCTACTCTTCCAGCAACCGGACTGAAGAGTGGAAAAAGATTTTAGGCAGTCAAGGTGCACATACTACTAAAAGTCTTTTCAAAACTAACAATCCATTTATAAGACAGACACTTTTATTGCCTCAGATATTCATAACAAGTGAATCTTTCACCTCTTCTTTGAAGTGTTAATGAAGATTTAGATAAAGCATGTGCTCAGCTGTTCTTAGCCAAATTAATTAAGAGCTAAGAAATGAGTTAATTCAAGGAATAGTTCTTAAATTCCAAAATACAACATGCCAAAGTGAGATCATTTCAAAAATTAATATAAATAGCCATAGTAGGGAACATTAACCTTATTTCATAAGAATTAGTCACGAGTACCTTGGTGGTTTTTTTTTTTAAACTGCATTGATGGCGTCCTAGAGCACTCCAAATTCCTTCCTTATTCCTTGCCCTGTGGGTTTGAATAGGGAGGAGAATGAGGTGTGAAAACTGCTTTCCACCCCCCACACTGTGGGTTTGAAGGGAGAACAGCAAAAGGAGCCTTTCTCCACATGTGTGCTGACCCATGTGGGAGCCTGTGTTGGGAACTGCGCTGGTGGTTGGCTAGGTTCTTCGTGCCCAGTATAAATGGCAAACCGACACTGTCTAGAAAAGCATAAATAGAACAAGGGAAAAAGGCACGAGATTCCCACCTTGAAAGAATTCCTGCCTTGAAAGAATTCCTGGTTTGGACCATGCCTGCTTTTGGATGGCTTCTACCTTTGCACCGTCCCTGCCTTTGGATGGTACTCCATTTCTGCACCATTCTGTGCAATTTTGCAAGCTTGGCAAGTCCTTGGTCTATCTGGGAGAGCTGATGGTGGCACCTGGACCCGGCTACTCTGGGACCCTACTGCAGCTGACTTTCTGGCTGCTCTTCTGGCTGGGAGACCCTAGCAGTTTGGCTCTCCCCTGCTGCTGCTGAGGCAGCATCACTTCCAAGAATCTCTGCCTTGTGGAAGCCATGTTTTGAGACACTTCTGAGTTTGGTGGCTTTTCTACCCACCTTGAACTTTTGCCATTTGGATTTTCAATTAGATATTACTTGCAAAGACACAATCATCTGAGCTTCAGAAAATCCAGCAAGGGATCATTGCTGAATACCTGTCTCACCTTTGTGAGTAAAGGCTGCTATTCCCTTAATTCTCTGACTGATTGGTAGTGGGGTAAAAGCTGTGTACTGTTTCTGACTTCCTAAATCTCTAAACTTGTCCATAAAATCCTTAGAAGATTTTTCCAATTGAATTGAGCCAATAATAAACCTAAAACTAGTTCTGCATATAGTTTGGGTGTGTGGTTTACAGGGAAATAAAAATAATTCTATTTTTATAATTCTTGACTCAGCCACATTGATTCCCTGCCTCCATGACAACTGAACATCACCATTATGAATTGAGGGTCACATTTCCTTTTTATTTATTGCCAAGCAGTGCAGTGGAATCTCTATAGGACTGACAGAAGAAAGGCTTGTCTGTCTTTCATATATGTTTAGGTCAATCATTTCATATGACAATGAATTTACATAGGCTGTAGCTGTTCTAGATATACACTGGAGAAAGTTCTGCTGTGACACATGCAATATTGGACATGGGTACACCTTTCTCCTACTGCAGTGAATCAGAACTCCTTTTCACTGTTCATTACTCCTTTCCAAGATAATAATTCTAGAATACTTTAGGCTCAAAGGTGGAAGCATATGCCTTGTAATTAAGATAATTCACCTTTTTTTTTCAGTCTTTGTGTAGGGTCTGTGGATATTATTTCTGATTAGAGCCTTTTGTTTCCTTCAATATTTACCTTCAAATGACTAAAAATTTTTGTTTATTGTCTCCTCCTCCTCCACAAAAACCCCACCCATTAGCTTGCTGACAGCTTAACTTCAGGTGAACTTTGAGTACTGACATTTTTAACATTGTCTTCTATGGCCAGTGAGAAAACTTTGGTCATATTGCACTTTTATAGTGTCACAAGATTTTAGTATTTCAAATCTATTAAAACTAGACTTTATTTGGAGTTAAAGCATCTGTCTTTTTTTTTTTCTTTTTTTTTTTTT
>VWZI01009386.1:36102-74981 GCA_013396835.1 Psilopogon haemacephalus
AAAAAAAAAAAAAAAGGAATTCCATGCAGACTAATGTGTTCAGGGGTACATATGAAGTAAGGAAAAGATTCAGGATTCAGGCATAAGTCTAGAAATGGAAATTAGATTTATAACCACCTGGAATTTGAAAAGGCCTTTCAATTTTGTCAGCAGAGGCAAGATGCTTTAAGATTCATATGTTTGAGGAATATATTTAATGACTGCATTTTTATTCATTATCACTGAATATGTGATGCAAGTTGTGAGATCAGCTGCTCTAGATGTTCCTGTTAAAGATACAAAAGAGTGGATCAGTGTTTGTGCTTTGCCCTCTATTAATATTGACAGAGATAAGCTCTGTTGCTGATAGACGTAGGATTGATGGCCTTGCATACTTCTGCTATTGTCCTCAATTTGGCTGGAATTTTTAAAGGAAGCTGGGAAGAGGCACAACCAAGGCAGGTGACCTGAGCTAGCCAAGGGCCCAATATCCATTCAACTCCATCTGGCTCATGCTCAGTGCAGACCTGGCAGAACTCGGGCTTGGAAATTGGCTGAGTACCAGGTTTCAGGAAGTGAGCAATTGCATGGTGCAGCACTCACTTTATGCCTGATTTTAATAGTTTAATTGTTATTGTTACTATTTCTCTGCTTGTGTTGTCCTTGTGTTAAACTCCTTATCTCAAGGCATGAGGTTTTACCTTTTCTTCTGATTGTCACTCCCATTTCACCTGTGCTTAACTGTTGGGTGGGTTTAAGCCACAACACTTGTCTTTGTGTGGTACAGCATAATTAACACAATTCTACATTTGCTATTTTAGTAACAGAAGTCTTAAGGGTAAATGTTAGTGATAAGTATAATGCAGAGGCTAATAGTTTCAAGAATTTGCCACTATTCAGAAGTTATCTACAATTAGAACTAGATGTAAATACCAGAACTTAGACTTTTTTACTTCCCACTATTCTTCAGAATATTTGCCCTGAACTCTATTATTTAAATAAATTATATCCTGCTAATTTCTACATTTAGATTTTTCTAGTTTATCTTCCTGTTTAACTAAAAGTGTAGAATATAGAACGCAATAGACCTCATAGAGGAAATCTTGCTGTAATTTTGTTCTTGCTGTCTCATTCCCTCCTTCTCTTCCTCCTTTCCTTTCTTCATCCCTCCCTCATTTTCTCTCTCTGTTCTTCCTTCCCTTCCTTAATTTCTTCTTTTCCCTTCCTAGCCTTTCCCTTCTCCTTCTTCTTTCTTTCCCATGACACCAGCTGGGTAAGATGTGACTCAGAACCTTTTTAGAAATCCAATCTTTGCCTCTGCCAGTGGCCCCTATTGAGTTTTTGTTGAATTGCCTTAATTGCCTGGTTCCTTATGAAATGACTGACTATATTTCTGTGAATAATGCATACACAACTGAATTATTTTAAAGCATACTTTCTTGGTGATTAAACTCTTTTTCTCCCCTTGAATCTCAAGTGCAGAGTTTCTTCAAGAGAGAACATTATTTTTTTTTTCTTAAATGCACCTTCAAAGTGAAATAAAGATTAACTGTTTTTTTACCTGACTTCACAAAATGATACCCATTCGCTACATAAATTCCAATTGCATGACTAAAATGAAGTCAAGCCAGTCCTCCCCTACGTACACATTACTATTTCATCCACTTTCTTTCTGTTCTTACTACTCATAATTAATATATTGTAAAAAGTGCTAATCTAAGATTTTCTCAGGGCTGCTACAGAGTACTGTAATTCATAATAAAAATATTCTGGAAGCAGAATACCCAAAATACCTGATGACCATTTTGTGTCTGAAAGGTGTGGGGGTGTAGAAAGCACAGTGGGCACACACACTTGGAGGCAATTGCTTTGAAATGTATGAAGTTCCTTGTTCTTCAGAAACATGGCCCCAGGAATGATAGATATGAATGCTTTGGAATTCAACATGTTTTCCTCTTTGTCTCCTTGCACAGCTATGACTAGCCCGAAGTTTTTTTCTTATTCCCTTATCCACTGGATTACATTATTGCTCTCTGTACCACTCCATTAAATCAATCAACAGGAGTTCTGGGAGTCCAGGCAAGAGTCTAACTTATATTTAAGGAAAAGAAGGAGGTAGCAACCAGGAAACATGGCAACTAAACAAGAAAATTACATTTCCACAGTATGTGTGAAAAGCAGATTCTTCTGGGCAATCTGCAAAATATCAAATATCTGGAATACAGTTACCATGTAACACCAAATTCAGGATGTTGACAGATAACATGCAAAAAATGTGGAGATATACACAATGACATGACAGAAAATAAAACATATTTATTTGTCTGAAAATATCCCAAATAGAGCACAGTTTATTGATGCATTGACCACCATACCCACCAGGTACATCCTGAGAGACCCTTTTTCAGAGACAAGTAGACTCTGAAACAGATGATACAGTACAGTTTAATCTACAACATCACTGAAACTCTTTTACACTTTTTTTTTGTGTTGTAATATTATGAAAACAAAGTTATCAGAACCTTTACCAGCTGTTAATGAGCTACTATAGGCTTTGACACTGTAGAGATACAACTGTGGGAGGAAATATTCAAGTAAAAATTAAAAGTACTGGGACAAAAACATGTTTCAGAAATCAAATCAAAGAACAGTTGTGAGATAAAGTGATTCAGGACTTTCTTCTGGAGAGAATGCTGAAAAGGTACAGAAAATATAGAACAAGCTAATATTTAAGAGGAAAGTAGATTAGGTTTCCTTAGTCTGGTACTCAGCCCATAAAGCAATATTTCAAGTTGTCCTCTAGCTCAGATACTGCCTGATTTTATATGCATTTATATAATTTCTATAAATATAAATACAATTCCTTCTGTCTACATTTCTTCTCTTTACAATTACATCTATCTGCTTCTGCTTTCTAATTTGGGACTAATCTATTTTTGCTTTTTAGTGATGGACAAAGTGGTCCTCCAAGTACTAGTATTTGAGTGTGCAAATTAGCCTAGCTCCTGCTGTAACAAGCCTCTAGGTTCCATAGGCATGGTCTTACATGATATCTGGACTGAGATTTCATTATTTTTATCTCAAATAATTATTTTTTTTTTTACAGAAGTCGTGGCTGTGCTTAAAAAGAGTAGACATCTGAAAAGAAAGGGAAATAGCAGTAAATTGTAACTTAAAACCCAAAGGACTAAAAAAACCTAGAAAATGAAAGTTAATATGAATTTTTGTTACACCTATTCATAAAATCCTACTTTAAGCAGACTCAGTCTGACTCTGTATTTCTTTTAATTTTTAGTTCAGACTAGACGTTACCAAAAAATCAAAGCCATGCTAATGCAGATTTTTAGATGTCCTGACCTAGAAATATTTTACTTTTAAAAATCAGCTGAAATACCCAATGCAAAACAAATATACTCCCCAAACTGACCTTGTCAATTTATTGGATGGTGTAGTTGCTAAAGACATTGAGTCTTTTTTTACTCTATGAATAATGGCCTATTTTATCTTCTGTTTAGTAAGGAAGAATCCAACTGCTGCACATGTGCTTCCTGTCCCATAAATAACAACTTTTTAGCTTTCTGATCATACCCTAACAATTCTATATTTTGTCAGCAAAAGCCTTGGTTTTAAAAATAATCCATGAGCCATCTGCTTACCCATATGTGCTACGCATCAGTGAATGTTAGTTTCCATAAGAATTTATAGACAATACTACAAATGTTGAATGTGGTTTTTCCCACATTAATGTGGTTTACTACCACATTAAACTGATCACAGGTAAACTGTTTCATTTTGGTGAGTTACTTTGATTGTAATCTGGCATCTTGCTGGGAAGTGATTTTATAGGCAATAAATTCATGCTATATGAAGTTTCTTCTATTTCAGCAAATACATTACATTAAAAGTCACCCTTGTCAGTGTAATATAATAAATGTTTAGGTTAGCAAATGTAAAACATCATTTGGAGCATCCATCAACGTTTACATATGTTTCAGGAATGTTCTGTTAGCTTCTTTATCAGTTTCCACTATTGATGACATTATTGTGGTCAGCTATTACAGGCTGGGTGTAACTGGAGGGGAAAGAAACATCTGAAAACATGTTCATTGGTGATCAGGTTTTCTCATCACATAGGTATCAGAAGAAAGTTGGTTTTCAAATAGTGTTACTTCCATTCCTTCTCATTGAAGAAAACAGTGAATATATCCATCTTTTACTGATTTGAGATGGAGATGTATCAGGATATCTGGATGCAGAATATATTCTTATATGTTCTGTATAACCTGTGAGCATTTTCCCCAACGTTCTGTCTGTCTGAATTGGAACTTAAGAACTCTAAAAAACCTGTTCCTTGCTGGGAACAGGTTGCCCAGCAAGGTGGTAAAGCCCCATTCCTGGAATTTTTTAAGGCCAGGTTGGATGGGGCTCCTGGAGATAGATGATCCTCAAGGTCCCTTCCAGCCCTGACAATTTAATGATTCTATGATCCTGAGCTGCTCTGGGAAATATTTTCAGTTTCTGGAGTGTCATTTTCATTAAAAATTTAGTAGAGTTTTGGAATAGATTAGACTTTTCAAAAATTTCAAGTGAAATACTATGACAATAACTGATATTTTAAAATAGGAATCTGTTCTGTGTGATGTTTCGATTGTTGGCTTAGCTGTTTTATTTTGGGGGGAATGGGCTGCAGAGGAGCAGAGGGGGTGCTGGTAGCAGTGTCAGGTACTTCTGATCTATGTTTTACAATAATTATCCAACTTCATGTCCGGTGTTATCAATAATGAAGTATGCCTAGTGGTTCATTAGCACTGTGATATGACTCAGATTTCTATAGCGATCTATGGAAACCCTAGTGCGAATGGTTTATTCTTTAAACTCTGGGGTTCATCCCGATGCTATTTTGTTGTCTGTTTATACAATGTGGAAACACATTTTAATTGCCTCACATAAATTTATCACAAAGTNTTCATTAAAAATTCTTTTAGGCTACAGTATTTTGGCCTGGCTGGCTCCCCTCCAGTAAGTGGAAGGGAAAAAAAGAGGTTAAAGGTCCTTGTCAGTGCTTAATAGTCTCAGTCTATGGTTTATTTTTGCTTAATCCTGGATAATGCTACTTCAACACTACTATACAATATCTTGGACCTCTTTATAACTTTCCTATAAAACTGGAAGGTTAAAAACTTGGTATTCTTGTTGTAATTTATATCCCATGGGAAAGCTGTAGGGATTTTTAAGGCTAGGGAGACTTTTTTCTCCTTTTTTTCTCTCTCTCTCTTTTTTTTTTTTTTATTTCCCTCAGTATCATGCCCTCAATAGAACAGTGAAAATTGAAAGGAGGGATTATTCACAGTCTCAGAAGATGTAGGACAAGGATCAGTGAGCTGACACGAAGGAAGGAAATGTTTAGGCTAGACATTAAGAAAAGATTTTGAACTGTACAGGGCGAATGGCTAAACTCCTGAGGGAGGCTGTGAAAGCTACATCAGTGCAACTATCAGAGTTCATCAGTGGGTATCAGGAGGTTGGACATAATGAAAACAGTTTTCTCATAACTTGGTCCCCTATTTTCACAACTCAGTTTTGCTGGTTTTCACTCTTATACACAGATTGACAGATACAGATGTCTATGTTTTTCAGTACTGCCTGCCACACAATCATCTTACCTTCTCGTGCAGAGCTGACTCCAGCTTCAATACATGAAAAAATAATTTCTTCCTTTGCATATTGAACCTTACATTTCACTATAAAAGCATATATTGGCAATCAGAATTCAGATACATGATTAATACACAGAAATATCTTCCTTTGTGTGAAACCAGATCTGAAGATGGCAAACCATTCTAGAGTGATAATGAATCTGAGTGATGATTTGCTTTCTCACTCAATACTAGCTTTGGGTGCTGCAATGGTAGGTGCTGCACACTTAAGATGTCCAACTAGGAGCTCTAGTCTTCGCTAGTAATGAAGGCTATACAAATAATTGGAAAAAAGTTTGTTCAAGTGAGTAAATCAGAGCAATAACATATGTGTCATGAATAGCTCATCTAAAAGTTGTTAAAGTTGATCTTGGTGTGCAGCGTCAGCAAGATGAGCGCTTTAAGTTTGTCTTATCACAGCTCTTTCAATATGTTTTGTGGTTCTTAATACTTTGAAGATTTACATTTTATCTTCTAAAGGTAAACTTATCACAAACATAAAACCATCACAGAAACTTTTGAGTAGGAAGAGACCTTAGATATCATCTAGTCTTAATACTGCTGCCATTGACAGGGACACATTCCACTAGGCCAGGCCAGGCCAAGCTCCATCCAGCCTGGATTATCTCAACATAATTTTGCAAACAATATTAAGGAAATAACATTAGATTCACCTGGTTTTACAGAATTTCTTCTAGTACAGAAAAAATGTTTCAGTGTTTTTTAAAAAAAGGAGAAATTGTACTAATCAAGTCCTTTCTGGTGGTTTTTTTTTTCTCCACTTGGATTTCCTCGAAATGAAAACATTAACTGCTATATTTTTTGCAATATACTTTGTCTACAGCTGTCATATATAAAAAAAAAAAAAAAGATTAGTTTTGTTTCTGTGATTTTACTGAACACTGATTAACTAGATGTTTATGGACTTTGCTCCAGAATAAATACTGGAAACTTTCATTTTATGCTATGTACAGTACAGATTTAATTTGTTTTCCTCATGTTTCTTTGAATTTAAGAACACCTACTACAAAATCCATTTGGGGAATGGAATATATCAATAATTCAGAATTTTTACACCAGATCTTGTGGCTCATCTGCCATATGCAGAAATGTTACATAGAGAGGTTAAGGCAGAAACATTTTTATAATATTCATGCATTTCATAAGTAAATCAATTCTCATACTGAAAGGTTGATGTATTAATCATCTAGTACTACGTCTGCTGTAGACACAGTCTGAACCAAGTAAATATCAGAGAGGGGAACAGATTTAACATGTTCTGAATTTTAATTAGTATGGTGTAATTTCTTAAGTTTTCTAGTTCTACCTAGTTGTAGAAGCGTCTGATTGCACATTACAGGAATGTCTCATGGCAAACCACTTCAGGGTAATATTTCAGTTTGATGGCAGTGGTTTTCTTTGTGATAGGGAAGAATTGGACAAATATACTAAAACATTGCTAATGTACAATATTGAAGTAAAAGTTAGCAATTAACCAGGACCAACCATTTAGATTTTGCAGCAATCAGAATTGTGTTTCAGTATAAAAGCATAAGCTCATCTGCTAAATTTGGTTGTATCTCTAGACATCCTGCTTTCAATTCTCTCTTAGGATGTCAACACCCTCACATCTTCTAGGGAACAAAGTCAGGTCATAAAATATGTCCAGTAGTTGAATTCAAAAGAGTAACTACAAGTTAATCAATTTAATATTATTGAGTTACGTGAAGATGAGGAATGATAAAGTAGCACAGAGTATGTTCTTGGAGACAAAACAAGGTTATAGAAACAAGAGGAAGAAAGACTAGAGCTGAGACTGAGATTAGGGAAGGCTGTATTACTGAGGAGGCTAATGAATAAAGAGTTTGTGGCAATATGAAGCATTAATCTGTTTAACTGCAGAGTTCAATCACTGATTTGCCAAAAATATGCAATTTGTCTTTTTTTTAATTTAATCTAATTTGTAATTCTCATAATCCCCCTGACTTTATAAAACTCACCTTTAGGAAAGTTATTAAACTTGGTCATCCAAATAACAGTGTTCTTTTGAAATGTGCTAAATAAAAGATTGCAAGAAGTAAGAAATTATGCAGAAGAGACAGTCATACTTGTTGAAAGAATTGTAGACCTGATTATGAAACATGCCTTTGATAAAACTTCTTTTATTGTTAGGTGGTCCAAGAGAGAAGCTACTTATGAGTTGCTGACACATTACTTGGAATAAATTTGTCCAAATGCATAGTGTATATGAATGATTTACTAGCCAGAGGTGAGGGGAAGTCCTTCATTTTCAACTATATTCTTTCTACCTAATGAAAAAGAACTGGGAAAAAAAAAATCAAATCCCATTGAGACTAATTTATGCACATTTTTAATATTGTAAGAATAAAGCTGCATTCAACATGACTAAAAATTGTTTATCACTTTTAGATTTTGATCTCATGTCTTTATAAATTTTGTTGGCTGAACTCTTTTCATACAGCATTTTTCCTGTTTTGGAGAACTGGACATTTGACTGTGAGATGATATATCGTAAGTAGGGCACTGAAATAGTTAATATTCATGAAATGGAAGAGAAGGAGGAAGGCAAGTTGTTCAGGTAATCAAACATCTGAGAATTATTTCTGTTAATCTTCTGGGACACATTAAGTGGAAATCCTACAATATATGAGAAAATACAAACATTCTGTTGGATTTTATTTCTCCTCACTTCTGACAAAGAGCAGATGTGAGAGAGGAATGGACTTTGTATGCCATGTTGTTACATGACCTATAAAATTGTAGTATGCATCAGACATGGATATGTACATCTTTTCGTAACAGTAAAGTGAAAAATGGTTCCTTCAAATATATTTCTACCCTTCACTGCAGAAATATCTGTGGATGAATCTTAATTATAAGGTTGAAGAAATTAATAATCAGAGGGTGAAATTTGGGAACAAGAACAGTGACTCAGGGCTTTCCTCAGATACTATTTTGGTGTGAATTTTGGAAGCTGGCTTCAGGATTTTCTTGGTCTCTTCCCCTCATCATTTATGACTACTGAAGAAAACTAAAATTTAGAGAATAGAGACATACTTTTAGTCTCGTGATCTAATGCAGGAAGCAGGTACCAACCTTGCTGAGTTTTTAATACAGTTAATATATTTCATAGGTAACAATCAAAGGTGGAAGCACACAAATAAAGTACGATTTGTCTTTCCAAATTCTCTTTCCTGTAATTCAAGTCAGTCACAGGTGAATGCCTAAGAAATGGCTTTCTGAGTAGTACTCACTCCAGGTCATCCTTTTAGCAGGTTTACAATGACCTGGTCATCCATAACAGCTCTAGTTATTGAGATTCTTTGCTAGCAGTTTACCTGATGAAAGAATCCAAAACAATGATTGCTCTATCAAGTTAAAACAACAAATAAAAAAAAATGAAGTAAGGGTAGCTACTCTAGTAGATCAATGTATATGAAAACCCAAAGGTAGTTCTGAATCTTGACCACAATTTTGATTATCAAGGATACTGAAAAGCAGTTTATTCAAAGGTTGACTCACTTGGTTAATCAAGGATCAGTGATCTGAATTAAATCCAGAGCTTTTACAACAAATGTGCTCCTTGCATTACGGACAATTCACAGATTCACAGTGCTGACAAACATCTCAGAAGGGATCCCAGGAGTTTTCTTGTTCTTCTGACTGTTCAAGGTGGGTCAGCTATGAAGGTAGATCAAGTTGCTCAAGCCTTTTCCAGTCAGATTATGAAAATTTTCAAAGATTGAGACTGCTCTGCCTTTAAGAACAGCCTGATCTACTGTTCGCTAGTCTTCGTAGTGAAAATATTCTGAGTAGCTCCTCAGTGCATAAGTATAAAAATCCTCTTAGGTCATTTGTCTTACTTAGATAGGACAAACCACAGCTAAATAATCATAGAATCATAGACAAATAAAATGGTCTGAGTTGGAAGGGACCTCCAAAAGTGATTTAGCTCAACTCTCTCTGCAGTAAGCAGGGGCAATCTCAAATAGATCAGGTTGCCCAGAGGCCTGTCACGTCTCAGCTTGAATATCTCCAGGAATGGGGTCTCAACTACTACCCTTGTGTATTGGGTTAAGGCTAGCTACCCCAAGCCCAAAAGCCCAATAAAAACTCAAAGCAATTTGGAAGTGAAAAGGTTATAAAACTTTAACAACAAATAGGAGGGAAAGGGTTTTTTTTTTTACAGAAGGCGGAAGAAAGGGGAAACAAACTTCAGGATATGGGGAATGAGGGAGAAGGGTACAGAGACCGGGGAGAAGGAGAGAAAGGGAGAAATACAACCTCTGCAGGCAATTGATTCCCAAGGCTGAGTTCGATAGCTTTGGTGCTGAAGGGAAAGCAGGATGCAGGAATTCTATGGTAAAAAGGATTAGTCCTAGTTCCAGAATAGAATAATGGTGCTCTCCACGTGGCGGCAGGGAAGCACATGCTCTAGCAGCAGAGAGCAGCAAGCAGTTGCTCACGCAGCTGCTCAAGTAGCCAGGACGAGGAAGAGAGAGAGAAGAAACTGGGTCCTCCCTTTATAGCCCAAATCCTATCAGGAAGTGGGAGTGGCTAACCATGACACCTGGGAAAAAGGGTCAAACCATCCCTTGGGAGGAGGCAGGGGGTCCCGGGTGGGCTTAACCCTTTACACCTTGGCAACCTGTTCCACTGTTCCACTACTCTCATGGTAAAGAAATTGTTCCTAATATTCAGACTAAATCTATTCTCCTCTAGTTTGAAGCTACTGCCCCTTGTCCTATCACTGCAGGCCTTTGTAAACAGTCTCTCTCCAGCCTTCTTGTAAGCCTCCTTCAGGTACTGGAAAGCTGCTATTAAGTCTCCCTGAAACCTCTTCTTCTCCAGGCTGAATCAATCCCGGCTCCCTTAACCTGTCTTTGAATCAGAGGTGGTCCAAACCCCCAATCATTTTTGTGACCCTTCTCTAGATCTGCTCCATCAGATCCATGTTCTTCGTGTCTTGAGGGCTCCAGACCTGCATGCTGTACTCCAGGTGAGATCTCATCAGAGAAGAGTAAAGTAAATAAATGAGATTTGATTTTATACAAAAGCATAGTACTTAACTTCCGTTGTCATATAAGCTCATAAAAGACATGTTTTCTTTTTCATTCTTTCATTCACTCCATTACTCTCTATTGAAAAATCCAGTCCTCTGATCATCTTTGTGGCCCTCCTTTGGACTCACTCCAGCATTCAATGTCCTCCTTGCTTTGGGGGTTCCAGAACTGTACACAGTATGTGATTCAGAATTTCACTACATGAAATTGTTACATTTTCATCAGCATTTTTTTTCCTGAGTTAAACCTGATGTTTGAAAAGCATAACAAAAAATACAGATGAACACCAAAACATTCTAAATGTTCAGAAATTCCACTAAAATTGTAGTGAAAATAGGATTTAGCAAATGAGCTTATTCAAATGAAAGAGAAAGGTTTTGCAAAGAAATAACTAGACCAGGCCAACTATTTATAGATACTAACTATTCCATCTATATTTGATTAAAAATACAATAACATCTTTGTAAAATTATTTCTGGGAAAATGGGTTAGAATGAGCTCTGATATTTTTCAGTGCTTTCATGATCAAAAGAGGTTTGATGTTGATAGATTTGCTGGAAAGTAGCTGTTAAGGAGTGAACTGCACTACTCTTGCAGTGCAATAGTTTCTTTCTGTGTGGCTGTTCATATTCCACACTAAACCAGTCTGAAAAGACCAAAAGACTTACAAGCATGCACATGCAGAGTTACAGTGATAAGTAGGCAACACATTTTAAACATGAAATTTACCATGGACTACCACTCTATGTAAAAGAAAAAAACATCTCTCTCAAGAAAGACATGAAGCACTACTGCTTGAAAAGCTTTGACAACTAGCCTGAACAAAAGGTGAGGAAATCAACTCTTTATTCTCCATAGGTGTTCTTTTTCACCTTTGTATTCTGTAAGTGATTTTGGTGCACAAACAAAACACAAAGTGTTTATGGCAATAGGGCTCTGGCTTGATGCGTGAGAAGTTGCAGATCAATTGCAGTTACAATTTCCCCTTCACTGTGCCAGTTCTGGGGAGCGAGAAGGTGCTGCCCTTTTATATCCATTTCATGTAATTATCACAGTACAAATTCAGGTGAGTGATAGAAGGCAACATGTCTTCAGTGGTTACCACACTTACGTCTTAGAAATTATCAAAAGCATTGTATTTGAAGAAGTCTGTCTTTTAAGGCTAAACATCCTGCACAATCTTGTCAGAAATTAGCTCTTTATCTCTGAAAAAAATGGAATAATTGTTCATGTACAAAGTCATGGACAATGAATAGGTTTCACTTTTTTTCAAATGATGGCTTCAATGAGAAAAATCCAAATTGGCTGCATCTTCATTGAGTTATTTTCAAATCCTTAACTTTCTCCCAAAACCTCAGGGTCACAATCTGTGCTAGTGTAAACTGGAGATAACTGCCTCAAAGTCAGCAATCACTCATTCATTCCAGATAAGATTTTTTATCCCTTCATATTTTCAGTATGAAAGACAAACCAATAGTGTAAAATCAATTTAAGACCTTTTTTTTTTTTTTCCCCATAATTTGTGACATTCTCCACATATTGTGTGATGGTTTGCTGGCATCTTGGTATTTTCTTCCTTTTTATCTCTTATTTTACCCTTGTCAACCGGTATTCTCTGTATTATGCATTGCCTGTACAACTCCTTCCTTTCCTCCACAGTTCTCTACCTCACTATTTGTATTGTTTACTGGTTTACGTCTCTATGTTTTAGATTATTATTAATGCAACCAACCTTTCAGCATAGTGTTCTATTATAAACATTTTTAAACCTCTTAAACTCACCAAAACCAACTGTGAACAAAGTAAATGAGAGAAAATATGCTCCTATGCATTAAGTCTGTGTCCTCTGGCCACTTAGGCTTCTGAATCTCTGACTAGTTTAATTTCAGCAAACTGACTTCTTTTATAGCAAAATGCAGCATTAAATGTTCTCTATCTCATAATACATGTAACAACACAGGACCTCTGCATTAAAAATATATCAGTGGAAAGGAAAACAAACTAAATTGATTAATGGGTTTTCCTTGGGCCCATTTTGCTGTCTATTTCTCCTTGTCTTTCTTTCTTTATCTCTAAATGGATGATTATATCCTTTAAAGTATTTTTTAAATGCAATTAAACTATAGCTGCATAGGTAAGCCAGATCATAGAATCATAGCATGGTTTAGGTTGGAAGGGACATCAAAGATCATCTAGTTCCAACTCCTCACCATAGACAGGGACACCTGCCACTAGAACGGGTCGATCAAGGCCTTATCCAACCTGGCCTTGAACATCTCCAGGGAGGAAACAGCCACAACCTCCCTGGGCAAACCCTTCCAGTGTCTCACCATCCTCACTGTAAAGAACTTCCTCCTAACATCCCATTTAAATCTCCCCTCTTCCAGTTTAAACCCATTACTCCTCGTCCTGTCATTAGAAGACCTTGTAAACAGTCCCTCTCCAGCTTTCCAAGCCAAAGAATCTACTGAAAGTAGTCTAATGTCCCAAGACACTTTATACTTTTGCACACTACAGCAGTTTTCCAGTTTCTTCAGCTTGATCTGGCATTTGAAATCCGATGGATCTTTGCAGCTCCATGAACGTAATGATTGTGAAAAATCTCAATCCACCATGTAACTACAGATAGCCCTAAACTTCTCAAAATAAATTATCTCTGCTCTGTAGTTTTGCTGAGAGATGATAATTTAGAGGCATCAATCTCATACATTTTCAGAGAATATATGAACAGGATAAGAAATTATTTTACAATTTATCCGAACAAAATTTTACCAAGTATGAAGGGAGGTTTTTTTAATTTGAGATCAAACTTCACTATCTCATCAGAAAATAAAATAACATTAATTTTATGTAATTAAATTTTGACTGGTCTTATTTCTCAGTGAGGAAAATTACAGGAAACTATATTTGACTGTGCAGTTTTCTCATCTTAATAGGGCTGTTTAGATTTGAACATGTCATATTGTGGCTTTGCTTCTGAAAATTCTGTACATACTAAGAAATAACTCAATATAGTGAAATGATTCAGGAAAGATCTTGATATGAACACTGCAAAGTTGCCTCTGACTGAAAAGGTACTGTGGAATACAAAAGGAAACTTCATTATTGACCGTTTAACCTGATGTTAAACTTCCAGTGTTACTTCTTTCTGCTTCTGTTCAGACAATTTTCCTCCCGTGAAGACTTCCAGGAAAACAGAAAAGAGAGAGGTGTTATGTGCTCATGTAATGTTTTATAGGATTAAACAGATGTTTTTATAATGATTCACTATGACACAATTATTATTCATAATACTTGTCCTATTTAATCAGCTTTATCACACCTATTTCCAGAATTTTCTGTCCATGGAATTCCTCACAGACTATGTATTTTGTGAAACACCCGAAAGAAGGCTGCTTATACTTCTCTGTGAAAAGGTTAATCCCTAAATAACCATACAAAGCAAGAAGAACTTTTTTTTCCTCCAATGCACACACACAAAAAAAAAAATCAGTATTTTATTTACAATGTGTCTTATATTTTAATTTCCTAAATATTCGACTATCTCAGTAATAAATTCTTCAGATTAATATTTATTTTACTGGTTAAAATGTACTCCATAGCAGCAATAAAACTCAGTCAATGCTGTAACATCAGGTAGTATAGGGTGAGATAGGATTTGTCAAAATGAATATAGTTTATTAATTTTGATATTCAGGAATCTCACTACAGGCCATCATTTTAAATAATAGATTATTTGCAACAGTCATGAAACACTACACAGAAGGAAAATGGAGTCTAGAACACTTAAGAAATAACTAGTGATAATACAACAAACACTAAACCATTTGAATTGGAAGAGAGGCTCTTGTGGTCAATTATACCACTTGCCCAGTAGAGGTACTCGAAAAGCTCATTTCTGCTTAAGGCAAAAGGGACTTGGATTCAATTAGAATTTACAGGGTTTTGCAAAGAGGCTTTTGAGTATTTACTCACAAAATATTATCTCTGGACTCCTGGGGCTAACTACAGTTTTCAGACAGTACCCAAACACTTGAATGGAGTTCTGTTGATGTCTTGTCAGCCATTGAGGCTTGTAAATCTTCCCAGGCTCTGGCAGGGTGCTGGAAGAGAGGCAGATGACCTCTGACCTGATCTTGGTTCCACTTTGATGATCCCTTCCAGGGCTCCCAGTCTTGGCAGAAAACTTGCAGGTATGCAGTCTTGGCATGAAGTTTTGCTGACGTATGGGCAGGATGTCTTGTGGATGTGCAGCATGATGTTACGCTGGCTATGTGAGCCTATTGCATGAAGGCACTTAATGCTTATTCCCTGGTAATTTCCAGGTAGACAAACCCAAAATATCAGGGCTTGTTATTATATAGCAGGTAGAGCCTGGCAGGTTGCAATGGCAGAGATCAATGAGACAGAATCACAATAAGGCAGAAGCATGTTGTGTTTACCTGCTCATCTCTTTTTATCAATGTAGCTCATCGGAATGGCAGTTTGCCAAACTCGACCATATTAGGTAAAGTCAGGGCTTACTTTTACCTTTTTAGGGCAGAACACAAACAAGTGTATAAACATATGAGGTACCCTGTTTACAAGATGGAAAGGACATGGAGGCACCAGGCCTTTTGTCTTTCTTTCCCACCCTTGCTTTCCCCAAAAACAGGAGAGAGGGCGAACAGGGAAACATGTCTGGACAAGCCAGGACATGTTTAGGCCTAATTTGGCATATTTTCGCCATCCATGACAATTGCAAGACTGTGTTGATAAAAAGAATACTTACACAAAATGTGCTTTAACTGACAAAACTTTCCTTGATTTTGAAGAAATAACAATTTAGCTTGATTTGTCATCTAAGTTTAGATTACCCTATGTCAATCTCAGTCCATGGACTATGAATACTAGAATTCCTTTTTAGTCAGAGGAGAGAAATAGGTACATTAGTGTGCAATTCTTCAGCTGTAGCATTTTATTCTTAATTGGACTATTTTGCCCTGGGTAGCTGAGAGTGACTATCTTCAAACTACTAGAAAATTTGGTAGATATTTGATTTGTAGCTCAAGATCAGCAGGAAAAATAAACCCCAACATTTCTCCCAAACCAGCACATAGAATTAGATCCAAAGTCACTAACAATGCATCTGTTGAAAGATTTATGTCTTGCAACTCAAATCATGTGGCAGGCTTGGCTGTTGCTATACTTGGTCCTTAACACTCTTCACCAGTAAAATTTTCAGTATGTCTACCAAATAAACTTCCTTCACTTAGGAACATTTTAATTAAATTATTTTGCTGGAAGCTGTAATTGAGAAAAGAAGCATTGGACAGGTAACTGAAATGTAAAGGTGGCTGTGATAGACTCAATCAGCAACAAAATGGCCTATGCAAATATTTCTAGCATACTGATCCCACCTGTGGAACAATAATTTTACTATCTGTATTTCTTATTACTATTTTACAATGAAAGCATAAAGTGTAATTTCAAGGGCTACATTAAGACAGTTTCAAATAGAAAACTTTAGAATAAATTGTCCTAATAACAATAATACTTAAACCTGTAAGTGTATACACACACATGCATATATATATATATATATATATGCACACATATGCAGTAGGAATTTCTCTACTTGTCAAATAAAATCAATCAAAACCAGGGAAATATACTTTATTTCAT
The DNA here is from genome assembly GCA_013396835.1 of Psilopogon haemacephalus. Classification (NCBI taxonomy): domain Eukaryota; kingdom Metazoa; phylum Chordata; class Aves; order Piciformes; family Megalaimidae; genus Psilopogon; species Psilopogon haemacephalus. The sequence continues at coordinate 52,526 of VWZI01009386.1, forward strand.
GTCTGTAAGTCTTATAGACATGCTTATTTAATAACCTTTCCCTGAGTCACTATTCATGAACATATCAAATGATGTTTTTTGAATTTTTGCCTTTCAAAAAGTATTCATAGTCTACTTCTAGTATGTAAATCTTCACGTATACCTTGTTCATAAGGTAATGAATCTGATATATCAATACACTTGCAGATGAATTAACATTCCATTTAAACTGATGCAACTAAGTCACACAGCTGCTGAAAATTTACATTCTCTATTAAATAGTTTTTCAAGAGTTTTTTTCCTTAAACTCTACTCTGGTGAGCAAGCTATTAATAGACAGATCTAGCTCAGGTTTAGGAAACCAAGAATGTTGAACTTGTTTTCCCTACCTATAAAGAACTGTATCACTTTCTAGATGGGATGTTGTCCTAACAAGTGTGATATGCTGGCTGTGGTCTAAGTTAAACACACTTTGAGGACCCTCTGTTTGGCATCTGCCTTATACTATCCAAGAATTCAAGAGTGAGATTGAGAAAAATGGAGGAATTAATGATATTTTGCAATCTGACAAAGCTTGGTACAAATCCATAGCCTGCCTGTTTTTCTGTATGGTTATGAGACAGAAAAGTCCAGCTGTGGAGAAATGTGAAGCATTGCTCCCAGAGGTGAATGGACCTGGCTGGCTTCCCGGGTCTACATTAGAAATAATGACACAATGAAAGCTTGTTTAAGATTTTTCTTTCTGACATTTATGTGATCATATATTTAGAACTCTATTAACACAGACACTAATTCACTGGGAATTAAATAATCCCATTTCACACTTTGAATTTATGGTTAGTGACAGAGATTGTAAGCTTAGTTACAGGATTTTATGGAGCAGTCTGTCATTCAAATGTTTATTTCTGTTGATGCTAGTGGGGATTGGTAGAATGTGTGTGAGAATGTTAATCCTATACATTTAGTAATAAAACAGATTGTATTAATTTCTTCTAAGTCCTACTTGGTGTCTCTAAATTCTGTAATTGTTCAGATCCCACCAGATCACCAAGGACTGTTCTTCGCATGAAATATCATGAAGGAAAATAAAAATACAGGAAGTAGCATTGTGAGGAAGATACAGAAATGACAGAAGAATACAGAAGTTAACCTGTGAGATGGTTCTTGGTCTAGGCTTTGTTTTTGTGTTTTTTTGTTTTGGTTTTTTTTTGTGGGTTTTGGTTGGTTGGTTGGTTTTTTTCCCTGGGAATAGTCCTTTGTCTCTGTACAATACAGAACATATTCAGCACATTCAATGTGCAGTTTTGAGTTTTTAGGAATTACTATTCAGTTATATCTAGAACCATTGTAATTCTCTGTGAAAAACTAATGTAGCTTTCAGATCTAGTAACTGTATATGATTACACATAAGCATTAGAGGATATTTTCTTATTTGTTAAATACATCAACAAAATATTTTCATATTTGTAAAACTTTGCATACTTTATATATAATATTCACAAATTATATTTATGCTTTTTGGAACTGTGTTGGGGAATTTTTGAGTTTCCAGACATGTATATCTCTCCTTTAAGCTTGTAAACTTGGTCGGTAGCATTCTCAGTGACAAAGCATGTTGATTATGTGTTCAATTCTTCTTAGCTGATAATCCACACAGTCATATTTAAGAAGCAACAGTTCACTAGGTCCTTAACTACAACTTATTAAGTGATAACTGTGATCAAATATTATTATATCAGCATGATGTCAAGAAAGATAAGACCTGTTCATTTACTGAAGTGAACTGCAGAAATTTTTTTCCAAGATTTCTAGTTTATCTGGAGGGTGTTTACTTTCTTATGTGAAGTGACTTAATCACATCTCTTCCTAAAATGGTGAAATGATATCATAACATAAAACACAGAATGACCATGATTCTCATTTAATGGAACTTAGAAACAAGTAAAACTGCTTCATAAGATCTGAGCACCTAGTTTTTATTCCACGTACATCAATTTAAGTATAATTATCTATAAGGCACCGTTGGAAGAAAGGTAGCATCTTTTTTTTCCTGTGTTTTTCCTGTACAACTGATCAAAACCCCAGAAAGTGCTGTCTAGTTGTCTATCCTTTACAGCTTATTGAGGCATTTCTGTTGAAGTTTGGTATGAAAAAAAAGAAACATGTGGGTTTAGCAGTGCACATTTCTTAAACTTTAAGTAATGTTTTGGCAGGTTTCTAAATTTTTCAAAAATTATATTGCAAATCCTCTATTTAAATCTCTCTTATCTGCTTGCTTTGTACATTTATCTACCACTGTCATCCAGAATCAGTGACAAAATATTGGCCCTTAAATTTTTCTTTAGTAAAAGACTGAAACTTCTTCCCCTCTATTTCAACTTAGGATAATTGAGAAAGAAAAGGACATGACATCTTGCTTTTGAAAAGAAATTCTAATTGTATTTGAAGCTGCTCATGGTTTGTAATGGCAAAAAGAACACTAAAGGAGATGGATCAGTGGACAGCATGCAGGCGAGATGGTCACAAGTGCAGAGTAAATACAATTTATCACTTAGTCACATAGTTTATCACAGTTCTGCCTGTCAGTTTCTCTGGTCCTGTTCCTGCACAACTGCAGTCCAAAGAAAGTTTTGGCTTTGGTGGAAACAGGACGTTTAATCTGCCTGCTGCAGCACTATAGCGTACATAACCATTATGAAACCTAGTTTGATATTTCATCCTTACTTTTGTCCACTTTAGATCTTCTTTTGATAATACATAATGCTATTTTAAATCTACCAAGTAGTTGGATAGGTTAATTTACTTGGGGGATTTGGTGTTTTGATTTTTTTTATTAATTGTTGTATTTCTACATATATTTTTTAAAATCCTGAAAATTCTTGATTTCTGTTCTGAAATTATTCAAGCAAAAGACCCAGAAAAGAGTGAGAATAAAAGCATGACATATTGTTAGAAAATTATTTAAATATAATGCCATTAATAGTATGTACAGGCAATTTTTTTTTTTAATATAGCTATGGCTTAAAGTCATATATGCATAAATGTATCTCATTGAGCAAGAACAAAGACCATATTAATTTCTGCAATGGTAGTTACTCTATCTGTAATGAAGAGAATCAAACAAAATACTGTTCAGAATTTTATTGTTTAGAATAACCAGGTTGGTAGAGATCTCCAAGATCATCCGGTCCAACCTATTACTCGGCCCTATCCAATGGCACTAAGTGCTTAATTCAGTCTTTCCTTGAACACCTCCAGGGAGGGCAACTCCACCACTTACCTGGGAAGCCCATTTCAATGGCAAATCACTCTCTCTGTAATATCCAGCCTATACCTCCTGTGGCACAACATGAGATTGTGTCCCCTCGTTCTGTTGCTGGTTGTCTGGGAGAAGAGACCAATCCCCACCTGGCTACAACCTCCATTTAGGTAGTTGTAGACAGCAATGAGATCACCTCTGAGCCTCCTCTTTGCCCGGCTAAACAATCCCAGCTCCCTCAGCTTCTCCTCATAGGGCTTGTGCTCCAGGCTCCTCACCAGCTTTGTCACCCTTCTCTGGACATGTTCTGGTGCCTCAATATCTCTCTTGAATTGAGGGGACCAGAACTGGACACAATACTCAAGATGCGACCTAACAAGTGTCAAGTACAGGGGAAAGATAACCTCCCTTGTCCTGCTGGCCACAGTATTCCTGATACAGGCCAAACTGCCTTGGATCTCCTGGCCAACTGGGCACACTGCTGGCTCATGTTCAGCCCACTATCTACCAGCACCCCCAGGTCCCTCTGCCTGGCTGCTCTCCAGCCACTCTGTCCCCAACCTGTAACGCTGCCTGGGGTTGTTGTGGCTAAAGTGTAGAACTCTACACTTAGCCCTGTTAAATCTGACCTCTGCCCACCAATCCAGCCTCTCCAAATCCCTCTGCAGGGCCCTCCTACCCTCCAACAGATTGACACCTGTTCCTAACTTAGTGTCATGTGCAAACTTACTGATGATGGAGTCAATCTCCTTGTCCAGGTCATCAAGAAAGATATTGAACAGGATTGGGCTCAGCACTGATCCCTGGGGCACACCGCTAGTGACTGGTCACCAACTGGATGTGGCACCATTCACCACCACTCTCTGGGCCTGGCCCTCCAGCCAGTTCTTGACCCAGCGGGGATCTTTCCGAACCACAAGCTGCCAGCTTTGCCAGGAGCTTGTTGTGGCAAATGGTGTCAAAGGCTGTGCTGAAGTCCAGGTAGACTACATCAACAGCCTTCCCCTCATTCACCAGGCAGGTAACCTGATCATAAAAGGTTGGTCATGCAGGACCTGCCCTTCCTAAACCCATGCTGGCTGGGCCTGATCCCTTGGCCATCCTGTAAGTGCTGTGCAATGGCACTCAAGATGACCTGTTCCATAACCTTGCCTGGCACTGAGGTCAGGCTAACAGGTCTGTAATTTCCCAGTTCCTCCTTCTGGCCCTTCTTGTGGATGGACACCACATTGGTCAGCTTCCAGTCATCAAGGAGCTCTCCAGAGAGTCAGGACTGTTGATAGATGATAGAGAGTGGCTTGGCCAGCTCATCTACCAGCTCCCTCAGCACCCTAAGATGGATCCCATCTGGTCCCATGGACTTTTGAGGATCCAAGTGGCTCAGCAGGTCACTTACTGCTTCCTCTTGGATTACAGGGGGGCAACACTGGTCCCTGACTCCATCTGCCTGTTCAGGAGGGCAGTTGTCCTGAAGACAATCTGTCCCGCTATTGAAGATTGAGGCAAAGAAGGTGTTGAGTACCTCTGCCTTTTCCTCATCTTTTGTTACTATATTCCCCTCTGCATCCAGTTGTTGAGAATTTTGTGGATGAATGGTTAAAACAGAGAGGACATGGGCACTGTATAAGGACAATAACTTTGAAGAAGAAATGTAGAAAGTATAACTGAGGAATGGCTAAGAGAAAGAGGACATGACACCTTAAAGCTAATTGAGGTTTGAAAAGAGCACTGACTCTCAGCAGGGTCACAGCAGGTTTACAATAGCCTTGAGCACAGATGTTGTTTAGAATGGGGATGTTGAAACGGCTAAGAAGGAGAATCTTGAAACAGCTTGGTATGCGAAAAGATAAAGAAGTGCTAACTGCCCCCTAACTGCAAAAACGTGCTTATCTGGTGCTAACACAAACAACCTGTAACCAATCATGAGCTCAGCTTTTGCAATATGTATTAGCTAATTAAGAGTACTATAAATTAGAGTGTTGTATCTAATAAAGTTGAGACTTTCAGAAAAAGAGTGCCTTCTCGTGCATTTCTCCCGCGGTTCCCGACATCCAGTAAAGAGTGGAGGTTGTCCTTGACCCTTAATTCTTTTCCTACAAGAGCTATCAACATCTTTAAGCTCTTCCTGGGATGCCTCCCCATTTTTCCAAAGGTGTTATGCCCTCTTTTTTTCTCCCTAAACCCTTTAGAAGCTCCTTGGCCATTCAGTCCAGTTGCCTTCCTCATCAGCTCACCTTCTGGCACATTGGGACAGCCCATTCCTGCACCTTCAAGAGTTCTTTCTTGAAGTAGGTCCAGACTTCCTGGACCACTTTGTTTTTAAGGACTGTTTCCCAAGGAACTTTCCCAGTTAGTTCCTTAAATAAGCTGCAGTCTGCCCTTCAGAAGTCCAGTGTGGAGGTTTTGTTGATGCCCCTCCTGGTTTCATCATATATTGAAAACTCTTATTATTTCATGGTCACTGGTCCCCAGGCAGCCTCCAACTACCACATCTCCCACCAGCCCTTCTCTCTTTGTGAACAGCAGGCTGAGCAGGGATGCATCCCTGGTAGGCTCATGTAACAACTGGAATAGGAAGCTATCCTCTGTGCACTCTAGGATCTTTCCAGACTTCTTCTTCTTTGCAGTGTTAAATTCCCAGCAGATGTCTGGCAAGTTGAAGTCACCCACAAGAACAAGGGCAAGTGATTTCGAGGAAGCCTCCAGCTGCTTAAAGAATGATAAATCAACCTCTTCTGTAGCCATTGATTACAGCACTCCAGTTGCATGAGTCAACCCACCATGTTTCTGTGATGGCAACATCATAGTTTGCCTCTTGCACCAAGGCTTCCAGATCCTCTTGCTTATTACCCATGCTGCGTGCATTGGTGTACATCATCTTTTATTGATTACAGAGAAATAACTACCCTTCATCAGCAATTACAGCATTCCAGTCTACTTGACTTTTCTCCTCTTTCAGTAGATGGTGGGAAGAAAGACTTGGTTTAACTATGATTAGTATTCTACTATAGCAAGCATTAGAAGTATTAATAAATATTTATTCAATAGTATTTTCAGAAAAACATAGAAGAAAATTGTCTTGTGTTACATGATGAAAAATCTTATTTTGTCCATAAACAGGAAAAAGAATTTGATCCTCTTCCAGCATTATCTATTATCATGAATTACATAACTTGTGTGGTAAATGTACATAGAAAAGAAAGGCAGACTAAGACTATAAACAAGAGCAACAATTAATAGCTGAGAAAGGTTATGTTCTAGTCTCAGCTTCTTGGTTTTCTGGTTTATTGCATACCCTGAGTATTAGTTTATTCATCTGAGCGAAGGAGATAATGAAGTTCATCAACATAAAGCTTTTGAAAAGACGCTGGTTACAAGTACTTGACATAATCATGTCATGTGCCAAATCACTCATCATTATAAATGATCCTTTAGAGATGATTGTGTAACTCCTGTGAAACAAATTACTTTAAGTTGAAGCTTCTCATCTCTGGCCTTTTGTTTGATGCTAAGTTAGGCTGAGAAAACATTGCATTCCAGTTCTTCATCTAATCATATTTCATGTGAAAGACATGAATAGTCATAACAAGAATTTGATTTTTCTGCTTCTAGTTTAGTCACAGAATTTGAGAATTGCTGGGAAATGTTGAGCTTACTAGCTTTTAAATTTTTTTTAAAATTATTTTTTTTAAAAAAATTAATTTTTTCCTGGTCTTCATTGCACTGTTTGCTAGAAATTTCAGGAGAGAAAAAGGCAGTGATGCAAAACAACCAGATCTAGAAGAGCTTACTGCAAAAATAACAAAACACCTTGGTGGGATAAAGTCTGTGTGCTAAAGATTGCTCTTAAGAGACCTTTGTCTGGGGCCCTGGAGTCTTCTTCTGTATCACTTAATAGAAATCAGAACTAGCAGCAGGGAAGCTTGCATATTACCAACATGATTAGGACAAGGTCTGTGATGCTGCGGGCAGACTTATAATAGTAAGGATTGTGGTATGATATGGGAAAATAATGCAGAAAGGATACGAAGGCCCACAGAAAGAAAAGCTGAATGACTCATCTTTAAAATAATTGTAAAATACATTTTAAAAGATGCAGCTAAATCACAAACCTGGATAGATTTTTTTTTTTAATTAAAAGAAATGTTTCTGATTTGGTTTTAGTGCTGCCACAAGGCTTTTCTGACAAGAAAACTGCGGACCTCAGTAGTCTCACCATCACAGAAACTGAGTACTGAAAAATTGTTTTCTCTAATCTGTTTTATGCAAGCACTTTGCTCAGTCTAAGTTTTGAATAGTTTTCTCATACAGTGCTTCTTTTCAAGTACTCAAATGAGGCATCAAAGCTTCATCAAAAACTTTAATATTTCTGTTTCTCACACACATATGTTCTCAGCTAACTCTATCACTGGTTAAAAAAGTGAGAATAACACTCCCAGACACTTAAAATCTCTATTTATTCACTTAGTAGACAAAGCACAGTCTTGTAGCACAGCATGCACCCTTTCACAAACAGAAAGGCTGAAAGTCCAGGCAAGTAAGAGTTTTTTTGATATAGAGAAGAAACATTTAGAGCAGGTTGTCCAGGGAGGAGGTATCCAATCAAGGTCAGATTGGATGGAGCTTTAAGCAAACTCACTGCAGGGTGTTGAACAAGATGAATTTTTAAAGTCCCTTCCAAACCAAAACATTCTATGATTCTGCGTTTCTATGGGTTTTGTTTTTTTCTTCCTTCTTTCTATCAGAACTGTTGGGATCTCTCTTGTTTCTCCCAAGTCTGTGTTTCTGTCTGAAGAGAAACAACTGAATTAATTTGGAAGAGAGATGGGGGTTATTTAATATTATAGACAATCAGTGCACTAGGGCATGGGAGAAAAGCAAAATAAGCCATTACAAAATTGGCTTTACACAATGTTTCTGTATCATCCTTCTCTGGGGCATGCAGGCACGTGGTTTTATTTTCATGTAGAAAACACTTTGTTTTCACAGGCACAGGAGTTTTCCTTGGCTAAATTGAAGCCAACAGTATTAATTCTTATTCATGACTAAAAATGTCTCATCTAACAACAGAGATTCACAAGTGAGCAGTTTAAGTTACCGCTCTACAGCTCTTTATTTCATGAGACTTTAACCTTTCCCTACATCCTTGGTCAGTTAACAGAGGATTTTTGCCCCAGTTTTGAATTTTCTGTGTCTTGTGTCCACTTCTAGTTATCTCCACTTTTCTATAGTTGATGATATTCTCTGACAAGCATTTGAGATTCAAGAATATATGTAATGGGAAGTGCAATGGAGTCAGCAGTACATTATGATGCTGGTTTATAATGCAATTCAAAGTTGTACAGTCTTATACACAGTGAATTACATATCATATTTAAGTCTGAAATTTAGTTGTCATGATATCCCTAATATTTCTCAGGTTGTGTATCAATACATACACAGAATGTGCTTGGCATTTTCATAACCTCAAGGAAACAGGAGACATGTATTAGTAGCCCTCTGGTATAATATTTTCTGTCTTTGATTTGTTTTCATCACATCACAACAGTGTTTTAAAAGCTCTCTTGACTCCCATACATTTTATGGCCTTTTACTTACCACACTTTCAGAATTTTTTATTTTGTTTTACTTACATGGCTCCTTTGTTCTACCAGTGCCTTTGCTTTTACATTGTATTTCTCATTCGCAGCTTTGGTTTATGTGAAGTGGTTGTTTGACCAAGAGGAGCTAATTTTGTCTCAGCCCTCTCCAAAATTTTTATCTACATTCTTCAAAGTAAGTACTGAAAAAAAGAATTTTAAAAAATTCTGAAACTCTTATCTCTTTCCAAACACTGGCCACTTATGAAGGACCAGGCCTTATTAAAATATTAAATATCTAGCTAAAGTTTGGAGATAAAGTTCACATTAAAGAATATTTTTAATATAATGAATAGTAACATTTAAATAAACTTTTCATAATTTGGATTACTACTGAATTGTCAGAAAGCCAGACTTGAGGCCATTCCTGATCTGAGGTCACTATACTTTTCTCTTGCCAAATAGGACTGGGAACTTTGTATGTACTTTAAATTTTAGATAGAAGTGAGTGAAACTTTTTACCTCTACAAGCATGCTGAAATCATTTTATGTGGTCAAGAACTCAAAAAGTTTGTTTCTGATTTTGTGTAAAGTGTACAGAACTGTTTTCTCTTCAAAGAATAATTTGACAGCAAAAAATAGGCTTTCTGCCATTCTTTGGTATTTGTTCAAGAATGGGAAATATTAGGGAGATAGAGATGGTATATGTTAAATAGATATATGTCATGTGCTTCTTTGGAATTGCTGCTATGATGATGGAATATCCACACTTTCAACAAAATTGGACTTGGAACAAAATGAAAGAGGTAAAAAAAAGAGAAAAATTTACTTGAATACTAGCTCTGTTCTAACCTACTCTAGTCTGACTGGCTTCTAGCCTTTTCAACACTGCTAATATTCATATTCTTTATAAAGCCACTCTAAACCATGCTTTATTTCATTTGAAGAAAACCAGAACTGCCTGAATGGCCAAATGGAAAAATTGCTAAAGAGTTTATTTTCACAATAGTTATATTATTAGAAGTAGAGGGACATATTACACAGTATAATCATTAATGCCACTTGACTTCAGACTGTAGAAGTGTGTGAACTACCAAAAGGCCATAGTTGAAACAGACTGTTTAAATGAAATACCCTAAATTAAACTAACTGCATTCTGTGAAGATAGTTTTTTGTATGTAGCTCTGAGTAGAGAATTCTGAATGACATTGTTTTGCATTAAGACATGCATGCACACCTTTCTTCTGAACACAAAAAAGTACATTTATTTTAGTATGATAGTATTTGGCAAGTCTGAAATGTTTTAGCATCCAGCTGAAGGATCAATAGTATTTCTGTTTCGTATGTATATCTACAAAGTTTATGTTCCATGTATGCATTTCCCTACTGACAACAAGAAGAGTTTGCTGCATTTAGATATTTGTGTTATGTGAATATTTTGAGGCACTTAAAGCCATATCAAAATCACTTGCAAGATTTAGGTTATTTATAGTTTTGGAAAGTATAGTATTTTAGAATTTTTAGTTGGATTTTTAATCCAATTTGAAACTCAAATTCTAATTAAAAACAATTCTTGAAAATGTCTACTTAAAGTAATTAGAAATATTAAATTTTAATGTAGCTATGAAAGCTTAAAAGTACCAAATAAATTATGAATTCACATGCTTTCTAAACCAATTAAAAGATGAAATATTTAAAGTCAGAAAAATCATCGCATTTGCTAGTAGAAAATTGAAAAATATCTAAACTTGTTTTATGTGCTATGAGGTTACAAGTGAATTACAAAAAAAAAAAAAAAGTTGTTTTCTCTGTCTAAAATGAAGCTCAAAACTTTCCTGGGTGATTTCTGGTTTTTGGTTCATACCTTGGATGGAAAGAGATTAGAACTGAAATTAAGTTTTCATTTTACAATATGATAGCTTTGAGTAGGAGACCATATAAACATTTAACCTATCCACTTTCATCCTAGCCTCTAGCTAGGATGAAATATTCACAATGGTGACTTACATAATTAATTTTTTTTTAATAGCTATGTATTTATATATTGTTATTTTTCTATATTTAGTTGTCACCAATGGTATTATTTTGTTGTTAGTGGCTATTCAGTGGAGTTCTCTCCTTTTTTAGATCTTTGGTTATGACTTTTCTATTTCTAAACCACTCTCATCTTTCTTCTCACTCTTTGTGTACACACCATCCAGTCATCCCATCCCCTTGCTGCAATAGATAACGAACATTTACTCCCATCTGTTCAGAAAGAATAGAGGCAAGACCAGATGTGACCTGTGATTAACCAAATGGGATGAAAACAGAAGGAATGCTGTCTGCCATCTGTTGATTCAGAAACCAGTAGAGCTGGACTAGCATTTCAGCAGAGCTCTCCCACCAGGAAACTGCAAAGAAAACTCATCTGTTTCATTTTATTATCCTCTTCTGACCTGACAGCTCCTCTGCATGAAGAGTGTCATGCAATGAATCTCTAAGAGTCTACATCTAAATGGCTGTGCTCTAGAGGAAATAAAAGAAAGCATTTCTACAGCTTATACTTTATATTTCTGCCAGAAACTGCAGTACAAAGATGATACTTCTCTCTACAGCAAACTGACACATGAAGCTGCTCTCTGAAATGGATAGGGCAAACAAAGCCTGTGGTTTTCCTTCCTCTCCTCTCTCCCCTTCTTTTCAGTGCACATAAAAGGGTCATGAGAGTGCTGAAGGAAACGAAGCAGGTGTTAGTTACAAAAAAAGATGCTTGTCTCCACTTCATTCCACTTCCAAATTATCCCACCAAGGAACATCTGGTTTCTTTTCTAAGAGAGGAAATGCATAACATAGGGAGTGATCCTAATGTGTGATCCAAGGGGATCTTTGGTGTGTTCTTACACACTGATGCAAACTTTTAATATACAAATTGAAAAGTCTATGAGAATGGTTTGAAATGATAGTTCAAGGCTCAGCAATTTAAAGTGTACTTGATGGTAAATTAAAATGCAAAGCCATTCATATATGGGGACTTTTCTTTTTTAATTTAGCATACTCATGACTTCAACAGGCTAGAACTTAACAACACATTAAAGGCCAGCAGTACTTTCAGTGTGTTTTTGTTCTCTTTTCTGTATTTTATGTAAACTGAAGCACTATAAAACCAGGAGATGTTTGTATCCACTTCTTTCACACAGATTGAGCAAAAAAGCAAGACTGAGTAATTAAATTCCAACAAATGGTTTTCCACCTCCAAGAATTGTATGTGGGCAGTTTTGTTATAATGACATGGATTTTAAATTATATTCTCCACCTGTGCTGCTACCTGCTATTTTTGGCTCAATACTTTTTTTTTTTTNATTGGACTCTGAGTTCCTTGAAGGTATGTTTTTAATCCCATGTGCAGACTGAATGGAGCCCTCATATGGCTGTTCTTTTATCATATTAGCAATTCTATAGATAGCAAGTCCTCAAAGTTGTGTTTAGGTTAACAAGAAAAGCATATGCAGAAAAGATGGAAACATTGTGGAGGTTTTTTTAGCATGTTACTTTTATGTCCCTAAATGATTAGAAGAAAGTTCAAATTTGACAGTCAATTATTCACATCCCCCTCTTCAGGAGACATGCATCAAAATGATTGACTCCTCCTTTGTACAGTGTAGAAGGAGATGTCATGTAGGTGTGAGGGGGGAAGTTAAGCAGCTTTCCTCAGTGATGATCCAGTCTCCAAATACATAAAAAAAATGTTATTTTAAGCTGCTAACCTGCACAATCTCCAAAGATCTGTCTTATATCTTCTTTTGAATCTCTTTGGTTTCTCCTTTTTTGTTCTTTTCTTTTCTTTTTGTTCCTCTGACACAGACAGCAGAATATCTGAAATGCTGTGTCATAAAGGGATACTTTTGTCAAAAGATATATCTGCTTACTTTGTCCCTATATGTGTGTTGAAAGGCAGCAATCAGTCATTAGCAAGCAGACTGCCAAAGCAACTTTAGGGAAGGCAGAAGCCTTTCCAAATGGGAATTAATGGGGAAAAGAGAATGATCTTTTCATATTCTCAGCTCTCATAAAGTAGGGCAATCTGTCTCTAGAAGGGGCTGGGAATCAATTAAGCATGAATGATGTATAGGAAGGTGGAATGTGGCCTTAACGAGTTGCCTTCTCTCTTGTCTTGATGCTTCCATCTGTTTGGCACAAAGAATGTTCTGATAATGTAGTAAGGAGGTAGATATAATTTCCGAGGGAACAGTCATTATGGGCCACTATCTTCCCAGACCTGATAAGTTTAATCCAAGTTGCCTGGGAGGTAAGAAGTCATAAAATATTTTATCTGAGGCAAGTGCAAAAATACTCATAAACTCAAAGGTTAATCACTGCACCAAAAGAACAGATGAAGGAGATAGGGCAGTTTTATGTGTCTCAGTGTGATGTCCTTATTAATCATGAAGCCCGTTTGTTTTAAGTATGCCTCGTGTATTTTCTTTTGAAAGCCAAATGGATAGGAAGAAATAAAAGACTAGTACCATCATGTGTTAAATAGTTCTGCCTTTCTTGTATCTTATGTTGTAGGGGTTACATTACAGCAAGGATTTCAAAAGGTACCACATGAACTGGACCAGAATTCCATTATTCAAGGACTCCCTTCCTTTTGATTCTTCCTGTAAAATGATGTTAACAGCAGATGATCATATTCCTTTCCCACTGAAGTGCAATAGCTAATAGTAAATAGACAAATGTAAAATGAAATGTCAAAGGCTATTTACCAATATAAGGTCAATGTAAATAAAATGCAGGATAAAAAAAAAAAAGTATGGCTTCCTCTTAGAGTGCTCTGAATTTTTTTTTAGTAGATAGAACTTTCAACACAATTTTTTAAAAGGAATAATATATATTAAATATAATTCTTAAATATAACTCTGAATGATGAGACTTTCTGAATCTGAGGGCCATTCTGTTTCACATCAATACAAGGACATTTCTTGGGTGTATCATTGCAGTAGATCTATACAGTCATGTCATGGTTCGGAATTTCTGTTTTTGGTGCATGTATATAAACAAGGTTCAGCTATCTCTTTTTACTCCTCTACATCTCAGTAAAAATCCTTCTGAATAAAATTCAGTATCCATAATTTAGCACTGACAATGTATTGAACTGAAGTTCAAGCTGTTTTCTCTGAGAGAGGATAATTTACAATTTTTTTTTTTTTTTAAATGTAGCTACTGAAAACAGCCATAGGCTTTTTGAAAGGAAAGATATTCAGGATGGTTTTGTATTTTAATAAAGTCATTACAAATAGTTTCATTCTTTTTTTCTTTACTTCTTTTTTGTTGGTTTTTGTTTTGTTTTTTCTTTGCAATTTAGTAACATTTTGCCTGTTTGCTACAAAACAATTTCCTTTATTTCCCCCAGTATGAGGAAAGCATGAGACTGGGTCTCATTTTCAGCAGTGGTCTAGAACAGGATTTGAGTTACAGTAGTTCATAAATAACTTCATTTATATTTTATGCTGCTACATTGAATGGATTCAGCAACTCTTTCGGGAAAGACAAGAAAAAAATATCTCAGAAGCATTACCTACCTTATTACATTATTATCTTTGTGGCTGAATACTATACAAGGAAGTCGAAAATACCCTATCAGAATTATTTAATTGGCTTTATTTTAAAATAAAAAATCTGCATTGTAGATTTCAATAGTCAAATAATTATTTCTGGAGTTATGAATGCATAGGAAACACTTTTCATAGAAATAGTAATTTAAAAATTAATTTTATTTAAGAGGAATATGAGATATTGAATAACTGTCTGCTCCCACCTTCTGAGGACTGAAAAGAACTTTTAATGTGTTAGCCTATCTAATTCTCATATTGTTATAAAGTACAGATTTTTTTTTCATATTAAGAGTAGATATAAAAAATAAATTTAAACCATCATACATTTATTTCTCTACTAATTGTAATAGCAGTGTTATTTTAACTTAAGGATAGAAATCTTGAAGAAATGCGATCATAATTTTCCATATTTCCATTAATTTTTTTTTAAGTAATTTTATATAAATCCTTCCTTTGGTGGAAAATGAAGAAAGAGTTAGTAAGCCAAGATCAAAATCATATTTCATTGTGTATTCTAAGTAAATTATTTGTCATATTTGAAGCTGGACAACGTGGCACTGTTTTCATCAAGAGCTGCCTAATTTATAAATTAAGTCTTCAAATATGTTTCTGTTCCAAACTAACCACATCAAGTAAGAGCCTTTATTGTAAGCTGTGGGTGTCTCATAAAGGTGATTACTTTGGAATGTCTTAACTTAATTCCTAATCTACACTTTAGGCTTCACTGAACCTCTTTTTTGAGATCCGTATCTATCTTTTCCTCTCTGGACTGTGTGAGTATCCTGGGCACCTATATCAGGCTAGACAGCCTAAATTAAGTGAATGTGAACTTACATCAATTAATTTTGGTCTGTTTTTTTTTCACTTCAATTTTTATTTAAGAATTATAAATTTCTTAAAGAAGGAAAATTTTCTAGATTTTTTTTTTCCCACATTGCAAAGATCACAGAAACACAGAACCTTAGAGGTTGGAAAGGACCTTCAGAGATCACTGAGTCCAAACCCTCTGCCAAGGCAGGATGACCTAGGATAATTCCCACAGGAATGCATCCAGGAGGATTTTGAAAGTTTCCTGAGAAGGAGATTCCACAAACTTTCTGGGCAGCCTGTTCCAGTTCTCCATCACCCTCACTGTAAAGAATTATCTCCTCATGTTGAGGTGAAACCTTCTATGTTCCAGTTTGTAGATCTTGCTCCTTGTCTTATTGATGAGGACCACTGTCATGGTAGGCCTGAACAGATCAAAATAGGCTTAAAAATGTCTTGGCTTGCCCAGACATGTTTTTCTGCTCTACCTCCTCCTATGGGGAGAAGCAACTGTGGGAAAGAGGACAAAGAATATGGAGCCACTGAGTCTAAGGACCTTGGCTTGCTCAGACTTGTTTTGCTCCTGCTTACATCCCATGGTAAATACGGTACATACACTTGGACTATGCTTGGCTTGTGCAAGGCCTATTATTTTCCCCAAATTTGGGTAAAGCAAGCCTATGGCTTCATCTAATATGGTCAAGCTTGTCTAACTGCCATTCTGATTGGCTATTCTGTGTCAAAAGGCCCATTAGTTTCTGGATACATTTATAAAAAGATGAGCAAAGATGGGCTTTGCTATTGTATTCGTGCTTGCTTGCTGCCTGCTGCCATTGAAAAATACCATCTCGAAGTCATTACTTACCTTCTCTGTTACAACCACCAAAAAGAGATTTGCCCCAACTTGACACCCACTACTTAGATATTTGTACACATGGATAAGATCTGCTCTCGATCTTCTCTTCTCCAGACTAAACAGCCTCAGGTTTCTCCTTTTATTCTAAAATGTCACTCTGTTTCATTATCTACAAGAAAAGAAACATAGAGTTGCAAACACATCTCAAAAATTTGCCCTGCAAATGTCAACAACATTTATCCATATAATGAAGAACTGGTAATGTAATATTTTGTTTTACTCAGATACACAAACCATTAATGAAGACTTGCAGCTAAAGTTCAATTTAGTAAACTGTGCTTTATTTTAGTAATTACACTGTTATGGCATTTTTCAATTGATTGACAATTGCCTTTTTTTTTTCCTAATTTGCTAGTTATACTTATCCTTTAGTGCACTTAATCTCTTCCTGCTATCTAATCACAAAATTTACTGAACTGCTGCCCTGATTCTTGTCACAGATATGTGGCTCACACATAGTCTTGTAAAAAGAGGGGAAGGGCCTACACTGGCAGAGTGGGGTATTGCCATGTCTTTTTCACTGTTTTAAAATTTTATTTAATATTAACTCTTCAATTACAGAGTAAATCATAGAATCATGGAGTGTTTGGGGCTCAAACGGGCCTTTAAGGTCATCTAGTGTAACCCATATGCAATAAGCAGGACTTCTTCAACTAGACCAGGTTGCTCAGAGCCCTGACCTTGAACATTTCCATTGATGTGGTATCTACCACCTCTCTGGCAACCTGTGCCAATGCTTTAAAGAGCTTCAGTGTAAAAACTTTATTTTTTATATGTAGTCTCAATCTGTCCTCTTTTAGTTTAAACTTATTTCCCGTGTAGTGATATAGTAGATCTTTGTAAAAGTCTTTCTTATAAGCCCCTTTAATATATGGAAATGTAGCAATAAGGTCTCCTCAGAGTTTTTTCCAGGCTGAACAATCCCAATTCTGTCAGCCTTTCTTCACAGGAGAAGTGTTCCAGCTCTTTGATCATTTTTGTGGCCCTCCCCTTGGTTCATTCCAAAAGGTTCATGTCCTTCTTTTACTAAGGACTCCAGAGCTGGACACAGTACTGCAGGTGGGGTATCAATGTATATGGCAACCATTTTATGGACTTAGGATGAAATATTTACTAGCAGTAATATATGCTATTGTTTAAGTTCTGATGGTATTGTCTGGGGAGAAAATGAATTATGGCTGGTTGCATCTGGAGGAGGTGATATTCCTGCTATGTCACATTTTAATTCTGCACCCATTATTAACAAGTTTTTTGCAATACTAACTCTGTGTGAAATGACTAGAACCCATAGTTCTTGCCAAAACTGTCACATCAAATTCCAGCAATCCTCAATGCCTCAGCTGTCTGACTCTGGCAGCCATCACTGCCCTGCCAAAGGGAGGTTTCCTTTATTTCAGATAGGTTATGCAGTTCTCTGGATAAAGAATGATAGGGCAAAGAAACTTTAGGGGTCCATGTTGATGAATACCGACATCTCCCCTCCCACCTCACTTTTTCTGTTTTGTACACCTTCTCTTCTTCATTTGCTGGCTATTTAATTTGCAGTCTTCACATATTCCAGATTTTGCACCTTCTATCATGACATAGACGATATTTGGAACAATTTTGGAGTTAATTTCCATGAACCTCTACATTTTTTATTATTTCAGTATCTCAAGAATATCCATCTGTTCAGTGAAACATTTTTTTCTGGGGAATTTTTTCTGTCTTACAACATTATTCCATTTTTTTTTTTTTTAGAAGTTTGATTTGCATCAGTTGGTAAAGACATGTACAGTATTAAATACTTTAAACTGAGAGCTATTGCTTTCTTTCAACAGGAACACTGAATTGTTGATAATGGGAAAGAATTTCAGACACTGGTCATTATGCAATCTGAAATTATAGGCATCAAAAATCATGTCTTAAATTTGTTTCCATTTGAGCAGCAGAATGGGGAAGGGAGATTGTGGTAGTTTGGGATTTACCCCACCCCCCAGAGTTAACAGACTAACTCAGCTGGCCGGAAGTTAAGGAATGAAGCTATATACCACTCAGGAGGGCTCCAAACTAACTCACTTCTTGTCACCCCATCCCTTATCTCAGAAGGCTTACATGCAGGGGTGAGATGCAGAAGCCAACAAAGAGATATAAGGAAATGGTTAGATCAGGTTACACAGATTCAAGCAGAAATAGTTAATACAGCAAGTAGCAGTGACCAGAGACTGACTTTGTTATTGTTGTTTCTCTATCCCTAACTAAAACCAATGAGTGATATAGATATTACTATTATTTTCTTTTCACAGCCAATGATCTAAATTCTCTCATTAAAATATTCCAGTTAGACTCAAACCAGCACAGAGACATGAAACATTCAACTAAGTCTGAAATCTTTTACATGCACGACTTCAGAACACAAAATTAATAACCCAAAAATGTTTAATTTAGAAAGACAGTATAGCACTGAAATAATTAATTCAAAATCCATTTGAAATCATCAAGTAACATTTTAATAATGGTGGAACAGTAGAAGGCTGTTGCTTAGTTGTTTTTAAGATTTTGAAGCAATGTACAGCAGACCACCTAACACGGGGAATTAATTCACAAGTACTAGGGTGCTGAGTGATGTATCCTACATCTTTCAAGCTGTAGTTATACTACCACTGATATCCCAACACCTTGTTTCCACATTTCTCTTAAAATAGAATTGATCAAGGCTTGAGATGTTAAGCATATTCTTTTTGACCTCTGACTAGAAACACAAAACTACCTCCAAGGAGTTAAGAGTATTTTATTTCCCGACATCAGGCTACCCAATGTTTTTACAGATTTTAGATGTTTGCAAGGCTTGTCAAAAATAAAACCATCCCCAGTACTAAATCACATTGCATAAGTAAAAAACACCTTCAAAATACCTGAAGATGATGATCTCAGTGCTCGCTCATAGGCATTAGATGGGAAATGCACAGATTAATAGAATGGTTTTGGTTGGAATGGACCTTAAAGATCATACAGTTCGGACTCTCCCTATCATGGGCAGGGACACCTTCCACTAGACCAGGCTGCTCAAGGCCTTATCCGATCTGGCCTTGGGATGGGACATCCATGCTCTGGGCAAACTCCAAACAGAGAATCACAGAGTAAGACTCTGGATGGACAGAAAGGAGGGTAAAGTTTTCAAGTAGGACATATCGTGTTGTAATACTGAACGATTTTTTTTCTTTTTCTTTTTTGTGACTAGGAGTGACAATTAAAACAAAAATATATTTCTTCACTTGCATTTGTAAATATTATTCAAGTTCCAGTAAAAACTTACATGATCAAAGTTAAACACAATGTTTGAAAGTTCCAGAACTTATAGTATACTGCTCCAAAGTTTTGTATAGAAAGAATCTACTGGCTCTGATGATTAGAGAAGAGGAATTTACTGAGACCTGCAGGTAATGAAGGGTGTTCTAGTTAAAAAAATGTTTGGGGTTTTTTATTTGTCTGTTTGTTGGGGAGTTTTTTGTGTTTGTTTGTTTTGTTTTTTTTTTAATAGCTGCTGGTTTGCAAGTCATAATGCTCAATAATTTAAAACTTTTCAAAGCTCTACACTAGATCGTCAGAATTTACTAATGATAAAGACGTGTATATTTATATAACTTTTCAAATGTGTATGTATAGGCACTTTGGTGATTACTTATAATGCACTAATTAGTCAATTTCTATGAAATTGTGTTTCCAAAGCAATTTCAACTATTCTGGAGAGCTGAAGAAATTAAACTAGTATTCAGTGACTGCATTATAGCACAGAAATAGCTTTCGAAGTGCCTCTAACTTGTACTCTTAATGTTCCAGGAAATGAAGTGAACGTTGTATTGCTTAGCGTAGCAAGATGTAGGAATATTATGGGTGGTAACACTAAGCACCTGGTGAGATGCTCTGGTGAGACCCCACAGGGAGTACTGCGTCCAGTTTTGGAGCCCCTATTACAAGAGGGATGTGGACTTGCTGGAGAGTGTCCAGAGAAGGGCCACAAGGATGATCGGAGGGCTGTAGCACCTCTGCTATGAGGACAGACAGAAAGAGTTGGGGCTGTTCAGTCTGGAGAAGAGGAGGCTCCTAGGTGACCTTACTGTGGCCTTCCAGTATCTGAAGGGGACCTACAAAAAAGCTGGGGAGGGATTTTTTAGGCTACCAGGTAGTAACAAGACTAGGGGGAATGGAGCAAAGCTGGAGGTGGGGAGATTCAGATTGGATGTGAGGAGGAAGTTCTTCAGCATTAAAGTGTCGAGACCCTGGAATGGGTAGCCCAGGAGGGTAGTTAGGACCACACCCCTGGAGGTGTTTAAGGCCAGGCTGTATGAGTCTCTGTCCAGCCTGATCTAGGGTAGGATGTCCCTGCCTGTAGTNACCCCCCCTACCACCTTTCCTCCCTTCCCCAGTCTTATCTCACCACCAGCTGATGATGCATATAAGCTGAAGATTGGGCAGAGGAATTAGTAATAGGAAGGAGTTAGTAGTTTTACTCTGAATTAGCTAAAGGCAGAGAGAAAGGAGACCATGACCAGAGAAGCAGCTGCTGCCAGCACAGACAGAAGCAAACTGCTAATCTGGTTGTTTTGAGAAAAGTTCTTAAAACAACTTTTTTTTCTTTCCTCAGTAAAACTTGGTGAAGTGACACACTGTTTATCTCTCTCTCAGCCAATAGTCTAGTTTCTCACTCAAATTCTCCAATTAGCTCAAACCAACACACTGCCCATGGCAGGGGTGTTTGGAACTAGATGATCCTTGTAGTCCCTTCCAACCCTGACTGATTCTACGATTCTATAAGTATGTTAATCCAGAATGCCATGTTCTGGATACTTACATTTTATTATGCAGTTTGCATAACTACTGTCTATCCATTCTGCATTTGAGAGCAATGTCACTCTTCAGTCTAACTCATCATTATTTTTATCACTGCTAACTGTATTGGAAATTCTTTAGAATTCCATCAAACAAGATATAACAACAGAAATAAATGACTGCTTCTGAGGAATTAATTAGAACTTCTGACGAAGATGAGTGGACCTTTTCATTCAATCAACATTTTTTTTTTTTTTAATTCAGCAAAGAAAGGAAGACCACACACTCTTCCAGATAACTTTGCTATTGAGTTGATCAATATAGTTTATTATGCTACAAAAAGTATTTGTATGTCTCCATAATCATAAATATATCTTTGTATATTAGATTTATGAAAGTCTAGCCTCCCATCCTCTTTGGATTTGACTTTAACCTCCTTAGTTGCTTGTATATGGGAAATCTGTCTGGTGACATAAAGCACATGAAGAACAGTGACAGTGCAGGCTGAAGTGCTGCTCTCAGAGGATTCTACACTGAATTTGGCATGGAAACAAAGGAGAGTTACAGACGTCTTAGCACTGAAGTGCTTTTCTGCATGGTTAACTATATGTGTCCTATGAATGTTTAGGGAAGTGCTTGATAGTCTTAAAACACATTTTAGTGCACCTAAATGTCCCATAAAACATTACCTTTTGAATCCCTGAAGACTACTAGGGCTCTCTGTTAAGCCAACCATCTATTCTCTGCTGCTGAGCTCAAGTCTCAAGTTTTACCAGGACTGTACATACGTATGTTGTTCAACACTGGACTGGGCAGGAAGGTGAGGAGTGGGCAAAAACACCCATGTGAATGTGTGAAGTGCTAACTCTAGGAGTTTGTTTTGTCATTCCATTTCAGACACTGTCATATGCATCTCATCTGCTTTGCTAAAACAGCCATATCATTACGCTGAGATTTAATTTTTGATGACAGAACTTAATGTGTGGTTTCAACAGTGATATTACATCCAGAGTAAAATTGAAAACTATGCTGTACTTGTTGCACTTGTGAAACCATCACAGTAAAAAAAAAAAAAAAATTGAGAAAGGATATCTGGCAAATTAAGTACTTACAACTAGAGAAACTCTGCCTTGGGGTCATATGTCTGTTTAAATATTAAATGTTCAGTGGTAGAAGGTTTTCATTTTGTGTTGTGCCTTTTAGTGCTACGCTGTCTCAAACTGTACCAAGTTTTGGATTTTATTGAAAAGTAAGTAATGATGATCATGTGTGTAGCAATAGCACTGACCAAAATCTAGAATTTCAGTTTCTAGTCTGTGGGAAAATATGCTATTCAAAATTCCCCTTATATAAAGTGAGAGGAAAAGGTCATCATTTTAGGACTGAAAGTAAATTTTTGAGTCTCAAAATATTTTAAGAAACTACCACAGCCAAGATCAAAATAAATAAATAAGAATTGAAACCACAACATTAGGCATTGTCTCCCCTCCTCCTCCCCACCCCCCCCAAAAAA
>VWZI01009386.1:74994-117190 GCA_013396835.1 Psilopogon haemacephalus
CCCCCCCCCCCCCCCCAAAAAAAAAAAAAAGTCTGTTCCTGTATTCACAGGAAATCATAGTTTAGTCTCTGTTATTTATTTTCTCTGACTTCTAGTCTTAAAGACTAGTTCCTTATTATGATTTCCATGCCAATCAACTACCCTCCTGTTGCCAACTTTATTATAATACTGAGCACACTTTGAAAACCCCAGATGGGTGTGTTATTGAAATAACACAATTTCACCATTAGTGGTGCATTAAATGACAATATATGCATAGCCCCTTCTGGAGTATCTATTTGTATAAAAAGCTCAAACATGATTTGATGTGTAAAGAAATAATATTACATCAAGGCATACACCATGTTGTATCTTCTAGCAATGGCAGAGTAAAAAAAAAAAAAAAAAAGACAATACATTAATTCATAACTGCAATGAAACGCATATACCTTGAGCAAATATGTGGTTACACTTAAGTGTTTCAGACTTCTGTGTACAGAACTTCTAAATCTCTTATGGATCTGCACAGATGACAACTGATTTGAGTTTGCTGCAGATTGGTACACAGGAGAAATGTTTGTGGTGTGTAGTTTTACAGAGATGCTATATCTGTTCTCAAAACACTGTTAGATTTCCTAGCTGAAAAACACTGAAGCTGGAAATAAACCATATTTGTACTTAGACGAAAAATATGAAATCTACATCATAGGACTGATTTATAGAGAATGTGTGGAAACATGAGTAACCAATGCTCACATGGTCTACAAAGTACAGCAGTTGTTGCAGGCCATAACTGAAGTCTTGGGTTTCCAGCTGATGAATGATGTCTCTAAGAACTATTCAACAACTACTGTGAATACAGAATTTGCCAACATGGCCTGTGCAGAGCCACTTTGGAAAGTCTTCCTTAAAAGAGTGGCTCCACTGAATTAATTAAAATATTTACTAAACTGGACTTAATATTCTCACAATACTGTGAGACATACGTATTTTGATAATTTTGATACAGACAATAGGAAATATCTTTATTATCTATTTTATTGTTGTTGTTCTGCACAAAAATTACATAAAACTAATATTCTGAACAGTTACTTTCAAATTCAGTGGCCTTTGGATCTGGCCTGCTTGCTTTAGTAAGCATTTAAGTAAAATTTTCCTTTCTTTTATTTGATCTAGGAGGTCCATCGTTTTGTTCTCATTCTCCTATTTTTTTACCAAAAAATGTGCTACCTAATTTGGGGTCCATTATGCCTCTTCAGTAGCAGATTGATATAAAAATCTGTTGCAAGATATTTTCTGTTCTATTCATGCCAATTGGAGAAAAATAATTTAGTGACAGCTGTATTCAGTAAAGAAATTTTATTAAAATGGATAATATATAATGTTTGATTCTTTAGAGACTGCTAAATTACTTTAAAATGACGTAGTATTATTAAATTGGCATATACTTCTGAAGGTATAGTCTGCAGACATGGAGAACATTACACACAGCTGTGGTAATTTGTGTTCTAACTTTCACCATCTGTAGAAGGGTGCTTCATATTTAATTTTTTTTTCCTGGCAATGGAAATATAATTAATTTATTTGTCTTCTTGTGCTTGACCGAGTAATATTGTGGTATTTTATTTTTTACTTTAAAAACTCACAGCAAACCAGGCAAAGAAAGAAAAGAAATCCCACAAAATGAGATTAATTCTGAAATCTTTTTTGTCAGACTTCCCACAGAATTACTGAGGCTAGAATAGACCTCTGAGATCACCAAGTCCAGCTTATAACCCAACATCACCACACTGACTAGATCATGTCACTAAGTGCTACATCCAATCTTTCCTTAAACACCTCCAGGGATGGCAACTCCACCACCTCCCTGGAAAGTCCATTCCAATGTCCACTTAGCCTTCCTTAAGGAAGTGCTTCCTAATATCCAATCTAAACCTCACTGGCTCAGCTTCAGGCCACGTCCTCTCTTCTTGTCACAAGGTCTAGCAATGGGGATAGTAAGTTATCAACCATGCACTCTATGAGAACAGAGGAATTAGAAATTAATGAACTATGTTATATATTTTGGTATAAAACGGAGAACTATTGCACTCAAAATAAAACAAATGGTGAAGAGATAAATATAATTGCACAGCCATCCGACAAATGTTAACTGATTGAAACATCTGATTTTCTGGAAATCTCAAATTTGTGTTAGGATTTTTACATTTTCAGTATACTTTGTTACTGTAGTAGAAATACCAACTTCGTTTTCTCAGTGCTGACCATTTTAAAATCAGTTTTTGATTCTGATGACTAATGGTGAGATGGCTGCTTCTGAAATTAGTTGATTGCACAGAGATTTGAAAAATTTGCTCTAAAGTCAGAAATCAATGTGTTATTACTTAAATTAGTAGGATTTGCCATCTCCACAACTAATGCTTCACGTCTTCTAAAAGTTGTGTGAAAGGAGACATGCTACAATGTTCAAAACTCATTTGTGTCAACAGGTTGCTTAGAGCAATGCCAGCATGGTTACAGTCACAATAAATCCACTGTGTAATGACATTGAATTTCAGTTATTATTTTAAAGGAATTTAACTACTTTATTTAAATGCATCACTGAATAAAATGAAATTTGCTTCATGCTAATACATAGTGGCAACTTGATCTTCTGAAAGAAAACTCTATTGACCTTACATCTGACTTGAGAAATCTGAAAGCTAGATATCTCAGTGTTTATCAGACATTATTTTCTTTGTTTAAACTGCCATACTATATTGATTGGTAAGGTCTGGGATATAGGTTGGACTGGATGATCTTGGAGGTCTTTTACAATCTCACTGATTCTATGATTTTATGATTGGATCATTTTTCTTCAGGAGAAGATACTACTTTCAAAGCAATTATCTCTTCTTTGCATATGGGAAATAACTTTAACCACTTTTAATAGAAGAAAGCATCCTGTTAAGCCTTGTAACTTCTAGGTGAAGTGCCTCGTTTTATGACATTAACCACACTTACTGTTAGCCCAGCTTCTGGACAGAATCTAGAGTTTCAGCCCTGAAATTCTAAAATTCCCCAAAGGAACCATTCAGAGTAATCAGAAAAAAAGATTGCAAAGAAGTGATATATGTAGACTGAGCAAATCAAGGATTTGATTTTGTTTAAATATGACTTCAAAAGGATGTTTTTTAAAGAAAGCTAGGGTACATATCTTGCCACTGAAATTAACATTGCCATAGTCCTTAAAAGAAAGGATTTATCAGGATTTGCAAAACATTTTCTTCTGAGATATCAAATTATATTCTGATATGAATTAGATACACAAAATTGAAGAAGAATCAGAATGCTGAACGAGAAAACTTTTATAGTTTTGGTGCTTTAATAAATGTATCCTTCTAGCCTAAAACCCATTTGGGAGGGGTGCAGAAAATGGGATAGTAGCAGTGTTAAAATTATCACCTAGAGGTATAGCTGAAAAAGCAAAGCAGGTATACAAGCTAAATTAAATTTCCTCTGTTTTTTTGGTTTTTTTGTTTTTTTTAAAAAACTATAATAGAATCATAGAATGGTTTAGGTTGGAAGAGACCTTAAAGATCATCCAGCTTCAACCCCCCACCATAGGCAGGGACACCTCCCACTAGATCAGGTCGCTCAAGACCTCTATATTAATATAGAGAACTGATTGAATAAATCCATCTGTTGACCTTAAACTTAGCTGAATCTATATATAAAAAAAAAAATTATAGTGGAATACAGAACCAAATAGACCTGGAACATAGAGGCATCTAAAGTAAAAATGGGACTTGTTTGCCTTTTAGATATTGTTTCTGCCCTGCTATATCTGAATATCTCTGCACAGCCTTTTGTCATTTAGAGGAATTGTTCAGAGATAACAATAAACAGAATGTTGTTGACAGTATGCAAGAGGCAGTCAGAGATGTTGTTCTCTGTTTAATAACATCATGCATACAGCTGTGAATAATCATACACATGCCAAGCGGCTGTGGAGTTTCCATTTGAGGAAAATATTATCCAGCTTATATTCAGAACCATAATATGAAAAAAACACCCCTAAACAACAACAATAAGAAGTATGAAACCAAAACAAAGTCAAAACAAACAAAAAATCCCCAACAAAACCAAAACAGAAAAAAAACCAAAACAACCAAAAACCCAAAAACTAAAACCCCAAAAAGCAAACAGCCACTTACATATGTACTGGTGATATGCAAAATTTGTATAAATTTTCTTCTGACAGTAGAACTTTTACTGTTTATTCATATAAAACCATCTTTCATCCATCTGTCATGAAAGATCTCTAATATACTAGGCTGACTATTTCAAAAGTGCTCCAGTCACATTTTCCAGGGGCTTGACAGGCGGAACAATGTTGTTTCAGACAACTACATGTAAATGAAGAATTTATTATTTCCAAAAGCAATTACTTTGGAAGACGTCCTGGTTTGAGTTAGAACAGAAATAATTCTGTTGAGTGATTTTATTTTTCAGCTCGGTCTCTTCTAAGTAACTGAAATTGATGCAATTAATATCATGTTCTTCCTGATAATATCTGCTTCAAGTAGTGATAATGCTCAATGCTTATAGTTACTACAAAGGACTGTTCCACACTGGAGTGTAATAAGTTACTTTCTACATAGTAACTCACATCACAAGGGTCAAGCTCTCTTCTTCAAAGGCTGGTGTCTGAGAAGGACTCTTCATATTCTGCCTTTGATCCCTATCCATGACTTCCTGAGTCCAGCTCCTAAATCTGACTGTCACTGACTTCAGTCGGAGATGCAGTACCTCCTACAGCATTGACAGTGTGTTGCGATTATTAATTTTTAATTACTATTAATAATCATGGTTTTGCCAGGATTACTTCCCTGGGTTCTTTGGATATTCAGTTGGTAAGAATAAATACATGAGGTCACTTAAAACACAGAATTAAACAGTTTAAACAGTCAGAATTTAGGAAACAGAGAGCCTAATAACAAAAGCAATCCTGCCCGTGGGTAAAAATACTCACAAAGCGCGTGCTTGATACAGAGCTTTCCCGAGAAAGAGGAAAGGAGGAGGATTTGTCCCAAGTGAAAAGAGAGAGGTTTGCCTTTGCCACCTTTGCAATAAGCTGTGCTGCTGCTGCTGGCTGCAAAGCACGTGGCCACTGCTGGACAGGGTGCAGAGTCATGTGTTTCTCACAGCAGTGGTGGAGAGAGAGAAGTGAGCAGCTAACGGCCATTGCACCTGCTTAAATACCTCATTAGAAGAGCGACCAATAGGCATTTAGCATCCATTGTCTGGCCAATTGGTTCAAAAGTCCCGTGCCCAGGGGTGGGTTCTAACACCCTAAGCGACAGCACAGACCACCTGACTCGTGCGCGTGACCTGTGCATGTGGCCCAAGACTTCCTGGTTCCAGAACCACACGGTCTGTCCCTGCTACCCTGCTCTGGACCTTACCACAGAGCGGGGAGGGAGCCCCAGGAAGTGAACCAACTCTGGGCAGAAATTATGCCCATACCAGGACACAGTGACAATGGCAGAATTACCATGAGAGAAATTGGGTTCAATATTGGTTTTGTATATATTTTTATATATTTAATTTTGTTTATATTTTCATTATTATAGTTTTAATTTTCTTTTCCAATTCATAAGCCTCTCTTCTGTATTTTCTTTCTGTTCTCCTTTGGGAATGGAGAAGGGATAATAGAGAGAATCTGACACTTGTTTAGTAGATGGCTCATTCCTGGCTGGTGCCAAAAGTCTGTAAAAGTGCTTTTTAGCAGAAATAATGAAAAATACTACTTGAATGGCTTCCATCACTTTTAATGATGAACATTTTATCTGAACATGACCATTTTGTATGAATACAAAATTATTAGCAATTATAAAAACTGTAAAAGTAACCTGAAGGAACAGAAGCATTTCAGAAGATACTAGCTTGAAAAGATGCCTGTCACATCTTGATGTTGTAAGGAGACTATTACTGATGAATATAATTATTACATAAGGTAAACAAAAATGTTCAATATCATACCTTGGCATAAAAAAAATACCAACTTTTAAAAATTTTTACAAGAGGAGTTTGCCTATCAGACAGGTTTTTAATCACAGATTCTTGAGAGGAAAAAAAATATATATCCTCCAGGAATCCTCATTCTGATTTTTTTTTGGTAGAAAATCTCTGATGATGAGGTTGCTTCTGACTTCCCTTTTCAGAATAATTTCTGCTTTGATCCTTGGTATTTTATTCATGTATTAAAAAAAAAAAAAAAAAAAAAAAAAGAGAGAGAGAGAGAAAGGAAAACAATCCTACTTGTGGTTCAAAATGGATTTTCAGATTTTGTTTGGGGTGACAATTCAGATCTATCCTTCCACAGGGTTAAATGGAGCCTTTTATTGAATTGATTAAGAAGGAAAAATAATTTAGTCATAGTTTTCTTGTGTTTTTGTTTTAACTGTTAATTACATTAGATGATTTCATATGAATATGTTGTATTCTTTTTTCCCTAAGGCAACAGTCCTTTCCAACTATGAGACTCATCATTATTGTTTGTGTGCACAGAAAATTTGATTAATAGGTCACTATTTATTTGCCACTGAGTACTTTCAGATTTTTCAGGGCTTCTTATACTCTTTTCACTGACTACATTTTTAGTTCTGAAGCTTCACTTTCATACAAGAGATATTAGCACATTCTTGTTACAAATTTTTTATCTTCTACATTAAATAATGTCTATGTAATGTTGTATCAAAAATATTGTCTGTGATATGTTTCACCTAATTTAAGTGTCTCCAAGGTCTACAGCTAAAGTTAAGGTGATCCAATGCTCCTTTTAATGTCAGTGTACACAACTTTGAAAATTCCTCTATTTGCCAGAAATTTTCTTCAAGTGAAGCACTGGACTATTCCATAATGTAAAGGAGCCAATGCTTGATCATATGTGTTCCTTGGAAGGGAGTTCTGTAGTTTGGATAAGATGGCAAAAAAAGGGTGGTTTGGACACCTTGTCATTTGTGCCTACCCTAGTTCCATTATGAAATCATAGAATGGTTGGTTTCTGTTGGAAGAGACCTCAGAGATCATCCAGTTGCAACCCCCTGCCCTAGGCAGGGACACCTCCCACTAGAACATATCAGTCAAGACCTCACCCATACTGGCCTTGAACACTTCCAGGGAGGGAGCATCCACAATCTTCTTGGGCAACCTGTTTCAGTGTCTCACCACCCACATTGTAAAGAACTTCCTCCTAACATCCTGTTTAAATCTCCCTTCCGCCAGCTTAAACTCATTACCCCTCATCCTGTCATTACAAGACCTTGTGAATAGTCCCTTCCCAGCATTCTTGTGGGCCTCCTTCAGGTATTGGAAGGCTACTATAAGGTCTCCTCGAAGCCTTCTTTTATCCGGGCTGAAAAGCCCCAACTCTCTCAGCCTGTCCTCACAGCAGAGCTGCTCCAGCTCTCTTTGTGGCCCTCAGATCATCTTCATGGCCCTCCTCTGGACTCTCTCCAACAGTTCCATGTCCTTCTTGTGCTGGGGGCTCCAGAACTGCACACAGTACTCCAGGTGGGGTCTGACAAGAGCAAAGTAAAGGGGGAGAATCACTTCCCTTCCCCTGCTGGCCACGCTTCTCTTAATGCAGCCCAGGACACAGTTGGCTGTCTGGGCTGCGTGTGCACACTGTCAGCTCATGTTGAACTTTTTGTCAACCCAGACCCCCAGGTCCTTTTCCTCAGGGCTGCTCTCCAGCCACTCGCCACCCAGCCTGGATTTGTACTTGGGATTGTGCTGATCCAGATGCAGGACCTTACACTTGGCCTTGTTGAATTTCATGAGGTTGGCCTGGGCCCACCTCTCCAGCCTGTCCAGGTCCCTCTGGAAGGCATCCCTGCCCTCTAGCAAGTCAACTGTGCCACACAGCTTGGTGTCATCTGCAAACTTGCTGAGGATGCACTCAATTCCTCTGTCCATGTCACTGACAAAGATGTTAAACAACACTGGTCCCAGCACTGACCCCTGAGGGATGCCACTTGTCACTGGTCTCCAGGTGGACATTGCACTCTTGATTACCACTCTCTGTGTGCCACCATCCAGACGATTCCCTATCCAGTGAGTTGTCCACCCATCAAGTCCATGTTTTTCCAGCTTGGTAACAAGGATGTCATGTGAGACAGAGTCAAAGACCTTGCTCAGGTCCAGGTAGATGACATTAGTTGCCCTTCCCTTGTCCACTGATGCTGTGACTTCATCATAAAAAGCCACCAAATTTGTTAGGCATGATTTGCCCTTGGTGAAACCATGCTAGTTGCCATCAGGCACCTCTGCTTTGTTTTCCATCTGCCACAGCGGAGCCTTCAGTAGGATCTGCTTCATAATTTTGCCAGGCACAGAGGTGAAGCTGACTGGTCTGTAGTTCCCAGGGTCATCCTTTTTTCCCTTCTTGAAGATGGGTGTTATATTTGCCCTTTCCCAGTCAGCAGGAACTTCACTAGTCTGCCATGAACTTTCAAATACGATGGACAGTGGTTTAGCAACGTCATTTGCCAGTTCCTTCAGGACCTGTGGGTGGACCTCAATCGGCCTCATGGACTTGTTCAGAATCCTTATGTGTTCATGAACATGATCTTCAATTACAGTGGGCAGATCTTCCCTCTTCCAGTCCTCACTTTTGCCCTCTTGAATATGGACATTGCTGATGAAGACTGAGGAAAAGAAGTCATTTAGCACCTCAGCCTTATCCATGTCACCTATAGCCAGCTCTCCATTTCCCTTCTGAAGGGGTCCCACATTCTCCCTAGTCCTCCTTTTCTAGCTAATATACCTGAAGAAAGTCTTCTTTTTCTCCTTAATGTCCCTAGCCAGATTCAACTCTATCTGTGTTTTAGCTTTCCTAACCTGATTTCTGGTTGCACAAACAATGTCTTTATATTCATGTCAGGTTACCTGTCCTTTTTTCTACTCTCTGTAGGCTTTCTTCTTGTGTCTAAGTGTGTCCAGGAGCTCTCCATTCATCCATGCAGGCCTCCTTGTGTTCTGACCTGCCTTCCTCTTTTTTGGGATGCATTGCTCCTGGGCCTGGAGGAGGTGATCCTTGAGCAATGACCAGCTTTCCTGGGCCCCCTTTCCTTCCAGAGTTTTTTCCCATGGCATCCTGCTGAGGAGATTCCTGAAGCCTCTTGGAACTGAAGTGGAAAGACTATGAAGTCCAGAGGAAGAGACAAGGAAAGCAGCTGGCTGACTTCCCTGTCCAAAAAAATTTTGTTTATAGGGTAAAAATATGTTGGTGTTATATTTGACTTACTAACTTGCACATTAGCATGGAGGTAATAAGCCTCTTTTACAGTTGTCAATTAAAAAAAAAATAATTAAAAAGAAGCTTACCCAACAGAAGTAATTTTTTAGTAATGGAATTCCCACTGTCAATATAAAGTGAAGAAGTTACTGGAGAGAAGAATGGGAGTCAAATTCCAAATTTCCACATTTTTCATTATTACTTTTGAAGCTTTGCTATTTCTACACAATTCCCTTTATAGGATAAAATTCATTTGGAACTCTGTATTTCATTTAACCTTTGTACTTAACAACTTTTTGGGTTAGGACAGGAAAATTGATAATATGTAACTGAGATACAGACTTTCTGATATATTGGCAGTTAATGTTAGCAAAGAATACTGAAGACTGGAAACATTAAATTTTGTTAGTTACAGAAAGCTGTGACTGAGGGATCTTAATTCTTGATATAAATGCTATAGGACACTGGCAACTCTCAGAAATTTTGGAAGGAAACCCAAGGGTATTAGGTACAGAGAAGAAAAGTAGTTCAGTATTTTGAAGTTCACCTCAATACTTGCATAAAAGTGTCCAATGATTGCCATTATATTGGATACATAGCTAATATACCATCTGTATGCAGAAATTTGCTGCTTCTGCACCATTGCTTTTCAATTCAAATGTACATAATGGCACTGTTTAATGATGATATTCATGCCAAAAAAACATTAATCTCTAGGCCACACAAAAAAAAAAAAACCCAAACCCATAGCAAAAACTAAGAAATAAAGAATGCACTTTCTCTCATCACTTAAGGCAGAATGGGTGAGCTCCTCAAATATAACAGAATGAGTATATGTATTATGAATACTCCAATCTAGTATATTACATGGTCTATTGGTTGCTATGTTATGAAATGCTTATGTTTAATATTTTTATTGAAAGTCTTTCAAACCCATTGTTTTATAAAATGCAAAATAATCTAATGTAAAACAAATCATGAGTATTTTATTTAAATTTCAAAGAATTGGACAGTAATGGAGGAAACTTGTTTTCTCAAATACAATTCACCAGCTACCTGGAGAGAGACAATCAGAAATCTGAAGTTTCTGTTTACTTTCAGGCTTGAAAGCATCCACAACCCCAATGTCTAGCTCTCATCAAGTCTGGTTTTCAGCAGTTTGAAGGCTATGACATATTCAAAAGCTGCTTTCTTTTCATCACATATAATTGAAATTCATAAATAATAGTCCTAGAAATAAATTTGTCCACATAAGTATAAATATATGTGGAATTTTATTTAAACAGGTTTTGAATATGCTGAATAGATATTGCTAAGAATAGGCAGTGATAACATTAGTGAGCTGAAAGAAGATACATTTAAGTTTCTTTTTCATTTTTCATTCAAACCCTCAGAAGATAGTTCTTTGAGCTATTCTCAACCTCTCTTTTCTGGTCATGTATGCTTTTTCAATTTAAAAAGACAATCCAGAAAACTCATGAAGACTTCTGGGAATTGCTTATAATTAAAAAATAATAAATATATCATTCATGTCTATCAAGCAACAAGTCTGCCACGCATATATCCCAGAACCTGGAAATCCTTGCCAATTTTTGACAGTGTGAGAACATTAGCAGCATATTATGTATGGAGAATATACTACTTCCTGGAGGCAGTGATTACCAAACCCATTCTACATAGGTGCTGCATGACTGACAGGTGGGAGGAAGTATCAGGAAGATTTTTGTGCATAAGTACACCACATACCTGATAAATTCAGTATGTTTCGAAGAGACTGGTTTTGTGGCACAAGATTAGACTAGATGTGATGCACATGTATAGTGTGTCTAGTGCTTTCAGGGAACAGGCTGCCCATAAGTAGCTGTTTAATCACCTTAGCATCTAGGAAATCGTAGGCAGCCTTCAGTCCTCCTCATAAGGACTGTCTGCACATAAGATTATGTCACCACTGTCTGTGTTTGACACATCCAGCACAATTCTGACTTACACATTTCAAACTGGTAATTTGTAAATATATTTCACTTTCTGGCATAAATTATCAAGCCATGTGGTTAAAAAATACTTCGTTCAGAAATGCAGAATTGAAAACTCTAGTTTTAATGGCTTGTGTTAGGATGTATTAATGTATGCTTCCTAATGTACTGCCTTCTTCACGTTTTTATTTGATAAAACATGTAAAAATTTTATCATCAGTTATGTTTTTCATATTTGATCTTTGTCATCACCATGATGTCTTCAACTTGTCTTCTCCTCTTACTTTGGTGTGAAGATTTTACTTCTCCTGGAAGAGTTGTCATAGACCAGCTGAAAAGACTGTAATTTTCTGTGAACAATCCTAACACTCAAAATATATTTCCAAACTGCTCCCGCACCAGTGCATGTTACCATAGAACATACTTTAATTTCTTTTTCCTTGTAACAGGAAGTGAAAATAAACTATGTAGTTTGAAGTTTGACAATAGACTTTGCCCTAAGGCTCTGGAACAATTGTTTGCCTAGAGGCTGGCATACCTCATGTTCTAAAGAATATAGCACTTCAGGAAATGGTAACCAGTCTGAAAATAGACAGTCCTTTGGGCAGTTTTGTACCAGTCCCCAGTCAGGTTTTGAGGAGTAAAATTAAATCAATTAGCCTTAAATCTGTCTGGATATGAATTGAAGCACAAGCAAAGGAAGTGGAACATGGGGTAGCCAATCTTACTTAAAATGAAAAGAAAATATCCACATTTAGTATATATTATATTTGTATTGGATTCCACTAATCTGAATCAATTGATTAGTTGAAGATCTGAATGTCTATATTTTGTCAGGAGTCAACCTGAAAATGTAAATGAAAATGTCAAATAGAATGAAGGAATTAATTGCTCTTGAAATATAAAAATACTAGACAGTTCTAAATTAATAGTTTGTACTATAATATCATCACCACTGTGAGTGCAAATGCTATTTACAGTTACACAACAAAGAGGATACTGGTACTTTTTAATTAGTGTTGAAACATTGTAGTAACCAGTATTCCAACTTCCCTGCTAAAGCAGGTTTGCCTAGGTCAGCTTGCACAAAAAGTGTCTGGGTGAGTTTCAAAAGTTTCCAGAGAAGATTATACAACCTCTCTGGGCAGCCTGTTTCAGAGCTCCATCACCACCAAAGTAAAGAAGTTTTTCCTTAAGTTCAAGTGAAACCTCCTATGTTCTAGTTTGCTCACTGCCCCTTGTCTTATCACTGGCCACCACTGAGAAGAGCCCAGCTCCATCCTCATGATCATCACTCTTTAGATATTTATAAGCATTTAATAAGATCCCCTCTCAATCTTTTCTTTTCCAGGCTAAAGAACCTCAGGTCTCTCAGCCTCTCCTTATAAGACAGATGATGTAGTCTCCTACTCATCTTCATAGCCCATGAAGTAAGTATGCAACACAACGAGCAAAATATGAGTATCCCAAGTACTTAGCTTAGCTCAGAATTTCACAGCAGCTTGCTTTGGGAAATAATAAAGAATCTTTGTTTAATGTTTTGCTTGTGTTTTATTCTTTTAGACATGTACAAATAAAGTTTTTTTCTGTTTGTTGGCCAGGAATGATGAATGGCAATTTAGTCACAATGAATTGTCTCCCTACCATTTCCAAGGCAGATGGTGTATAAACCAGACTGAGTCATCCTGGCCACAAGTGTCATTCTAGTAGCATGTCACCTACTAATAACTACTACTACATAACTACTAGACAGTTAACATATTGTGAACAGAAAACATTTATTCAAAGGAGTAAGAGGGGATATTTAATTTTGTAAATGCTTTCAATCTCTTTTAGTTGTAATCAAGGCAGGAACCAGGTATTTTTTTCTCAGAGGTGGACATGAACAATTATAGCTTACAAATCACAGCAGCAAGACAGACTCAGCCAAAAATTACTCTCCTTTCATTCTTTTCTTCCACATTCAATAGCAAATAATTTCTCTTAGAGCAATTAAACTGCATATTCAATGCAGAAACCAAAATAGAATAATCACTGCATAATTTGACTAGGAATCATGCCATGGGAGGAAAAGCTATTGTGACACCCCTGGAAATAGATGTGCTAGTAAAATCAGAGTTTTTTTATGCAGGAATATTTTCTCATATCCACTGCATTGATGAGTGCCCTCCTTTTTGATTGAAGCTAATAGGAGATGGAGGCACTCAATATCTGTCGTGTGGTGCTTAGTTTTATGTTATCAAAGCTTTGAGTAGAAAGGATGTTCTTGCACTGTGTAGCAGAAGTTCTTATCAAACAAATTTGAAGTTTCTTTAAAGTAGTCTTTCATGTTAGAAGTCTGGAGCCTGATGAGTGGAACAGTTTTCTTTCAAATCATTATGAATGGCTAAAGGACTACATATGTAGAGCTGAAGAATGGAGAACAGTTTTAAGAGAACAGACTTAGATAAAATGCTACATTCATTCAGTTCTAACCAGAAATATTTTAACACTTTGCGTCCTGTTTACCTCTGAGGAGCTGGACTCATTCAAGAACATAGTTTTTTATTTATGCTGTTCATATGTTCACTATTAAACAAGAATAAATGTTTATCTGATTCTTGATTACCTAAAGGTTGCTTCTGCATTGCACCATGGTGCTTGTGCTGGGAATTTTCTGTGAACTAGACAATGTACGTAAATGTCACAGTATAAAAAGACCATATGAGATTTTGAAAATAAGTGTTGTATTAATTCCATGTCAATCTTGTTTGAACTGAACTCCTCCTCATTGTCAGGGCAGTGCCAATGGGTACCAAATATCTGTTCCTTAGAATTATTGTTCTTCAAAGTATAATCATATCAACTGTGGCTGTGCCAAACCCAAGAAGATAAAGAAACATTACTGAGAAAGAGTTTGGACAACTCAAGGCTTTAATACTAGTAAAAAGAAGGTACCTGTGGTACCTTATCATATTGAAAGAAAATAAGAGGAAATCACTTCAAATTGTGCCAGAAGCAATTTACATTGGGTACTAGTAAAAATGTATTTACTCAAAATGTGGTCAAGCATTGTAGCAGACTGTCCAGGGAAGTCGTAGTGTCAGAGTAAACTGGAGGTGTCAAAAATATATGTTGACGTGACAATGTGGGACATGTTTCAGTGGGCATGATGGTGTTGGTTTCATAATTGGATTTCATTATTTTAGAGGCCTTTTCTAAGCTTAATGATTCTATTATTGTGAATCTAAGAAAATATTATGAAATAAGACAAAATCCAATCTGAGTTATATTTAAGAGATTCCAACTGCTTTGAATAACTCCAAACTTTGATGGAAATATTTAGAATACCTTTTAATGTTTTCTTGATGTTTAAGTAGTTCCACCAAGGCAATAGCTTGGGTAGATACTTTACCTGAGGTTTGATGAAAGTACATGCATCTAAAATAAAATTGTCAAGGATTCAACTTATGCAATTTCAACTTCATTTTTTTCTGAGGGAACACACTTGAGGCCATGTATACTACTACTATATAATTTTGTTTCATATTCCTGCCTTATAACTAATCCAAAGAAATTGACTACTGCTACTGTTAAGTAGGCTGTTTTATTATTTTTCCTCTCATTCTTTGAAGAACTGTGTATTAGGAACTGTACTAACTTCACTTTTATTGGTGACTTGGGTAGTCAACACTTAGTTTTCCTGTGATCTTTGTACTCTAGTTGCTCCTCTGGATAGAAGAACAGGGAAGGCATACAGCCAGCCAACATAAGCATTCACTATGCTGTTTGCTAGCCAAATATAAGTAGTCTTCACCTATATAATATATTTAAGAGTCTCTTCACCTTCTAAACAAAACAAAAACATGCTTTGTTATTTCTTTCTCTTCAGAATAATTGCATTTTGGTGCCTGATGTCTTTGAGATATTTCAGCATGAAGAACATCTAGATCTTTTTAAAAGCTGCATCTTTTAAAATGTGACATTTCAAAGATTCATTTTTTTGCTCTGTAAGGAAAGACTAGAAAAAGGATAAGAAGAAAAAGTAACCCAGAAAAAAAACAAAACTAAATCCCAAACAGACTAAAATTCCCAAACAAATAAAAAACACACAAAACAAAACCCTAACAAAAACAATAGAGATGGCAGAAAGCAGACACTATGGAAAGTATCCAGTAATTGTGTCAGCAAGGATGAATCTTATATGCTGTTTTGCATAATCAGCAGTAAAAAAGACAGAGAGAGAATGAAAGCTGAAATATTCTCAAAATTTTCCTCATATTTGGTGGTCACACTCTACATCGTTTTTGTGGATTCCTTAAATATAGTGATTATGCCATTAGGCAACACAGCACATCCTTGTGTTTGAATGGGATATACTCCTAGTAACAAGCAACAACCACTTCAATATTTTGTGTCCTTGAAATCAAACCATATCTATATGTGTATTTCAAAAGCCCCTAGTTTGATGAGACAAACCCAGAAGCCTCCTTAAGTTGTATTTTTATTTATATAATGTAGATAAAAATGAGGTAATTTTATTTTTAAAATATATAATTCAATTATTATATTTGGAAATAAACTATTTTAATTCATTGCCTTTGATATTTAACTGTTTCTGAAATTACTTTGCTGCTTTACAGGGCAATTGAAATTCACCTTACATTTGTAGGATTTTTTTAAAATATTAAAAAAACATGGAATATGATTTCATCTCACTTTAAAATTGAGCTTCAGATTAGCCAGCACTATATTGAGTCAAAGAGAAGTATCCAATTGCTTTAAAGTTAATTGTTATTTAAGCTGTTTTACTTCAAAATTCCCTGTCCTTTATAAAAAGAGGCGCACTCTGAATATACAAATTGAATTACATTTTGCTTGTTGAAAAATGAATATTTTCTCTTTCACAGTAATACGACTACAAAAAAAACCACAGACCAGTGGCAATCACATGAAAAGTTTCAATAATTTCAGCAATTCCTTTACCAAGTTTTGGCTCAATATTATAACCCTAGCTTGAGAATGGAATAAATAAGAAAGCATCAAGTATGCTATTAACAAAGGAAAAATGTGAATCCTGGCTGATATTTTCATAATAACAGTTTTTATATTTAGTTATCAAAGTAGGATAGTTTGAAATAGTGTAATATTGATGAAAACCCACATACCTTGAAAAAGATTTACAGTAAATAATCACAGACAAGAAAAGGGGGAGGAAATGTAAGAAAACAAAAGAAAACCCTTGTTGCATTCTAAAACTGACCTTTACTAAGTCTGATTTTATAAGCTTAAGACTGTAAAATGGAAAGTTTAAAAAGATTGTGGATACAATTTTACAGCCCAGAAAAGGATTAAATCAAATTAATAAATAGTTCTAAATTACTATTTTGGGAACCTAAGTTTACACTTACATCTTCAGGAATGTATGGTTTGATAAGAACATTTACAAACGGACAAGACTTGTTATAATCACCTGTTAGATGGAGCTGTCACATTCACCACAGAGTACAAAAGCGGAAAATTGAAATTACTCATCAAAGTATTTGGACACCTGTGCCCAAACAGATAATTTGGGGTCCTTCAAAAACCTGGTATCCCAAAGCCACTCAAACACACTTAGGTCTATAACTTCCTTTATTATCTGTATTTAACTTACTAACCAATGAAAAAGCTTGAAAACGTCACATGCAGGAAAATAATATATTCCACATCTTGTAAGAATCCTTCTAGATATTCCAAAATAGATAATGAGCTATTGTCGCAAATATCAATTTTAATTATTATTGATAATCGTGGAGGGGGTCCAGAATAGTTCCCGCTGGGTTCTTTGGATGTGTGGTTGGCAGGAATAAATGCACGAAATTGCTTGAAACACAGAATTAACAGTTTAAACAGTCAGAACTTAGAGAACAGAGAGCCTAAATACAATGCAATTCCAACCGTGCCTATAAAAGCCCGTGAAACGCGCGGTGGTTACAATGTTTCTTCCCGAGAGAGGGGAAAGGAGAAGGATTTATCCCAAATAGAAGGAAAAGAGAGGATTTTGCCTTTCTGCTTTGCTATAAGCTGTGATGCCTGCCACTGTTGCTGCCGAGCATGTGGCTGGTGCTAGACATGTGCTGAGGCTGGAGTTCCTCGCAGCACGAGAGGGAGACTGTCACGGGACTGGGCTAATCAAACACAGTATCCCGTGGGACGAGGGGGTCTTGGCACCCTCCTCACCGGTTCTTCGGGTTTCGGTCGGCAGAAAAGACACGGATATCGCTTAAACGTCAGGTATAAACGTTTAACAACCAGGACAGGGGAAAACAGAGAGGTTACATGCAAGACAAATCCCGATCGCGCCTATGAGCATCCGCGGGAGCGCGAGGCAAAAGGGGGGAAACACGCTCCTTCCCGAACCGAGGGGGGAGGAAGCCGTGGAAGGAGGGAGACCGATTTAAGGAAAATAAAAGAGGGATTAGAAGGAGGGGGAGAAGGGTCAGCCTTGCCGCTTAGGAGAGCTGCGTGCTGCGTGCTGCCTGCTGCCGTGCACGTGGCTGGGGCTTCTCCCAGCTGCTGCGTGGGTGGCGGTGGATGAGGAGAGCGGGAAGAGCAACTAACGGTCGTTGTGTCCGCCCTTAAATACCCTCGGGAGCATGAGACTGATTGACAGGCACAGCTGGCCAATGTGCTGCCCAGGGCATCCCTGGCTCCGGGGGGGGGAATCCCCGTGGGATGCCCCCGTCCCCTCAACTCCTGCCGGACCTTGGACGGTAGGGGGAGGAGAGAGCCCAGAGGTTGGACCAATTCTAGGGTATGTGTCACCCCATACCGGGACAGAGACAAAGAAGAGGAACTAGCAGCTGCTGTACCCTCCTTAAATACCCCATTAGGAGAGAGTGGAACTGACCAATAGGCACTTAGCATCCACTGAATGGCCAATTGGTTCAAAATAGTCCCACACCCAGGGGTGGGTTTCTCAACACCTTAAGACATGGCACAGATCACCTGATTTGGGCGCATGATTTGTACTTGCCGCCCAAGGTCTCCTGGTTCTGGGGCCACGTGGTGTGCCCCCCCTGCTTCTGGACCTTGCTACGGAAGGAGGAGGGGGACCCCAGGAACTAAACCAACTCTGGGCAGTAATCATGCCCATACCAGGACAGCAATCATGCCCATACCAGGACAGCTATGGAAAACAAAACCTTAGTTTTGAGATCTGAGGCCAAAGCCTTTTAAAATGTGAAGCTGAGTAATGTTAAGCTCAGAGTAATAAAAAAGTCTTTGGGCCTTATTTTTAAGGTGACAGTATGTTTCATCTTTTTGAATTTATTTTTTACTTGAACTGCAGAATGAATCAAATATTTTTCTCCTGAAATATCCCACCACCACCCGTGTTCATCTGCCTAGTTGATTGGTCTATTTTTCCTGTTCATGAGTGCCTTAGTTTATAGCAATAGCAAAGAGATTATTTTATTCTCTGTTACCCAAGAGTATAAACCATATGTGCAAGTAGGCAGGTGGGCTGAGAAGTTCAATCCCATCCCATCTCTTCTATTTATATGGTTTATTAAACAGCTGAAAGGTTTGGAATCTCTCATTTCATTGTAAAATCCATTTCTCTGCATGAACAATTCAACACAAATTAAAACCAGGCTTCATACTCTGTTGTATAATTCATATAATTCCCTGAAATTAACTCCTTCTATTTAAAGACCAAAGTCTGATATTACACACAAGGAGCTGCCCATCAAAAGTGACAATGCGTGAATCCTGATTTTGATTTGAGTTTTGGGTTTCTTTTATTTTTTTTTTTTTTCCACAAATGACAGGCAATGAAAATATTGGATCATTAAAAATAAAAACAATCTACAGAATTTACGAAGATTAGGAATCTTTCATAATAATCTACTTTAAATTCTTAAGACAAAACAAGTTTCATGAATGTTTAATTTTGTTAAGGGACAGTTAGATCAAGAATGGACAACAGTTTTGAAATGCTGGAATGATCTGATACCAGAAGATAAATCTCTGTGTTTGTAATGATTGCAAAGTTATTGTCTATTTCTTAAGCTCTGCCTCAAGCCAGACCAACACAGATCTTCCCTATATCTTGATTTGCAGTCTGTGACACAGCAGAGGAAGCAATGCAACTTCACCTAAATGGTCATAGCAATGATAATGTGGTTAGGGAAGCCACTCACTCTGGCAATGGATGCGAGCAAAGCTATACAGTGAACAAAACAAAAAAAGAGGGGAAAGAAAAAAAAAAAGGTCAAGACAGAAAACCAAGAACAGACACAATGTAAAGATAGGTGGTAATATTTTCTCATTGTCATGGTCTAACCCCACCTGGTATCCAAACCCCACACAGTTACTCACTCACTTTCCTCCACATCAGGATTGGGGAGAGAATCAAACAGTGTAAGTGGTAAAACTCACGGAATGAGGTAAAAAAAGTTTAACAGTTTAAAGAAAAGTTGCAAATGGAAATAAAGCAAAGCAAGCGATTCATTCACCTCTTCCCATCAGGAGGCAAGTGTTCATCCATTTCTAGGAAAGCAGGGCTCCATTACACAATTACTTTAGAAGAAACGTTACTTGGGAAGACATCTAGAGCAGGTTTCACAGGATTGTGTCCAAGCAGATTTTGAATGACTCAAGAAATGGGAATGCTACCATCTCTCTAAGCAGCATATTTGAGTGCTCCACCAGCCTCAAAGTGTAGAAGTCTCTTCCTTATGTTTTGTGGTGGTTTTGCAGTTACCTGCCCCCACCACCTTTTGCAATAAACCCTGGCTAGGACTCAGAACACTGGAAGTTGATAAATGAAGCTTTATATTTACAGCTTTGCACAATATACAAGCAGATATTTACAAGGTATAACAGGTATTTACAGATATATACAGTGAAAAGGTAATACAGAAACACCACACCCCTCCCAGAGATCAAAATCCCCAAGAGGGGTAACCAACCACCCCTACCACCTTTCCCCCCTTCCCCAGTCTTATCTCACCACCTGTTGATGCTGCAGATAAGCGGAGGTAGATTGGCCAGGGGGATTAGCAGTAGGAAAGAAATTAGTAAAATTACGGAGAATTACCTACCAAGGCAGAGAGACAAAGGAAACCATGCAAAGAGCAGCTACAGCCAGAGTGTTTTGAAATCGTCTGCCCTATCTATAATTTTGTTATAATTTTTAAAACAACTTTTTTTTTTTTCTTTCTCAGTAAAGCTCTGGGTGAAGTGACATACTGTGTTTTTCTCTCTCAGCCAATAGTCTAATTTCTCACTCAAATTCTCCAATTAGTTCAAACCAGAACACGCTTAAATGGAAATTCCTATGTTCAGGTTTGTCTCCATTACCTCTTGTCCTATCACTGGGCATCACTGAAATAAGACTGGACCTATCCTCCTGACACGTACCTGTGGCAGGTACAACCACCCTGATAAACACAAAAGTCTCGACACAAAGGGCCAAGGCTTGCTAGTAAAGATCATCTTGACACCTTCAGATGTAAACTGGCACCTCCAGGCCCAGAAGTTATTTTG
The DNA here is from genome assembly GCA_013396835.1 of Psilopogon haemacephalus. Lineage (NCBI taxonomy): Eukaryota > Metazoa > Chordata > Aves > Piciformes > Megalaimidae > Psilopogon > Psilopogon haemacephalus. The sequence goes on from VWZI01009386.1 coordinate 95,743, forward strand.
TGTTGCTGGGTGGACTCAGCCTTCCAACTAATTAAGAAATTGACAACAGTGCACCCACTGTGGAGACATGGCTATTGGGTCTCCACACAGCAAGCAGCCTGGCAGCCAGATTCTGTCTCCTTACACTGAGACCTCATCTAAGGAGTGCTCACCTCCCCTTTGTTAAGTGTATATATTTTGTGTACTTGTGGGAAGATCTTTCTTTTCTGAGTGAATGAGTGCACATATATAGCCTACTTGGTTGTGCAGTAGTACGTTCTCAATTGACATCTCAACTTGTAATATTATTATGTCTAAAGAAGTGCAGAATAATTGCAACAAATCCACAGTTCTCAGGTATTTGTTGCCATCTGTTTTGTCGGTTCCTCCCTGATATCATCCTTTATAAGTATTTATAATCATTGATAATATCCCCCCCTAAGTCTTCTCTAGTCTAAAAATTTCCAAGTTCCTCTGCCTTTCTTCATAAGAGAGATGCTTTAGTTCCCTAATAATTTTTGTGGTCTTTTGCTGCACCCTCTCAGCCAGTTCCCTGCCCTTGAAAAGTACTGCAGAGTATGTCAGATGAGGCCTTACCATGGCACAGCAGATGAGACAGAGAACCTCTCTCTGCCTACTTGCCACACTTTTCTCGATGCGCCCCAAGATGGTACTGGCTTTCTTGGCCACAAGGGGAAAAGGTCAATAGGTATGGAATACCCTTTTCCTTAATTACAGTCAGATGTCTCAGCTGTGTCCCCATTCAGCTTCTCGTGTGCCCCCCAACCTAACACATTTGTGAGGTAGTGCAAGAAGCAGAAAAGACTTTGAGTCCATTCAAGGTTGCAAGGCCTGCTAAGGAACAATGAAAACATCCCTCTGTTATTAACACTGTTTTCACCACAAATCCAAACCATAGCCCTGTGCCAGCTACAATGAAGTAGGCTGACTCTAGCAAAGCCAAAGTCAGCACAAATGCTTTCCTTATTTTCAATACTAAATGCCGTGCGCTAAAGTATATGTGAATTTTTTTCAATTCTTCGGGGGTCACAGTCACCTTCTATGCAGAATAAAATCCTTGTTTTACTTGAACAATTTTTTTTTCTCTGATGAAAAATAACCCCATTTTAAGGTTAAGAATAACCAAAAAACAAGACTTTCATAGAATCATAGAATCATAGAATGGTTTAGGTTGAAAGAGACCTCAAAAACCATCCTGTTCCAACCCCCTGCCATAGGCAGGGACACCTCCCACTAGATCAGGACACTCAAGACCTCATCCAGCCTGGCCTTGAACACATCCAGGGAGGGAGCAGCCACAAACTCCCCAGGCAACCCATTCCAGTGTCTTGCCACCCTCACTGTGAAGAACCCTCTCCTAACATCCCGTTCAAATCTCCCCTCTGCCAGTTTGAACCCATTACCCCTCGTCGTGTCATTACAAGACCTTGTGAACATTCCCTCCCCAGCATTCTTGTGGGCCTCCTTCAGGTATTGGAAGGCTACTATAAGGTCTCCTCGAAGCCTTCTCTTCTCCAGGCTGAAAAGCCCCAACTCTCTCAGCCTGTCCTCATAGCAGAGGTACTCCATCCCTCTGATCATTTTTGTGGCCCTCCTCTTGACTCTCTCCAACAGTTCCATGTCCTTCTTGTGCTGGGGGCTCCAGAACTGCACACAGTACTCCAGGTGGGGTCTGACAAGAGCAGAGTAAAGAATCACCTCCCTTGCCCTGCTGGCCATGCTTCTCTTAATGCAGCCCAGAACACAGTTGGCTGTCTGGGCCACATGTGCACACTGCAGGCTCATGTTGAGCTTTTCATCAACCTAGACCCACAGGTCCTTTTCCTCAGGGCAGCTCTTCAGCCATTCACCACCCAGCCTGGATTTTTACTTGGGATTGCAGCGACCCAGGTGCAGGACCTTACACTTGGCCTTGTTGAATTTCATGAGGTTGGCCTGGGCCCACCTCTCCAGCCTGTCCAGGTCTCTCTGGATGGCATCCCTGCCCTCTAGCAAGTCAACTGTGCCACACAGCTTGGTGTCATCTGCAAACTTGATGAGGATGCATTCCATTCCTCTGTCCATGTCACTGACAAAGATGTTAAACAGCACTAGTCCCAACACTGATCCCTGAGGGATGCCACTTGTCACTGGTCTCCAGGTGGACATTGTGCCCTTGATCACTATTCTCTGCATAAGACCATCCAGCCAATTCTTTATCCAGCGAGTTGTCCACCCATCAAGTCCATGTTTTTCCAGTTTGGTGACTTTGCTGATCTGTTGCTCCCCACCTGCCTACCCCGACATATTCAGTGTCTGAAAACACACATATTTCTACTTCCCACTTTTTCTTCCATATTTCCATATTGTTGACTTCATAGGGCTATAAAAACATAATTGCAGTTGCAGCAAAAACCTAAAATTTAAGAAAGTGGAACATTAAATTCCACTAAAAGAGAAAATGGAAGTAAATCAGAAGATTGATCAAGAGAATTGCTCAACACTTCTGTCTTTATTATGCTGAGTAAATAAAACAATTTGTCAAGGAGCTTTTGTCTTTTATGATACAGTTTTGATCAATGTCCTGTTATTTCGCAGCTCAAGCAGGACTAAAAATAAACAAAATAACTACCCTAACTCAACAGAATAATTTTAGGATAGTTGTTCTGCTTATTATGTTGCTATAAAGAGTCATAATGACATCAAAGAATAGGCTACTAAGAACACCATCTCTTCTATTGCCATGCACAGGAAAATTTTTTCCTCTACTGTTGTTAAAAACTATAACCTCTCAAAAATACGTAAAAGTATTAGAAATTAAACAAACTAGGCTTCTATCTGCTGAGTAGGATGTGATTTACCTCAGTTACAATTTGTTAATTTACTCAGAAAGATTGGTTAATAAGGTTGGGTAATTTCCAGATGATAGGAATAGATTTGTGTAATAAATGAACTGGGGACATAATGGTAGTGTAAATAATGAACCCTTTTTATACATAATTGACTTCAGTATCAAGGATCCTGGTTCCCTAATTTATTTTAGATTAATGAGAGCCATTAATAACCACTCAGATTACAAAACACAGTGACAGAAATAAGACAAAAATATATTTTATTTAAAAAAAATATTCCCAGATACAACTGATTCACTTTATCATATGGAAAAATCCAGAATTGATTTCTGATCCTATATGAAATGAATCATGCTGACTTAAATATCTCATGTATTGAAAATATAATTTTAAAAAACACAAATACTATTATTGAATTGTATGAGGATGATTAAAACTTTAATTTTCAACTTATTTTGCAGATATTAATTTGTATCAATAAATTACTTCCTCCATAATAAAAACACTTTCAAAAGTATGTTGCAGGCATAAACATGTAGTACAATTTGAGGTTTTTTGTCAATAGCTGTTTACAATCCTAATTGTCTACATTTTAGATTTAATTTTAAATTGATTGTGTTTTTCTCTCTTTCCCATGGGGGAGCACCACTACACTATTACAAAGCAGTCTGTTTGGCATGGAACAGAAAGTATACCAAATTTCCAAGGCTGAGCAATACTTCGTACACAGTCTGTTGGGATCACAGGATATTAGGGTTTGGTAGGGACCTCAGGAGATCTTCCAGTCCAACCTCCCTGTCGAAGCAGAACCATCAAATCTAGTGCAGGTAGCACAGGAACACATTCAGATGGGTTTTGAAAATCTCCAGTGTAGGACACACTACAGCTTTCCAAGGAAGCCTGTTCCAGTGCACTGTGACACTTACAGTAAAGACATTTTTCCTCATGTTGAGGCGGAACTTCTGGTGCCATAGTTTGCATCCATTGCCCCTTGTCCTATAGAATCAGAGAATCACAGAAACATTCAGGTTGTGTTGGTTTGAGCTAATTGGAGAATTTGAGTGAGAAATTAGACTATTGGCTGAGAGAGGTGTGTTACTTCATCAGAGTTTTACTGAGAAAGAAAACAAAAGTTGTTTTTAAGAACTGTTCTGAAAACAACGAGATAGCAGATGGCTTCTGACTGTTTGGCGATGCAGCTGCTTCCCTTGAGTGGTCTCCTTTGTCTTGGTAGCTAATTCAGAGTAAAATTCCTTTCTCTTTCCTGCCACTAATCTCCCTGGCTGATCTACTTCATCTTATCTGCAGCATCAATAGGTGGTGAGATAAGACTGGGGAAGGGGGGAAAGGTGGTAGGGGGTGTTTGGTTACCCTCTCTTGGAGATTTGGGTCTCTGGAAGGGGTGTGGTGTCTCTATTACCTTTTTATTGTGTATATCTGTAAATATCTGTTATACCTTGTAAATATTTGCTTGTATATTGTGCATTGCTGCAAACATAAAGCTTCATTTATTAACTTCCAGTGTTTTCTGAGTTTTAGCCGAGGTTTATAAAGGGTGGGGGGACAGGTAACTGCTAAACCACTACAAGGTAGAAAAAGACCCTTGGGATCACCAAGTCCAAATGATAACACTACTATACAAGGTTCACCCCTAAACCATATCATAGAATCATAGAATGGTTTAGGTTGGAAGGGACTGATCATCCTGTTGCAAACCCCTGCCCTAGGCAGGGACACCTCCCACTAGAACATGTCAATCAAGGCCTCATCCAAACTGTCCTTAAACACCTCCAGGAAGGGAGCAGCCACAACCTTCTTGGGCAACCCGTTTCAGTGTCTCACCACCCTCACTGTAAAGAACTTCCTCCTAACATCCTATTTAAAACTCCCCTCCGCCAGCTTAAACTCATTACCCCTCATCCTGTCATTATAAGACCTTGTGAATAGTCCCTTCCCAGCATTATTGAGGGCCTCCTTCAGGTATTGGAAGGCTACTATAAGGTCTCCTTGAATCTTTCTCTTGTCCGGGCTGAAAAGCCCCAACTCTCATAGCTGTCCTCAGAGCAGAGCTGCTCCAGCCCTCTGATCATCTTCGTGGGCCTCCTCTGGACTTGCTCCAACAGTTCCATGCCATTCTTGTGGTTGAGGCTCCAGAACTGCACACAGTACTCCAGGTGGGGTCTGACAAGAGCAGAGTAAAGGGGGAGAATCACCTCCCTTGCCCTGCTGGCCACACTTCTCTTAATGAAGCCCAGGACACGGTTGGCTGTCTAAGCCACATGTGCACACTTCGGCTCATGTTGAGCTTTTCATCAACTTAGACCCCCAGGTCCTTTTCCTCAGGGCTGATCTCCAGCTACTCTCCTCCCAGCCTGTATTTTACTTGGGATTGCAGCGACCCAGGTGCAGGACCTTACACTTGGCTTTGTTGAATTTCATGAGGTTGGCCTGGGCCCACCTCTCCAGCCTGTCCAGGTCTCTCTGGATGGCATTCCTGCCCTCTAGCAAGTCAACTGTGCCACACAGCTTGGTGTCATCTGCAAACTTGCTGAGGATGCATTCCATTCCTCTGTCCATGTCACTGACCAAGATGTTAAACAGCACTGGTCCCAGCACTAACCAAGCATCACATCCAAAAGACCTTTAAACAAATATCACAGGGCACAAGTGAAAAGAGGCTGTCCATTCCTTCTTGACATTCAGCCCTTGTATATTTATAGACATTTATTAAATCTCTTCTCAGTCTTCTCCAGTCCAAAAAGCCCCTCATCATAAGGCATGTGCTCCAGTTCCTTAATCAGTTCTCTGTTGGACTGTCTCTCAAGTAGATCTCTGTCCCTCTTACACTGAAAATAATAAACAAAACTGATCATAGAATCACAGAACAGTTTGGTTTGGAAGGGTCCTCCAAAAGTCATCTAGTCCGATTCCTTCTGCACTAAGAAAGGACATCTTCAACTAGATCAGGTTGTCCAGAGTACTACCAAGCCTCCCCTTGAATACCTTCTAGGTTGGAAAGCCAACCATCTTCCTGGGTGACCTGTTTCAGTGTTCCACTACTCTCATGGTAAAGAACTTGGTTGTAATATAGAAACCTAAGGAATGCCTCCTGTCACCAATGTCCATCTGAGCATTAAACCACTAACAATTACCCTCTGGATACAACCATCCAACCAGTTCATTATCCACTGAACAGTTCATATCTCTAGTAGGTCCATAATTCCCAGGGTCCTTTAAGGCTTATTAACCTTTACTTTTGATAAATTCTGAAAGTTTGATCTGAATGTCTTTGGTATTCCTATTCCTGGGTTACTTCCCTGACATTTCTGTCAAAATTCTTTATAGATGCATAATTTTTATAATATTCCACTTTTTATTGCATTCACCCTGTAGGCAAACTAATATGGACACAGAGCTCAGATTTACAAGCGGCACACAACGACACTCTGCAACGTTTTAGGTCAGTGTGTCAAACTTCCCTTGCTTTCCCGTTCCATTGGTTCCCTTGAAATCTACCTAATATACAATAGTATCTACATTTGACATCTATTTAAGAGCAAATCCATAAATATTCCATTGACAAGTAACTGTCCTACAAAATTATAGGATATTTTCTATGATTCATTTGACTATTTTTTTGCAATGTGTTTAATATTACAGTGTGGCATATGCCCTTGGGGTATTTACAAGAGATATACAGATCTCAAGTCTAATGTATCACTGACTGTAGGTCAAATTATCAAAGCCTACACGTGGACATGTTTAATTAATCACATTTGCATTAATTTGTTCTAATAAGTTGCCAAAAAACTGCATATATTTTGTGTCTATGCACCTTCTTCATTCTAATAGAATTCAACTCTACATTTGCTCACCTAAATCCAAGCATGGCATGATAGCTGGTAGATAGCAATACTCTTTTTTAATTTGTATTAGAATGTATTTGCATACAAACTGATTGCCATCTTTATAATTCACTGACAGGCACTGTTTAGTAACATATAGTTGAATTAATTTTGAAAAGTTAAATGTTTTAAGACATCTGATAGGAAGGAGAAATACTGTAAAGATAAACCTGGATATGTTTTTTTCCCTTAATAACTATTTTCTTTGGAAGTAAAAACTTATTGATCAGTGGTTTAGTTTAGTAGTAGCCTACAGAAACAATCTGAGGAGTAAACACTAACTCAGTTGTCACATGCTTACAGCTAAGTAGAGATTTTCATTTTCCCATTTATATGACAGATTTGATTACTAAAATGCAATGAGCTGTGTAACCTCCTATGACTGCTCAAAGACCACCATCACTGTCCACATGTGGCTGTTAAATTGTCTTTGGGTAGTAATGAAGTTCACTCACCATCAAGCCTAAGTGAGAATGGAGTCAGATTTCTTAGAATATAAAATCTTCAAATTCGTCAATTCTCTGAATCACCATACTAGAAATTTGTATTTTATAAACTGATTCTCCCAAGAGCTAAAGCTATCTGAAAAAAATACACTGAGTTTATTTTTGCTTTATTCTCTATTCTGTGCTTAACAAATTACAACATGATAGTGTATTGATTGTGGGCTATTGAAGAGGATGAAATTATAAATTATGTAGCTTTTATAATTTCTAAAAGCCCCACCCACAATCTGTGTGTAGATTAGTTTAAGTTTGGGTTCTAATTCGGTCGGGAAAATTCTTCACAATGATGCCTTTTCTTGTAATTCAGGAAAAATCAGAAAAATGGAAAGGTTTGGGCATGAAACTTGCCCTACTTACAGATGGGAGACTGTCTCAAAGTCTGTGCAAGGTTCGTGTCTCCAGGTCCGTGTTCAGGTCCGTGCAGGTCCCAGTGCAGGTCCGAGTGCAGGTCTGAGCAAGTCCTGGTGAGTCCTGCTCCAATCTGTCAAGCTGCCATATATATACTGAGGTGATCTGTTGCCTTTCTGTTCAAGCCCATGAAGGGTGGGAGAAGGCACTTCACACCTATTGTACTAAGCCTCCGGTGACAGAGGTGGGGAGGGAGGAAGACCGTTTCCTGCCCCATTCACACCTCTGGTGGGGCAGTGGACTGGGGTGTGCCATGTAAAATGTATTAAAGTCTGTATTGAACACTTTATCCAAAAAACAGGCAGGCCCTTGTTGCATTGTACATGAAGACAATTGACTGTGCATAATTGCATTAAGCAAATGCACTTTGGTAAATGACTAGTTATATTTAATCAAGTTTGAGAGAGGTCTGGAGTTCTCTCACATTTAAACCAGTGAGTTAACACTGTTGTAGACACATGGAAGAAAATTAAGAAAAAAATGTGAATCGACACACTACATCCACAAAAATAGGGACTTAGGAAACACTATATTTACTTTAATGTCCACGGAGTTTTCAATAAATGTACATGTAAAGTGTCAATTTCAGTGTTTGTTTTCTAGAGTCATTGGAGAGCAAGGAACTTTTTTTCCTTGCTCTCCAAAAACATAATTTGCAGATATTTTTACTGTTCAGTTTAGAAATAGAATGTACAGTGGAATCGGTATTAAATTACGGGTCTGCCTTGAGCAGCTGGAGGTGTATCTTCTGCATCTTGATTGAACCCTTGGAGTCTCTACTGTCTGTACACTCCTCAACATTGCAAACACAATTTACGTTACATTTCAATTTCACTTATACTAAGAAATGAACAAAGGGAAAAATAATTGTGTGTGGGTTTTTTTTTTTTTTATTATTTATTTTTATTCATTTTGCATTTGATAAGCCTCCCTCTGGCAGACCTATTATACATACATCGAAATCTCAATTTACAAACATGCCATGGTATTTTATGTGGACAAAAGGGCATTTAATTGGAGGGAAAAGCACTTAATTGGCTCTTCAAGACTCTTAGTGTCACCATGCAGAAATTGTCTTCTTTGATAGCCTGTAGTACTAGAATCTGGTAAAAGAATATGAAATTGTGTAAAAATAGCACTTTAGAAAAATAATATGAATTAGGAATTAAACTCTATTCTGTTAGCTGTAAAAGCACAGTGCCTAGGGAAGGCTTACTGCAACAGATTTGCATTATTAAAAGAAAAGAAACATGACTAGAAGGGTGAAGGGACAAAACCCATAAAGTTACATGCACTGATGCAAAGGCTCTATTTTATTAACATTTATCTAGTTTCTATTGAACTATTTTGTTGATATGTGATGTATTTGTTTTATTTGGATATCAAAGTGAATAAAGTTTTGCTTTAAATTGAAGACATTTTTAACAGTCTGGAGCAAAGGCCTATCCCACAGACTGTGGATAGAAGTAAAAATAAGAAGTCATCTAACGGACATGTGGGCAAAAGTGTGTAGAAATAGCAACCAGAATGTTCATAGTCTTCATTTAATATATTTAAAATTTAAGCCTTATTTTAATAATCCAATATTTCCCCATAAAGGATTTCAGGTAGTTTGATAAGCTTAAAATAACCCATGTAAGTGTAAGTTAAAAATGCAAATAATTTGAGTTTAAAATATTTACAATCTTTAGAATTAAAATTTCTTGGAAAATGTAATAGTGCCCAATAATAATGCTTCTGACAGAGTAGCACCTTTCTAGAGGAAGATGCTAAGCAGCATTTTAGTTTTCACCTTGTGTTATAAAGTGTATACAGTAGTTCAGGATTGGGTATTAAGTCCAAATAGTTTGAATACAACCAGATGTCATAATACTAAAAATAAAATTCACAAGGAAAATAAACAACATTATTTATTTATTTTAAATTAAACTGTTACCATTCCAAGGAGCTTAGGTTTATTATGACCTTGCACAGCCTTTATAGATTCTGCTTTGCCTGCAATTTGCAGGCATTAAATACTTTGCTCTCCTGCATATGCTTAGGGCACGACCAGATGTGCTTTGATTACTGAGTTCAGGCAGTTGATTAATTTATTGCCACCTAGTCTATGTTAGCATCGTGCAAGCTACAATACAAGGATTGACTATTCATAGATTCCAAGACCATTTCTACACAATGTCAAAGGTTTTTGTGTACTGAAGAAGAGGACAATATTTTGGGGTTTTTTAATGTACTTTGACTTGTTTTATTTTATTCTAGAAGATGAATTGGAAATTATTGTAGTTATGTAGTTTATGTTTTTTTCAGACTTACGTGAAAACCTTTTTACCTCTTATGTGAAAACCTTTTTAGCTCTGTTTTCGTCCTGGTAGGGCATAAGTCCTGCCCAAATTGGTTTGGATTTCTGGCTCTCCTTCTTCTGTAACAAGGTTCCAGGAATGGCAGGATTGAGCAGACAATGGGGGTTTGGTCCCAAGAAAGCCCCGTGGTACATGACCAAGTCAAGTATCTTGTGCTGTCCCTCAAAGTGGTAGGGTGGACCCCCAGGCACAGGGCTTTGAATTCATTGGCCAAAACAATGGATGCTACTGCCTATTGGCCAGTTTCACTCTTCAAAATAGTGTATTTAAGGAAGGGTGACCAGGACCATTTCTCTCTTTTTCCTGCTGCCTCCATCGGGATCAAATGTCTGTTTACACCTCTTTCACAGAAGCCACATGTTTGCAGCGTGCATTGCGGTTTGCAGCATTATAGCAGTGGCAACGTGAATTATTTTCTCCTCTTCTCGGGACTTTGTACCCATCATGCCTGTGAGTATTAGTTGAGGTTAGGATTTTCTCCTGTTATCAGGTTCCTTATTTTTCCAAGTTCTGACTGTTTAAGCTTTAAACTGTTATTGATTCAGTGTTTGTAACTAATCTTTGTGTAATAACCTCTTATCAACTGAACATCCAAAGAATCTCAGGGAATTTCCCCCAAAATCTCGATTATTAATAATAAAAATTTAATAATAAAATATTAGTAATAATCCATAACCGCTTATTAATAATCACAACCATTTTCTTTATGTATGTTACCTGCACAGAGAATATATGACTGGCAGGTCATTATAGACACTAAAATTGTTGACCTACATGGTCATTTATCTTTCATTTCAGAGTCTTTTAACTTCTCCTGTAGTACTTTACTGTACTTGGGGTTATAATTCTGAAAAAAAAAAATTGTCATATAAGCACAGAAAACAAAATGAGAAGAATCTGGTGCAAGAGATTAACACAGTAGTGTCATGCAGTTGGGAATTAACGTGGCCGAGTCAGGAATTATAAAAATAGAACTATTTTTATTTCCCTGAAAACCACACAGCCAAACTATATACAGAACTAGTTTAGGTTTATTTACAGGCTCAGATTGATTGGGAAAATCTTCACAGGATGTTATGGGCAAATTTAGAGATTTAGGAAGTTAGAAAATGGAAAAGGCTAAGCTACAATCACAGTTTTACCCCACTGTCAGTCAGGCCAAGCAGAGAATTTAGTGATGATCCCTTGCAGGATTTCTCTGCTTGTTTGCCTTGTGATGCTGCAAGCAATATCCAATTGCAAATTCAAACAGCAAAAGTCCAAGGCAGCTAGAAAAGCTGCCAAAGTCTGTAGTCTCTCTAAACATGGCTTCCACAAGACAGGGATTTGTGGAAGCAATGCTGCCTTAGCAGCATTAGGGAAGAGCCAAACGGCTAGGGTCTCCTCCAATCAGATTAGCAGCCAGGAAGTTGGCTGCGGTAGGGTCCCAGAGTAGCCAGGTCTGGGTGCTGCTGGCAGCTCTTTCACATGGACCCCAGTACTTGCCAAGCTTGCAAGACTGCATAGAATTGTGCAGGAGTGAGGAACCATCCAAAACAATGATGGTGCAAAACCAAGAGCCTCGTCAAAGGCTAGGAGCCATCCAAATGTGGAGATGGTCCAAAACAGGAACTATTTCAAGGTAGGAACTCTTACAAAGAAGGAACCATATGTCTTTTTCCTTTGCACTATTTGTGCTTTTCTAGACAGAGTGTCCATTTGACATTTTATACTGGGCTCGAAGGACTGAGCCAGCCACCAGCCCAGTTCTGAGCACAGGCTTCCACATGTATCAGTACACGTGTGGAGAAAGGTGCCTTTTGCTGTTCCTCCTTCAAGCATGCAGGGCAGGGGAGAGGAAAGTTTTCATGCCTTCTTCTCCTTTCCATTCAAACCAACATCGGAGGGGAGAAAGAAGGAATTTGGAGTGCTCTAGGACAAGTAGACACTATGTTGAATTCTGAAATAACACTGACCAAACACAAATTTTCATAGTAAGACACTCAGATGCAAAAGTAGGTGTAGTGGGTTAAGCAGTTACCTGCCCCCCTCCCACCTTTTATAAACCCCGGCTAAGACTCAGGACACTGGAAGTTGATAAATGAAGCTTTATACTTACAGCAATGCATATATACAAGCAAATATTTACAAGATATAACAGATATTTACAGAAATATACAATAAAAAATGTAATACACACACCGCACTCCTCCTGGAGACCAAAATCCCCAAGAGAGGGTAATGAAACTCCCCCCTACCACTTTTCCCCCCTTCCCCAGCTTTATCTCACCACCTGTTGATGCTGCAGATAAGCCAAAGATCAGAGAGATTAGTGGTAGGAGAAAAAGTTCGTCTTTTTAGTGATTTTACTCTGAATTTAGCCACCAAGACTGAGAGACAAAGGAGAAAGCAGCCGCAGTGCCCAACAGACATAAGCCCTCTGCCTATCTGAGTGTTTTGAGATAATTTCTTAAAATAATTTTTTTTCCTTTCTCAGTGAAACTTGGTGAAGTGACACACTGTGTTTAACTCTCTCTCAGCCAATAGCCTAATTTCTCACTCAAATTCTCCAATTAGCTCAAACGAACACAGTAGGAAAGAAGAAAAAAACACACAAAGAAAGAAAATAATAAATATAATATATTGATACTTAATACTTTAGAGACAAGGATTCATGGTCACAACCTTTTTTTTTGTTAGGGAGGGAGAAAGTAACCTTAGAGAGTGTCATCTCAGTCTTCTGACATGTTTTAGTACTTGTCTACTGAAAGTATATACATCTCACTGTTGCATTATAGGTAAGATTCTGACGTTTGCATGTCTCAGGTCCTCAGGACTCATGGAAACTGGCAAAATCAGTGTTTCTCCTATTCCAGTTCCACAGCAACAACTTTCACTGATGCAATTTTGAGAGGTTAAAATATAGATAGGGTTGATTTATTAAGGTGACAGATACAACACATTTGTGATTGCTGCTGATACATGCACTAACTGTAAGTAATTGTGCTTGAGTCAATAAATCCTGTGTAACTGCCAACACAGATGGGGAGAAAGACTTTGCAATAGTGCTAATATGTGATAATAATAATACTAGCAAAAGTTAAGCAATATATTGAATATACAAATTTTACCAAGAGGGCATCTTTATATTGGGTGGAGGGAAACCCTCAGTCTTTGTCCCCACTCCAAAGAGATATTCCCCTTATGGTTACTTATATCCTAACCCAAACTTTCTCTGCCTTCTAGGTGAAGTTTAACATGATTTGTATGAAGAGTTGGGTAACATAAATGTTTAGCATGTACTCTGTTTGACTTATTATCATACTGAGATGTGTAAACTTTCATATTAATTTTGCAGTTAATTAGTCATTATAGTCTTCAAAATCTTTTGAAGCTGCTTGTTTTTGTTGTTTCCACCTTACCTTATTAGTCAGAGCCAAAACAGGACCACTGCATGTCAGAACATGGGTTCAAATTGGCGGAGGGGAGATTTGAACAGGATGTTAGGCGGAAGTTCTTCACAGTGAGGGTGGTGAGGCACTGGAACAGGTTGCCCAGGGAGGTTGTGGCTGCTCCCTCCCTGGATGTGTTCAAAGCCAGGCTGGATGAGGTCTTGAGCTACCTGATCTAGTGGGAGGTGTCCCTACCTATGGCAGGGGGTTGGAACTGGATGATCTTTGAGGTCTCTTTCAACCTAAACCATTCTATGTTTCTATGATTCTGTAACAATTCTGGAAATCTTCATTCCCAAAGACAATATAGGCATCTCAGCATTTCGCTAGAAGCACAATAAATTAGCTTGTATTCCTGTTCCATGGCACGCTGGGCAGATATCCTACGCAACCTACCTCATTGCTCTGGTCACTCAGCATGAAATCTCAAATCTTGCTTGAATAATATCAATTGTATGATTATCCCTTTTACTCTAATTTTCTTCCTCCTTACCTACCTTATGTAAGACATATACTTCTAAGATAAGGAATAGAAAACCTAACAATCCAACAGTGTCAGTCTACATCCATTGAATCTTAGTCCTGCTTTCTGTGAGAAAGGTTTACATAATGCTTCGTGAAGACTAGGGATTCCAACTCAGTTCTGAAGTTCAGCTGGCCCATAAGTTCTGTCCAGCTTTGTCTTGAATGTAGTAGGACTTTATTGTGTTTGACTTTTCAGTTACACATCCTGGCAAGGCACTGAGTTCTAATTTTATTTACATTTCATATAATTTGGTAATCATTTACACTACAAGTACCACAGACCTGAGTTGTTTTCAACTGACATTCCTTGGAGATGAATAACAAGAAAGTTCTTATGCTATCAACCTTTTGAGATAGGTTTGGATATAAGGATGTGACCATCTGATGTGACCATAGATGTCTTTCTAAGACTATTCTCAAAAAAAAAGTTGTTAGACTGCAATAACCACATGTGATGATACCATCTTCAACTAGTGTGACATGAACCCAAAGTGAGAATTTTTTTCACAAATTGTTAAGAGTTAATTCTCTGTGACATGACATAGAGATATGCCATTTGGGAATCTGTTTGCACATCGCTTTTGCTGCATATTTGGGGAAGGAGCTTAAAAAAAAAAAGAAACTAGGTTCTTAGCAATGACTCAAATTTCTAACTGACAGCTTTAAAACAAAATATTTGGCTAATTGTCTTCAAGAATTTAAATGTACTCTTAGTGCCCCGATGTCCCTATTTTTGACACTGACTTATTATTTTGTGACTTACATTGCCCTTCACAAACACACCAATGATGTAGTTGGTCTGCGAGATTAAAAAAGCCAGATCATAATTTACATTAGAGTATTTTTAAGCAAGCTGTTTGTTTATAAGCTTGTTTTATCCTCCTCTGTGCAGTCCAAATTGCTTTTACTTTTGAATCTTGTGTATTGTAATTAGTAACTGTTTCCAACATTGTAATATCCTGGCTGATGTGATCATCATGTGCTCATTGGATAAACTTTATACAGCAGCCTCCCATTGTAGATGATTCCTCTAGCCAAAATAATATTTTATGCCTTTTTACAGCCACCCATTGTAATGATTTGTAGCTGTACTGAGTTAGTTTTGATAATTATTTGTCCAAGAATAAAAATAAATTTTTTTTTTAAGAGGAACATACATAGATCAGCAAGGAATGATACATGCCGTATGGATTGATGCTGTTGTTAAAATACAAATGTCAGATGCACACTGCTTTGCTGTAAGAAGGAATGTGCTTCACTATAGATAATGCAGTGACATGCCTCATTTATGAGGTCTGATTATACATGTCGAATCATTAGAAGGTGGTGATTGATAGTGCAGTGCGAGAGGGTTTGATTGCCATAGGTGCTAGGAGGAATATAAAACTGTTCCCTCTTCATTCACCACTCAGAAACAGAATTGAAGGGGATATTTAAGAGCTGTCATATGTCCAAGGAGGTGGACATATTTTATAGAAACAGGAATAATTTCACTTACCAATTTGTGGATAGAGAACCTATTTTGTGGCAACTCTGTGCACCAAAACACATCACATTTAAAGATGGGAGGTAGTACAGAATATGATAGTAATCCAGGACACTTGGTCTAAACCCACCAAGCTCCCCATTATTACAGTTTTACAGGTGGAGATCTTATATCCTTTTCTATAAAGATAAAAGTTTAGTCATTATGGCTCACAAGACATAAGAGGCAGTGTCTTTCCAGCACTGAAGTTTAACATCATAAAAAGACTTTAATTTGCTTATTATTCGGATTAAGTGTGTTTACCATGACTGCTTCTTAGAGTTAGTATGATTTTTCCCTAGGTATAATCAGCCCATGCGGAATATGAATAATGTCTGTTTTTGTTTGTGAAACCCACAGAAAAAGAAGTCTAAAGGACAGCATCTTGAAATTAGTTTTAAATATTGTCTTACTGATTGCCTTAAGGAAGCAATGTTATGACCAGTGACTGCAAGATCAAATAGTGAGTGGCAAAGATACTCTGCATGCATTGATCACTATGCTAATCTTTTCAGGATACTTTTAATTGTTAAAACTCTAATAGATTATGTTAAAACCTATGCTTTCTAGACAGCTGAGACTTCTACTGATTTTCATGAGAAATTCGTGACTAAAACCATAGGATTACTCATGCTTTAAAAAGCTACTGGTGATGAAACACTCCAGCCCAATTTTTGCCATCTTTTTGACACTGAGAGGAGTGGGGATGGAACAAAATTGTAACAAAGATAGCTTCTCTGCATAAAAGAGAAACAGCATGTGAGAAGAAAGCAGTTCTTCTTAGAGTGAGTGAAGCTATGGCTTATTACTGTAAGAAACAGATGCACATTTAGCTTAAAATCCTTGTTAATATATTTTATAATATGAAACCCACTCCAGTAACTGATTAAATATCAATAGCAAAGAAACCACAATGCAGCAAAGCAGCTCTATAAGATTTAAAACTGGTTGGATTTGAAGCAAGAAGTCTCATTTAGGTCTGCTTATTCTGGCAATTTTCATTTTGGTGGTGACTGACATGGGAGAGTTTGTTTACCAGAAGTATGATGACCTGCAGTTAAAGACAATTGCACTAAAAGATGCTGCATAAAATCAATCAGAAACTCTGTTAATTTTTATCTTTTTAGCATTGTCTAGCAGTGCTAGTGTCATGGTGGGCCTAAATAGGCCAAAATAGGCCTGAACATGTCCTGGCTTGCCCAGACATGTTCCCCACCACCTCCCCCCAAACTTCTGTGCTTCTGTGCTGAGGGAAGCTGCCACAGGAAAGGAACACAAAAGCCCTGGTTTCTCCTAATATGGTCAAGCTTGGCAAAATGCCAGCTGATAGGCTAATCTATGTCCAAAGGCCCATTAGACTAGGGCTGCATGGATAAAAGTGAGGAGCGTGTAACATAAACTTCTGCTAGTGCCATTGCTGCTTCTGCCTCAATGTGCTCTCTGTGCTACTACCTCATTGCAACCTGCCTGCCCTTCTGCAAGTTTCCAGCTCTCAGGAGTCAAGATGAACCAGGTCAGAGACTCTGCTATACCCCCAGCTTCCTGAAAAAAAGAGTCTGGGGAAACTCCAAACCCTCTAACACCTTTGAAATCACTGACAGCAAGCCCTCCATGTGCTTTGGGTACTGTCTGATACTACAATGTAGCCCTGGAAATCTGGAAAGACTACTTTGTAAGTAAACATTCAAAGGCCTCCTAGCAAATCTTTAGCAAAATTCTGTAAATTCTTAAGTGAATCCAAATACCTTCTGTCTTAGCAGCAGAAAGAAGCCTCTCAAGTTCCCTGGTAAGACAAGAGGTACAATTGAAGCTAAGAATCTCTTTCCAATTTTAAGTTTCTTGTATTGCTGCTAGTTATGTTTCTGAAGTATTCCAAATTCCTTGTTTATCTCACTCTGCATAATGTTTTCATCACTGTGCAAAGAGCCAATTATCATTAAAAATACTGGTTGGTTGTAAGTTCCTGAATAACAAAATTAATAAACTATATGAATTTTCAATATACCATCTTGCACTGAATTGATTGTGGGCAATAAAAGAGTCAGGAATTATAAATTATGTAGTTTATATAATTTCCAAAAGCCCCACCCACAATCTATGTATGAATTAGTTTAAGTCTGGGTCCTAATTCGTTCAGGAAAAATCTTCACAAGGATGCCTTTTCAGGTAATTTAGGAAAAATCAGAAAATTGGAAAGGTTTGGGCATAAAGCAGCTTTGCCCTACTTACAAACAGGAGACAGTCTCTTTTGCGGCAGTGTCCGGAGTTGCAAATTACAATCCAGCAGTGGATCAGCATCATATGTGGTTCAGTGTCTGCCAAAGTCCAAAATGACTGTAAGGCATGGCTTCCATGAAGCCACAATTGCAAAGCAAGGCGGAGGAAAGCCGGGGTGCTCCATGGTGTTCCCACAAACTGCGCCAGTTTTACCATTGAGGCAGATCCCTGCAGCAGGAAGCCAGGATGTGACAGTGTAAAGTGGGGACCGTGCACTTTCTCATCGCTGTTGTTCCAGATGCTCTTCGAGGTCCAGCTCAAAGCCCTGCAAGGTCTGTGCAAGGTCTGTCTCCAGGTCTGTGCAAGGTTCGACTCAGGGTCCAAGTCCAGGTCCAAGTCCAGGTCCCAGTCCAGGTCCGACTCCAATCTGTTCAGTTGCCATGCTGAGGTGATCCATTCCTTCCCTGTTCAAGCCCACGGGGGGTGGGAGAAGGTACTTTATGCCTATTTTACTGCACATTCCAAACTTCCAGTGACAGAGGTGGGCGGGAAGGAAGACCATTTCCTGCCCCATTCACACCTCCAGTGGGGCAGTGGACTTGGGTGTGCCCTGCCACAGTTTGCACTCCATTCAAACCTCCTGTAGGGCAGACACTTGGGTGTTCCCTGCCACATGGACTCATACCTAACCATTACAGCTAGTAGTTTGATCAAGGCTCAAGGGCATGACTTCTGGGATTTACTCCCATTTTAAACACTAGCTTCATTCAGTGACTTGACAGTTCTCTGTGTTAGGACACATAGTTTAAAGGTAAATGCAATTAATTTATTTTTGTCTTGGAAGCATTTGAGGCCTAATTTAGTCATGTATATATTATGAAATAGTTAGAAATACGTAAATGTAAATTTATGGTCACTAATCTAGTGATGTTGTTAACCTACTTATCTTGCCTGTTTTCAGGAATGACTTAAAAAATCTTGCTTTTAGCAATATGCTTTCAGGAATATTTTTGTCCTTACTGGGAACAAGAAGAACAAGAGTACTAATAAAATACTATGTAAAGCGTGTGATACGAAATAAGGTATAGATCACAATGGCCCATCCTGGCCCAATACATCCTCCCAATCTTCTCCCTTTGCACTATATCATAGCCACTGCTCAAAGGACCTGCACTTGCCCTGCCCAGCATGGTACCAAATACTCTATTGGCTGGCTAACTTGGTTGTAGCTTATTCCAGCTTCTTGTGGGTAAAAAAAGTTTTTAAAAAAATTAAATCAACCAATCAACCCTAATCCTTTTAAATGCAGGTTTATATAAAATTCTGTCATTGGAAGGAATGATAGAGCAAATATCAGGAATTGGGCCAAAAATAGTTAAATCTATTTGTACATTTAATGCATAATTAGATGTAAGTAAAATATATTCAGATTCTATCGATACCAAAATTCTACTTAATCAGTAACAAAGCAGAATTAACATTTTCAGGTAAAAGAAAAAAAGAACAGCAACCGAACTAACCAGCAAAATGAAAAAAACAACAGAATCAAGGAATCACATAACTTTAGCGTTTGATAGGGACCTCCAGAGATCACTGAATTCAACCCCTCTACTTTGCCGTGATGAGACCTCATCTTGAATACTGTGTTCAATTTTGGGCTCCCCAGTTTAAGATGGACAGGGATCTGCTGGATAGGGTCCAGAGAAGAGCTATGAGGATGATTAGGGAACTGGAGCACTGCCATATGAGGAGAGGCTGAGGGATCTGGGGCTTTTAAGTCTGGAGAAGACTGAGAGGAGATTTAAGAAATCTTTATAAATATCTGAGGTCTGGGAGTCAGAGGTGGGGGGGCAGGCTCTTCTCACATGCTCCCTGTAATAGGACAACTAGCAATGGCTGTAAATTGCAGAATGAGAGGTTCCACCTCAACACAAGGGGGAACTTCTTTATTGTAAAGGTCACAGAGCACTGGAAGAGTCTCTCCAGAGAGGCTATGGAGTCTCCTTCCCTGGAGACTTTCAAGGTCTATCTGGATGCATTCCTCTGTGATCTGAGATAGATTGTGTGGTCCTGCTCTGGCAGGGATGTTGGTCGGTTTGGGTCACTTCCAACCTCTGACATCCTGTGATCCTGTGAACCTCTCTGCCAAGGCAGGGTTACCTAGAGTAGTTTGCACAGGGACACATCCATGTAGGTTTTGAAAGTCTTCAGAGAAGGAGACTCCACAACCTCTCAGGGCAGTCTGTTCCAGTGCCCTGTCATCCTCTGTAAGAGGGAAGGGTTAGTATGTTTTTTATCAGAAGTTACAATGGGCTGCTAATGACTAGGTTACTGAGAGAGAAGATCTAGGGGAAACAGGGCTTGCAAGTATGCACGTGAGCAGTAGGGAAAGATGGCATGTAACAGATGCTAGAATAAAGCAGGGGCTCCATTCTCCTGCACTCAGCCTTCTGGGACATCCTGGCTATATGTCACAGAACTCTGAACCCATATATGAGACCGTAGGTCTCGGTTAAGACCACCATGATGGTGCAGTTCTCCTTGGGGACAACTACTTTAAGAAGATGGGTACCAGCCAACCTTGTGATCTACATAGCTCACGAGTTTTCCTGGTGAGTTTGATATGGTTAATATAACCTGCTCTTTGATCAATAGAGTTACTCAGCATTCCTTGCCATATACCTTTCTTACTACGATTTTAGTATCTGAGCTTTAAGTATCATGGTTTCCAGTATACCTTTCTCATCATGGCTTTAGTGTTTAAGCTATAATAAAGTGTGGAAACTGTACCTGGATGGGAGTACCCATGTGTGAGTGTGTTCCCTGCTCCCCAAAGAACTCACTGGAACACCCTCACTGTAAAGAAGTTTCTCATGTTGCGATGAAACCTTCTATGTTCCAGTTTGTGACAAACCAATAAACAAACAAACAAACAAACAAACAAAATAACCCACAAAAAACCACCACAACAAAACACACACAAAAAAAAACAAACCCAAAAAAACAAAACAAAAAAAAACCCCCACCCACCAAACAAATGAGTATTTCCAGTGGCTGTGGCAATAAAATACATATATGACTAGATTTTCCCAGTAACTCTATCCCTAGTAACAGTTTTCTGAGAAGAACACTATGCTTTGAATAATTAAAGCATGCATCATAAATTACGGTGCTACTGATTAAATTAAATCAAGATTCTCTCATGTTGCAGAGTTTCTAAAGATAATTACTATCCTTTCCTAAAGCAGTCTGTCAAACAGAACAGAGTAATTTAGCAAAGAAAGTTGCACCTGTGGTTGCTGTCATGTGCTTTAAGGTTTGGGGTGTTTGCTATTTGTGAGAATTAGAATGCTGCAGGTAGCTATTGACAAAACCCACTGATGGGTTGTCTGCATAAACAAATTTTGCAGTCCCCTGGCATTAAAAAAAAAAAAAAAGTACTCCCTAGAAATAAATATCTCAGTTTGCTCTCCTTTAAGTAGCATCTGTTCCATGACTTCAGATTAGTAACAAAATGAGATTATGATTCTTATCTTTTAATACAAAGCATAGTTTGTTTTGCCATTGCAATGAGATTTTTTTCAGGTGTTATGGAGTTATAACTTCAAGAAAATTGCACGTTAAAGATACATTGCCAGTGTGGAAGAATTGAAAGGAGTTAAAATCCTTTGATCAGCTTGTAAACCTAGTAATATATATGTGTTGGCTTGAGCTAATTGGAGAATTTGTGTGAGAAATTA
>VWZI01009387.1:0-24862 GCA_013396835.1 Psilopogon haemacephalus
ACAGCTCGGCACAGCTCAGTATAGCAGGGCACAGCTCGGCACAGCTCGGTACAGCAGGGCACAGCTCGGTACAGCAGGGCACAGTTTGCCAGCTCGGCAGGTTGCTTGTTGGTCACTGCAGCCCAGCGCAGGCTGCGTGCGGGGATTCAAGGCTCAGTAGTCGCCTGTGACATCTTCTTGTAATTCCACAACCAGGAGGACTGGAGAGTGTAGAGCCCAGAGAAGGGAAGAGAGTGACTCGAGGGCACACCGAGCGGCGTGGGCAGCAGGTTACAGGCGACTCTCCGGGTACAGCCAAGAGTTAATGAGCGCAGGAGAAGAACCGCTGCACCAAACAGGCAGGCAGGCAAAACCTACCTGCTTTTAAACCGTAGGTTTTAAACCCAGTACATTTCACCAAGCGAAATCTAACGATTTTATGGTTTTTAAACAACTTAGCACAACTAACACTGATTGCGAGAGCCGTTTGGGTAATTACAGGTGGAAATGACCACAGTTAGCCAGCAACCAGCAAACCCCCTGCAGATGTTCCCCTACGAGAGGTTTTCTTTGCCCCTCTGCGAGATGTTCGGTGCTCAGCACCAGCTCCTTCCTTCAGCCAGTCCAAAGGTGTGGCTTAGACCAAAGGAAGAGGCTCCTGCCTGTGTCTTACAACCCGGGCACAGGTCACCCAGGTCAGAAAGGTCACACAGGAGCGGTGGGGCTTGGGGGGAAGGCTGCCCAGGGACACACAGAGTGGCAGTGTGGAAGGGGAGGAGTTGTGCGCTTGGTACTGAAGTTCTGCCCCGCAGCATGCCAAAAAAAAAAGTTAATTTCAGCCTGGTAGGAGAACAAAGAACAGTTTTAGGAAGATATTTTATTCATATTCAGATGAGGTCCGGAGAGACAGTGAGAATGTTAATTGGCCTCTCTGAAGAGGCAAACCTTCCCCACCGAGAAGAAAAATCATCTCAACTAATTTGGTCCTTTTTTGTTAGTTATGCCTTTGGTTTTTTTCCCTTTTAATCTCTTGCAGCCAGAGAGAAGCTGAAGAAAGACAGGGCACATGGCATGAAAATGAGCCCAGCAACAGAAGAGACTCCAAGCCATGAAGGGAACTGTGGACAGCAGGCTCAGTAGAATAGAATAGAATAGAATAGAATAGAATAGAATAGAATAGAATAGAATAGAATAGAATAGAATAGAATAGAATAGAATAGAATAGAATAGGCCAGGTTGGAAGACAGCTCCAAGCTCATCCAGCCCAACCTATCCCCCAGCCCTAGCCAATAGCACTCAGTGCCCATCCAGGCTTTGCTTCAACACCTCCAGGGATGGGGACTCCACCACCTCCCTGGGCAGCCCATTCCAATGCCAATCACTCTCTCTGCCAGCAACTTCCTCCTCACATCCAGCCTCAACCTGCCCTGCCACAGCTTCAGCCTCTGTCCCCTCCTTCTGTCCCTGGCTGCCTGGCAGCAGAGCCCAACCCCAGCTGGCCACAACCTCCCTTCAGGGAGCTGCAGAGAGCAATGAGCTCTGCCCTGAGCCTCCTCTTCTGCAGGCTGCACACCCCCAGCTCCCTCAGCCTCTCCTCTTGGGGCTGTGCTCCAGGCCCCTCCCCAGCCTTGCTGCCCTTCTCTCAACACCTTCCAGCATCCTCTTTTCCCTCTGGTGACACATTTGGTGACCCACAGAGCTGCTCTGCTGCAGAGAACAGCAAGAGCCTCGCTGTGCTTTTCCCTTCAGATCTCCTGGCAGCCATGCCCCTGGGCCACTGCTCACAGCTCCTCCCTACCGGCAGGGGCTTTGCTACAGCTCTCACCTCCTCCTTTCCTCACCTTCACCCACAGATGTTCTCATCCTCGAGTCTTGGCTGCTTTGGGGGGCTGCAGCTTGTGGCATACTTCAGTGTGACCCTTCCATGTGTACAGGAACTCGAGCTGAGTTGAGCCTTGCACTGCTGAGTGGTTCCTCACGTTCCTCCTCTGCAGCCAGGCTGGTCCTCAGAGCTCCTGCAGTGTGCTGCTGCTGTTCCTTGACCCACATGGACCAGGCACAGTTGGGCAAACTGCTCCATGAGTCACCGAGGCTGCCTCTGCCCTGGGGTGAGCTCCATCTTGCCCATCCTGCTGCCACCTGTGTCAGAGCAGAGATCCTGGGGGGGGTCTGCTGGCTCAGAGGGAGATGACCTGGGCTAGTTCATGTAGCTGCTGCTTTGGGTCTTGATTGCAGCTGCTGCAGCAGATGGTGTAAGGGAGGTTGTGCCTGCTCCCTGCTTGGAATATCTTTTTGGTGATAGCCAAACCATTCTGCCTGGCAGCCTCCCTGAGCAGGTTGCCTCTGCTGTCCAGTGAGGACTCTGGAGTGGCTGTTTCAAGAGAGCTGAAATAATCTGTCCCAGGCTTCCCAGGGGGCACCATGGCAGGAGCCAAAGTGGGTTTCAGGCACCATCTTCCCATGGTTTTGTTCTTGGCCTCATGGGGAAGGAAGGGAAGGTTTCAGCTGCCCCAGCTGCAGGATGCCCTGCAGAGGCCACCCCCACAGCCAGGCTCTGTGACATCAGGAGGCTACCTGAGCACTGCAGGCTGTGCTGTGCCCCTCCACCTCTTTCAGAGGCATGCCAGGGCCCTCTGTGCCCATCAGATGTCTCTGAGCCAGGGAGCCACTGCCAGAAGCAAGCCTGAGCTCTTAGCTCCACCACAGGCCACCAGCTGTCCCCCAGAGACTGCTACCAGCAGCATGCTGGAGGGCTGCAGCTCTGCCTCCAACAATGTGGAGCTGCCTTGCACCCTGACACCCTGCAAGACCTCCTGCTGCTGCCTCTCTTCACCTGCTCTTTGCACTGTGTAAAGTGAGCAAGTTTGCTTTCTCCCACCCACTCGAGTGCCTGATCACACTCCCAAACACACATCCTCTTCTCCTGTGTTCTGAGGGCTTCCAGTTAGTTGCTGTCCCTCCTCTTCCTCCTCCTCCTCCCTTCAGGGCCCTGCTCAGCACCAGGTGTGAGCTCTGCAGGTGTGAGCTGCTCTGCCCCAGGTGTAACAGACACCAGCCTCACTTCTGCCCAGCTGCACTGCCGGTGGTGAGGGTGCAAATAGTGCATGAGCTGGGCTGGCTGAGTTATGATGTGCTCCTGTGCTTTAAGGGGGGTGAAACGAGTCCCCTCACAGCTGCTTGGGAGTTTTGCCTTCTCTTCCCAGGAGCTTACACCTGAATGTGCTCATTCCCCTCCTGGTGCCACGGCTGAGCTGTGCCCTGAGCAGCTGCCAGCTCCACTGCCGCTTCCACGCAGGCTGCAACCGCTCCAGCAGCGCCAGGAGGCACCAGCTGGGCTGCACCTTTGCCTCTGCAGTGCTGGCACCTCCTGCACAGCAGATGCCAGGCTCTTCCAGCACAGATACCAGGCTCTCCAAGTGCCAGCAGGGCCAGGGAGGTGATTGGGCTCCTCTGCTGTGCTCTGCTGAGAGCCCACCTGGAGTAGTGCATCCAGTGCTGGAGCCCCTGGGACAAGAGGGATGTGGAGATGCTGGAGGTGTGCAGAGAAGGGCCCTGAGGATGCTCAGAGGGCTGCAGCAGCTCTGCTGTGAGCACAGCCTGAAAGAGTTGGGGCTGTGCAGGCTGCAGAAGAGGAGGCTCCCAGGGGACCTTCTGGTGGCCTTCCAGCATCTGAAGGGGGCTACAGAAAAGCTGGGGAGGGACTTCTTAGGCTGTCAGGGAGTGACAGGACTGACTAGGGGGAATGGAGCAAAGGTGGAGGTGAGGAGATTGAGGCTGGAGGTGAGGAGGAAGTTGCTGAGCATGAGAGTGGTGAGAGGCTGGAATGGGTTGGCCCTGCAGGGAGGTGTTTGGGGCCAGATCCCTGGAGGTGTTTTTGGCCAGGCTGGCAGAGGCTGTGGGCAGCCTGCTCTAGGGTAGGGTGTCCCTGGGCATGGCAGGGGGGTTGGAACTGGCTGATCCTTGTGGTCCCTCCCAGCCCTGACTGATTCTATGATTCTAAGTGTTCCCACACACGTCCCCACCCTCCTTTCTGGACTTTTCTTTCCTATTATTGTACATTTTTAGCCCAAAGCAGCACAACCTACCAGTAGGAAAGCACTGGGATGGCCTCTACCTCGATGCTCAAAAACACCCCAGACCCCAAAGCAGGGCATGAGGGAGGGGAGCTGAAGGAGGGAAGGTTTCCATGCCAGGTAACAACATCTGCTAGCACTAGAAATGCCAGAAGATGAAGCAACATCTTCTACATCTGCAGCAGAAAAAGGAAATAGCTGTAGTTCCAGTTTGAAACCCTAGAGCTCGTGAAGTGACAAATGGTGTTTATCCCATCTGGAAAAAATGTTACCCTGAGCTGTAATCCTCTGTCTGCTGCCAGCTCTCAGGGCCTCGGTGCAGCCCTCAGCTCTTCTCTGCTCTGCTGGAAAGGCCAAGAGCATGTCCCAGAGTAGAACTCGGGGGCTAAAAAAGTGGGAGCCAGAAGAATCCAGCTCAAAGTGACATTCAGCATCCCCGAATGTTTAGGGAAATGGGATCACTGCTTCTCATTTTCCCCTCTGCCCAGCTGGCAGCAGCAGAGCACAGTGGGCACAGGAGGGCAGGAGGTGCACAGCAGCCTGGCACAGGCACAGCCCTGCCCCTGCTCTGCACTCTCTCCTCTGGGTTTGCATTCCTCAGCTCAGGCAGGGCTGTGCTCACCCCTGCTGACCCTCACCTGGGCACAGCCTGTCCCTGCTGCTGGCCACCTCTCCTGGACTGGCCTGGGAAGAGGCAGACCATAATACCCCAAAGAGTACTCATACCCCAAGGCGGGGAGCAGAAAGGTGAGGACATGGCATGGCCCTGCTGCCAGAGGCACTGTGCTGCCAGGTGGATGTGAGGAGGAAGTTGTTGGCAGAGAGAGTGATTGGCATTGGAATGGGCTGCCCAGGGAGGTGGTGGAGTCCCCATCCCTGGAGGTGTTGAAGCAAAGCCTGGATGGGCACTGAGTGCCATTGGCTAGGGGTGGGGGATAGGTTGGGCTGGATGAGCTTGGAGCTCTCTTCCAACCTGGCTTTATTCTATTCTATTCTATTCTATTCTATTCTATTCTATTCTATTCTATTCTATTCTATTCTATTCTATTCTATTCTATTCTATTCTATTCTATTNCATCTCCTTGTCCCCACACACTCAGCTCCCAGAGTGGAAGATGCTGAGGTGACCTAAGGCCCCTGGGCACAGCTGTGTCCCTGTGCTGCTCTGGGCCTCTGCATGGCTCTGCTGCAGGTTAAAGCAGGGCAGTGTAAGGGTGGCTGCCCCTGGTGCTCCCAGCAGGGCACACCTGCACCTGCAGCGATCCCCAGAAATGAAGAGATCCCCTTTGGATTGCCAGCAGAAGCCCCTGAGGAGCCCCTGCTGCCCGAGGAGCTGTGTACTGCAGCACCAAGCACCCCCACCCTCCTCTCTGGCCTCTTTCTTCAGCATGACTCACACAGCTCTCTGCTGGCAGTGACCTTCCAGCACTCCACTGGAGTCTGCTGTGTGCTGCCCTTCTCCTGCTGAACTCCCTGGGAGCCTTCAGCCAGCCCCAGCTCACTGCAGCTGCAAACGGAGGCAGACAGCGTGGGGCAGGCTGCAGAGCTGCTGCCCAGCCCTGGTGCTCAGCCAACCTCCCCTGCTGGCTCCTTGTGCAGCTGCTCTGCAGGCTCATCAGCCCCTCTAACACTTGGGGGGCAGCAGGCAGGGGCACACTTGCCAGCAGCTCCAGCCCCAGGGGGGGTTTGCCACAAGTGCTGAGGCAGGCAGAGAGCTGCCAAGGCTCTGAGCCAGGGGGCAGGAGGCTGCCACTGCTGCTCCTGGCACTCACTGCTGTCCTGGCTGAAGTTAGGGAAGGTGAAAGGTGCAGCATCTCCAAAGATGCTCTGGGTGTGGAGCAGGTGTGGCAGGCAGCCCTCTGCCTAGGCATGGCAGAGGGTCATGGTGAGGAGCTCAAGCACAAGCTTGAGCCAAGAAGCAGCTATGGAGAGGATCCTGAGGGCAGCTGCCAGGGAGCAGCAGCAGGAGGAGGTGTCCAGAAACCAGCCTGGCCTTTGGCACTGGACAACAGCAGTGGATTCCCGGGGAGGGCAAGGAGCTGCTCTGCACGGGAGAGTGAAGGAAAGGGGAAGGTGAGGGCTGCTGATTGAAGTCCCACTCTGGGCAGCAAAGGGCTGAGGGGGAAGGCTTTGTCTTGGGAAGGCTTCCAGCTGAGCTCTGATGTTACCATGAAAACCTCTCCTGGAGCCTGCCCAGCATTGGGAGGCAGTTTCTAGAATCCCAAGGAAGAGGCAACCCGAGGCAGCAGGATCCAGTGGAATCTCTTCCACCTGCCTCTGTGAGCAGCAAGACCATGAGTGAGAAATGAACTCCTCTGTGCTCAGAATGCAGCCAACAACCTCCCTGAGCAACCTGTTCCCAGTGCTCCACAACCTCCCTGGGCAGCCTGTGCCAGTGTCTCACCACCCTCACTGCAAACAACTTCCTCCTGACATCCAGTTTCAATCTCCCCTCTGACACTTCAAACCCATTCCTCCTCCTCCTCATCATCACCAGACCTTGTCAATAGTCCCTCCCCAGGCCTCCTGTAGCCCCTTTCAGATCCTGCAAGGCTACTCCAAGGTCTCCTGGCAGCCTTCTCCTCTCCAACTCTCTCAGCCTGTCCTCAGAGCAGAGTTGGCTGCCTGCAGGACACAAGACCTCTGCTTAGTCATCTGCAGAGCCTCCCAGGCACGGGGTGTGATGAGGTCAGGGAACAGTCCTGGTGACAAGGAGTTCCTGTGGGGAACTACCAGCAGCACCTCCAAAGCCCTTGGCTGCCTGGAGACGACTGCTGGGCACCAGCCCCTGCCTGGCACACAGACAGTCCCCAGAGACAGGCTCCATGGCCATGCTCCAGAGACAGGCTCCATGGCCATGCCCCAGCCATAGGCTCCATGGCCATGCCCTAGGGACAGGCTCCATGGCCATGCTCCAGAGACAGGCTCCATGGCCATGCCCCAGCCATAGGCTCCATGGCCATGCCCCAGAGACAGGCTCCATGGCCATGCCCCAGAGACAGGCTCCATGGCCATGCCCCAGCCATAGGCTCCATGGCCATGCCCCAGCCATAGGCTCCATGGCCATGCCCCAGGGACAGGCTCCATGGCCATGCCCCAGCCATAGGCTCCATGGCCATGCCCCAGCCATAGGCTCCATGGCCATGCTCCAGAGACAGGCTCCATGGAAATGGCACCACCTGCTCTCTAGCAAGCACTTGGGACAGCAGCCACATTTGCAGCTCTAAGCTGCTGCATCCCACCAGCATCCATCTGCATCCACCACTGATTGCCAACTTCCCCTCTCGGATTCAGCTTCCATCCACTCCCATCTATGGGTTGGGTTTGGTTTTTTGGTTTTTTTACATTTTGTACTTTTTTGGGGTTCTTTCCCTCCCTTGTAATGCAGATGTGCTCACAAGCCACAAGAGAAAGTCCAGACAGACACACGGAAAAAAATGTGACCAGAGCACTCAGGCAGTGGGACAGGCTGACCCCAAAAGCTCCTGGCATCTCCAAAGGCAGAGACACTCAGCACCTGACTGAGCCAGGCCTTGAGAAGTCAGCTGAGCTTCAGCAGCTTCCTCCAGCTCCAGACTTTGGCAGACCCTTCCCTGGAAACTCATCCCTCACCTGTGCCAAGCCCACTGCCTACCCTGGGCACACCTGTGCCAAGGTCACTCCTTCCCTGGGCACACCACACCTGTGCCGAGGTCACTCCTTCCCTGGGCACACCTGGGCCGAGGTCACTCCTTCCCTGGGCTCACCTGTGCCAAGGTCACTCCTTCCCTGGTCACACCTGTGCCGAGGTCACTCCTTCCCTGGGCTCACCTGTGCCGAGGTCACTCCTTCCCTGGGCACACCTGTGCCAAGGTCACTCCTTCCCTGGGCACACCTGTGCCAAGGTCACTCCTTCCCTGGGCACACCTGTGCCAAGGTCACTCCTTCCCTGGGCACACCTGTGCCAAGGTCACTCCTTCCCTGGGCACACCTGTGCCGAGGTCACTCCTTCCCTGGTCACACCTGGGCCAAGGTCACTCCTTCCCTGGGCACACCTGGGCCAAGGTCACTCCTTCCCTGGTCACACCTGGGCCAAGGTCACTCCTTCCCTGGGCTCACCTGGGCCAAGGTCACTCCTTCCCTGGGCACAAGCACTTGGCCATGCCAGGTTTCCTTAGCAGACCCTGCAGAGCACATTTAATGATGCAGCTCTCTGCCAGCAGAACGAGTTTGGCATCTCCCAGTGCCTGGGAACACAAAGCTGAGTGCCCCCCAGGGCAGTGCCAGCAAGTCCAGGACCAGTTCCCTTTCCACTGCAAGGCTGCAGCACAGACATGAGGACATCACTCCTCTGAGGCAACCTAACCCCTGCCTCTCCACCCTTTCATGCTCAGCTGCCCACTACAGAAAGCTGCTAACTAGGGCTTGGAAAGTCAAATGTGCATTGAAGGAGTGGGTCTGGCACAGCAACATCTGCTTGGGAGTAACTTCTTGTTCTGTACATGCAACCAAGGTTATAGATTAGCATGCAGGAGCCTCAGCTTGTTCACAGCTCCTAGGAGCTGTTGTGTTTTGAATCAGGAAGAAGGAGAGGTTTAAATGCAGAATTTCTCATCAGTAAGGACAGGTTTAAATGCAGAATTTCTCATCAATAAGGAGTGGTTTTAAATGCAGAACAGGAATTCAGTAGGAGCCTTGCTGTTTTTCTCCCCTCCCAAGCAGGTGCAATGCATCCTGCAAATGAAATACCAACGAGATTCACTGCATGCTGCTTCCTGAGCAGCCAGAGGGATGCCCATTGGGGGATCAGAGTCTGTTCTGCTTGTGTGCTGCTATTCACAGCAGCTACCTGGCCACACCAGCACTGCTTCCATGTGCTCTCCACAAGCCCCTCTAGTCCCCAAAGGAAGCAGGAAATGCTTACTGGGAGGGGCGTGAGGAGGTGCTGCATCTGCTCCTTTCAAACACAGCTGGGAAACAAAGAGCCTGCAGTGAAATTCTGCCCAGCTCAGAACCTATCTGTGGGCACTTCTCTCTCCTAGCACCAGGGAGTCTCTCTAAGGGAGGTGTCTTCACCAGAAGACTAATGTGGAGGACTCTGCCTCTAATGCTCTGCCTTAACAAGGTTCCCACAATCCAGTTCCCAACCAGCTCAGCTCAGATGCTTTGCACTCTGCTCTTTAGGAAGCCCATTCTAGAGTGGGGCTGCCACCTTTAACAGCAACTCACAGAGCCCCAGCTCAGGGTGGCACTAAGTGTTCTCTGCATAGAGAATATTGTAGGATAGGGTAGGATAGAACAGGATAGGAGAATAGAATAGAATAGAATAGAATAGAATAGAATAGAATAGAATAGAATAGAATAGAATAGAATAGAATAGAATAGAATAGAATAGAATAGAATAGAATAGAATAGAATAGAATAGAATAGAATAGAATAGAATCAGCCAGGTTGGAAGAGAGCTCCAAGCTCATCCAGCCCAACCTATCCCCCAGCCCTAGCCAATGGCACTCAGTGCCCATCCAGGCTTTGCTTCAACACCTCCAGGGATGGGGACTCCACCACCTCCCTGGGCAGCCCATTCCAATGCCAATCACTCTCTCTGTCAACAACTTCCTCCTCACATCCAGCCTCAACCTGCCCTGCCACAGCTTCAGCCTCTGTCCCCTCCTTCTGTCCCTGGCTGCCTGGCAGCAGAGCCCAACCCCACCTGGCTACAACCTCCCTTCAGGGAGCTGCAGAGAGCAATGAGCTCTGCCCTGAGCCTCCTCTTCTGCAGGCTGCACACCCCCAGCTCCCTCAGCCTCTCCTCTTGGGGCTGTGCTCCAGGCCCCTCCCCAGCCTTGCTGCCCTTCTCTCAACACCTTCCAGCACCTCAACATCTCTCTTGAATTGAGGGCACCACAACTGGACACAGCACTCAAGGTGTGTGCTGAGCAGTGCTGAGCACAGGGGCAGGAGAACCTCCCTGGTGCTGCTGGCCACAGTGTTGCTGATGCAGTGCACATCTGCAGAGCCCCCAGCAGCTGGGATGTGCTCCCTGCTCCCTGGCATTCTCCTGCAGTGCTGCCCCTGCCCCGATGCTGCCAGGGCAGCCCCTGCCGTGTGTGCCTGGGAGGTCTGCATTCCAGCCCCCATCTGCAGGCTGTCAGAGCCTGTGACACAGTGCACCAGGAATGCCTTTCCAAATGGGACTTGGGCATGGCTCCAAGCACAGCCAGTGCGGGGTGGGAATCTGATTTCACCTCCAGCACAAGAAATGCTCCTGTGGAAGCTTCTCTCCCAGAACAGGGGCTGCAAGGACAGTTGGTAGCTGTCATTGGTGTCCTGGTGTGGTTCTGATAAGCAGACACCACAGCCCCACACCACCCACATCACAGCCCAGCAGAGCCCAGGGACTCAGCACGGTGCTTTTGCCTGTGCCAGGCACTCAGGAGGAGGTGGCAGGGCTGGACCAGCTGAGCAGGCAGGACGAGACCAAACACCACAGGCAGCAGAGAGCTCCCCTGCCTCTCTTTGGGGCTTCTCATCACTCTTTTCCCCAGGGCAGCCCCGGAGGGGCTGGCTCCAGCTGCGAGGTGCTGCAGGCTGAGAAGGGAGGCCCCTCCAGGACAGGTGCCCGTGGGAGCAGAGTGTCACCAAGCCCAGCTCCACTCCCTGCTGCAGGCAGAGCTGCCAAGCCCAGCCTGGCACACAAGGTTCAGCTCTGCCAGCTGCTCAGCACGGCCACAGGCTCCACTAAGCCCTCTCAGTGCTCAGCTGCTCTGTCCCTGTACCCCTCAGGCATATCAATCTCCTCTGTCACCTCTCCCCTTGCCAACACCAGGGGTGCCACTACCATAGGCTGCTGAGCATGAGACCTGCAGCTTCTGCCTCAGCTCAGAAGCAAACCATTGGCTCCCCAAAGACTTCTGTGTGGTTAGGAGTGCAGAGGGAAGCTCAGACCTTCAGGGCTCATCTCCTCTTTGTATCCTTAGAGCTTCAGAGCCAGTACAGTGTCAGGTAGCATCAGGGCTGGATGTGGCCCCCCCCCGTGCCATTGCTCAGGCTCCCTCCTGGCACCAAATCTCTCAAGCAGGGAAGCTTTTGCCTTCTCTCAGAGCAGCTCTTGCCCTCTCCCTGGTGCTTTGTGAGAACCTACAGGACATGCAGACAGAGCAGAGAGAAAAAGAGAGCAGCTGAGAGCAGGCAAACACAGCAGGAGGAAGCCCCCAGCCCAGGCTGGCAGGCAGTGTCTTTGCTCCCAGCTCCATCACCTGCCACTGCCACTTGCTGCTGCTGCTGCTCTAGAGGAGACAGAGTCCTGCAGCTGCTTTTTACATGCCAGGGGCTGCACTGCAAAACAGTTACTGTGGGCACAGACTGAAAGAGTTGGGGCTGTGCAGGCTGCAGAAGAGGAGGCTCTCAGGTGAGTTTCTTGTGGCCTTCCAGCATCTGAAGGGGCTACAAAAAAGCTGGGGAGGGGCTTTTGAGGCTGTCAGGGAGTGACAGGAGTGGGGGGAATGGAGCAAAGCTGGAGGTGGGGAGGAAGTTCCTGAGCATGAGAGTGGTGAGAAGCTGGAATGGGTTGCCCCTGCAGGGAGGTGTTTGGGGCCAGATCCCTGGAGGTGTTTTTGGCCAGGCTGGCAGAGGCTGTGGGCAGCCTGCTCTAGGGTAGGGTGTCCCTGGGTATGGCAGGGGGGTTGGGACTGCCTGATCCTTGTGCTCCCTCCCAACCCTGACTGATTCTAGGATTCTAAGCCCAGCACAGCTCAGGTGAATCCTGGCTTATTCTATTCTACCCCAGCACTGCTGTGTGAGACAGGAAAGCAAAGCTCCATCACCTATGGCTACATCCTGCCTTGGGCCATGTCTCCCCTTCAGGGGTGCTGATCCCAGACTGCTGCCCAAGTGCTTTGCCTTCACCATTCCTTTCTCCTTCACAAATGCAATAGTTGCACCATGCCTGGGGTTTGTCTCTTTGTTCTAAAGCTACTGTGTGGTCCTGTGATGGCCCAAGAGGGGCACCACTGGCACTAACCTGCTCCCCAAAGGATTTTGTACTGCTGATCCCAACCCTTTGAATCAGGCAGCCCAGGCCCTTTTCCACTGCCACTTACCCAGCCCCCAGCCCACCTCCTGACACAGGCACAGGAAGGGTCTGAGGTGTGTTCAGGATGCTTTGAGAGCTGCAGCCCCTGTGCTAAAAAATAGCACCATAAACTTGGAGAGGAAGACATTAGTAAGGTTTTATGAGTGCTTGGCTTGGCAGATCTAACTGAGATGTAGTTTGCAGAACTTTATTGGCACTTTTACCAAGCAGAAAGTGCTGATTTGAGACTCAAAACCCTTTCAAATGCTGGGAGCTCTTTGCTTTGTTGGATTTTCTCTTGCTGCAGCTTTGCAATCCCACAGTTGAGAGGGATGCAGGAATGACTGTGAGTGCTTGCTCCTGCTGCATCTCACTGCAGCTATAGTGATCAATCACCTCAGTGTGCAGGGGGCTGGGTGGTGAGGCAGGTTCCTCTCCCTGTGCAGCTCCATGCCTGCTTCCCCTCTCTGCTGCCTGTGGGCCATGCTGCAGCAGGCACTGCCCTCCTGGGTGAGTGCTGGGACTGGCAGGGCAGGGGCAGGACAGACAAACACAGCAAGGGCACAGGCACTGCCCTCCTGGGTGAGTGCTGGGACTGGCAGGGCAGGGGCAGGACAGACAAACACAGCAAGGGCACAGGCACTGCCCTCCTGGGTGAGTGCTGGGACTGGCAGGGCAGGGGCAGGACAGACAAACACAGCAAGGGCACAGGCACTGCCCTCCTGGGTGAGTGCTGGGACTGGCAGGGCAGGGGCAGACAGACAAACACAGCAAGGGCAGGCCAAAGAAGGAATCCCCTTCTAAAACTCTTTCTGCACCTGGTGGGAGTCACTGTGGGGATGCAGCAGGCTGAGCAGAGGCTGCAGAGCACTGCACACACACAGAGCATGCCAGGCCTGGCTGCTGAGCCTGGGGGCTGCACTCTCAGACCTGGCTCCCAACAGTGATGTGCTAAGAATGCAGAAATGTCACTGAAGCCCTTCCAAAGCTCCCATCCCACAGCTCATACATCCTCTTGCTGCCACACTTGTTTCCAGGATGAAAAGTGACCCCTGCTCAGCAGGGGAATGTGAGAGCCCCTGCATGCCCCGGGATGAAGAAAGAGGAGTCCTCCTCACAGCCCTGCCCTCTCTGCCCACAGAGGCTCTGACCCTGGCAATGGGTCTCTTGGAAACTGCAGCAAAGGGCAGGCACCTGGCTCAGCTCCTGGGCTTCAGGCTTCTTCCATTTCAGTTATGCTTAGCTGCAAACAGGACACGATTCTGGATGGGAACTATCTCTGGCCACCAGCTGCTCCTGCCTGCAGCCACTGAAGTCAGTGGTGCTGGAGTCCCAGCTGGAGAGTGATGACACAAGATCAGAGCTCTGGGCTGTAATTCATGCCTGCCTGAGAGTGCTGGGGAACAACAGGGAACAACTGAGATCAGTCACTGACAGAGCAGGGAATGAGACCTCTGCCAGTAGGTATGTTGAGAATAGATGGGCTAAAACCCTTACAATTACTGAGAGTGAAAATGCCTGCAGGCTCTCAGCACTGGGACCCATTCCTGGAGTCTCCTTCTGCATATTAATGGTAACATTGCTCAAAGTTTAATCAGCTGAACTGCTTTCGCCACTGGGGAAGCAGAGGTTAAGTGAGCTTAAGG
Source organism: Psilopogon haemacephalus (assembly GCA_013396835.1). Lineage (NCBI taxonomy): Eukaryota > Metazoa > Chordata > Aves > Piciformes > Megalaimidae > Psilopogon > Psilopogon haemacephalus. The sequence goes on from VWZI01009387.1 coordinate 13,749, forward strand.
CCACACAGCACCTCAGTGCTTGGATTTCTACCTCCCAGACCTGCTCCCTGCTCAGCCCTGCTGACTCACTGTGGGATGCATGCTCCCAGCAAACCCCTAAGGGACAACAGGAGCCAGAAAGAACAAAAGCACAGGTCAAGGAAAAAAAGAAATATCTTCTGCCACTGAGCAAAGGGTGAGGCAGCTTCTAGTGAGCTGCCACAGCTCAGCAGAGTGCCAGCCTGGGACAGGGACACTGCTAACCACTGGCAGATGCTCCCAGGGCGTTTGCACCTGACCTGGCAGCCACACAGCAGCCACACAGCACAAAAAGAAGCTACCAAAGCTCTGAGATCTCAGACTGGGAAGCTTTAAGAGTTCTGAGAAGCCAGAACTGTTCCCTTCCAAGCAGATCCTGGCACCCACAGGCCACCAGAGCCCAGCAGTGGCACTCTCCTGGGAGCCTGTTTCTGTGCCACTGCTCCTCAGGGTCTGAATCTGCTGCAACATTTGAAAGCTCAAACCTGCTTTAAGCAAACAGAGGAGTTAAATATTGATTTACTGTTCCCAAAGAGGAAATACTTCAGGAAAACTAAGAAGGTTAATGTGAAGTGGCCCTTTGAAGTCAGCCAAGAGGAGAGTGAAGGCAGTGCTGGTGATGTGGCAGTGCTGTCAGCAGGGCACCTGTGGTCTGGCTCTGGAGTGGCATTCCCACTGCATCCACACAGCTTGTGCTGCCTTTTACAGGGAGGCACAGCAGAGATGCCCAAGCTGACACAGCCCCCCCAGAGTGAGGCAGGACTCATGAAGGCCCCAATGCAGGGAGCAGCTCGAGCAAGGCAGAGGACGCTGCAGCTCTTAGACCCTAGCACAAAGCCACTGCCTCTCAGCCAGTTTGGTGCCAGTGGCTGCACATCCTGAAGGCAGCATAAGCGTTAAGCACCCCCAGCCTGGCACCACTGCAAGGCTCTGCCAGCCCTCCCACTGCAAAGCTCACCTGCCAGAGGTGACACTGCCTGAAAGGTTCTGCACCCTAAGGAGCTTGGCTCAAGCAGTGACCTGCATTGTACACTCCCAAACCAAACTGCTCTGATTGCCTTCTTGCTCTGCTTTAGGAGGACGTGGCCTGCTGCTTTTGCTCAGGCAAAGGACAATCAGGTGGCATTGCACATATTTATCCTTCACTTGCATTCCTGCCTCCTGGTGCCTGGATAAATGCAATTACCACACTAGAAACATTCACTGGCTTACAAAGAGCTTCTGCAGGAGGATTCTGTGTAAGGGGAACCTGCTGAGCTTCCCCAGCAGCAGCTGCTGATCATAGAATCAGTCAGGGTTGGAAGGGACCACAAGGATCAGCCAGTCCCAACCCCCCTGCCATGCCCAGGGACACCCTACCCTAGAGCAGGCTGCCCACAGCCTCTGCCAGCCTGACCAAAAACATCTCCAGGGATCTGGCCCCAAAGACCTCCCTGCAGGGGCAACCCATTCCAGCCTCTCACCACTCTCATGCTCAGCAACTTCCTCCTCACCTCCAGGCTCAGTCTCCCCACCTCCACCTTTGCTCCATTCCCCTCAGTCCTCTCACTCCCTCACAGCCTCAAAAATTCCCTCCCCAGCTTTTTTGTAGCCCCCTTCAGGTCCTGGAAGGCCACCAGAAGGTCCCCTGGGAGCCTCCTCTTCTGCAGCCTGCACAGCCCCAACTCTTTCAGGCTGTGCTCACAGCAGAGCTGCTGCAGCCCTCTGAGCATCCTCAGGGCCCTTCTCTGCACACCTCCAGCATCTCCACATCCCTCTTGTCCCAGGGGCTCCAGCACTGGATGCACTACTCCAGGTGGGCTCTCAGCAGAGCACAGCAGAGGGGCAGAATCCCCTCCCTGGCCCTGCTGCCCACACTGCTCCTGCTGCAGCCCAGCCTCTGCTTGCCTTTCTGCCCTGCAAGTGCACACTGCTGCCTCAGCTTCAGCTTCTCCTCCACCAGCACCCCCAAGTCCCTCTCCTCAGGGCTGCTCTCCAGCCAGTCCCTGCCCAGCCTGCATTGGTGCTTGGCATTGCCTCCACCCAGCTGCAGGACCTTGCCCTTGGTCTCACTGAGCCTCCCGAGGTTGGCTTGTGCCAATGCAGGCAGAGGCTGAAGCAGGCAGGTCTAAAATAGCAGTGCTGTAGACACTGAAAGCCAAGAAGGGCCAGCTCAGGTTGCAGGCTTCATGGCCAGCCCCGTGGGATGCTGTCATCTCAAGCCAGTGAAATCCTTGCCCTGCTGGAGGCTGCTGAGTGGTCACTCCTTGCCCTCTCCCAGGCACGGGGTTGGCCTTGAAGCTGTGTCTGGGGGAGGTGCCCCAGGGCTCTGCCTCCCTCCCTGCTGCTTCAGCTCGCTGCAGTCACTTCCCTGCTGCTCCCTGCAAAGCCACAGCAGCAGCTCAGTCCCCTCACCCAGGCAGAGGGAAGGAATGTGTCACCTGAGGCCACAGCTGTGACCTGCTGGCGCTCTGAAGCCATCTGATTTGCTGCTCTGGAGCCCTGGCAGTGGCAGCAGAGGGTCCCCTCCCCGGCACTGACCGAGGAAGGCTCTGCCTGGGCAGCGAGGGAGGGCTCAGTGCTCAGCAGTGATTTACAGGGCCCTGCACACAGGCTGCTCCAGCTGCCACACTGGGCAGAGCAAGAGCACAGGCACCACCAGATCCCTGCCAGCTGCAGCCTGCTGCTGTCAGCCTCACATTGCTCTGGGAACACTTCGCTTCCCAGCAATAAAAGGACCTGCTAATGCTTTGCATTCCTCTCTCTGGAAGCTTTTAGTAAGGAAAGCACAAAACGGTGTGACAGGTGAGAGGAAATTCAGCTGAGGCACTCCAGTGTTTAAGATCACAGAATCTCAGAATGGGCTGGGCTGGAAGGCTCTGGGACTCTGATGTGCAGTGCACAGCAGCAGTGCCTGGCTCTGGCTTACCTACCCACACAGTGGAAGAGAGCTCCAAGCTCATCCAGCCCAACCTATCCCCCAGCCCTAGCCAATGGCACTCAGTGCCCATCCAGGCTTTGCTTCAACACCTCCAGGGATGGGGACTCCACCACCTCCCTGGGCAGCCCATTCCAATGCCAATCACTCTCTCTGCCAACAACTTCCTCCTCACATCCAGCCTCAACCTGCCCTGCCACAGCTTCAGCCTCTGTCCCCTCCTTCTGTCCCTGGCTGCCTGGCAGCAGAGCCCAACCCCAGCTGGCCACAACCTCCCTTCAGGGAGCTGCAGAGAGCAATGAGCTCTGCCCTGAGCCTCCTCTTCTGCAGGCTGCACACCCCCAGCTCCCTCAGCCTCTCCTCTGCCATGCATCCTACCCCCTCTGCAAAGGCACTGCCTCAGGGGACTGCCCACACCTCTGCAGTGTTCACTCACACAGCAAAGCAAGCCAAGGGCCAGCAGCAAAGGCTATGGAAGGCTCCAGCCTGCTTTTCTTGCTTGCATTTTGCACTCCCTCACCATTAATCTGAAATCCTGAGGGGCTCCTAGAGGCCATGTTCAACACCTGAGATCTCAGCTAAGGCAGAGGCAGGCTGCAAGCAGGCTGCAAGCAGGCAGTGTGATGGACTCCAAGCAGCTGATTCGTGTCCATGTGAGAAACTGATGGAATCTGCTGAACTCCAGTGGGAGGTGTCCCTGCCTATGGCACAGGGGGGCTGGAACTGCCCAGCTTTGAGCTCCCTTCCAACCTAAGCCATTCTGTGATTCTATGAAATAACAGAAACCGCTGGAGACACAGACAATAGCTGCTTGTCAGGACAAACAGAACAAGCAACAGGAACCAAGGTTAGGATGTGTGAAGCAAGACACTCTGTAGCAAGGCTCTGGCAAAGCAGATGTGTGTTGAAAGGAACAAAGCTCATGCAGCAAGAACACAGGGGTCACCAAAGGGGAGGACAAGAGGGAGAGGATTGCCTTCATCTTCAAAGACCACCAGGAGGGGATGGAAGAGACCCTTGGAGTCAAGAGAGACTTGGGCCACAAGATCCCACCCAAGTTCTGCCTATTCCATGAAGCAATCTGCACAGGACTGCCTCTGCCTCAAACAGTTGATGTAGATGTATGAAAAAAGCCTTAGACAAACTAAAGAGCAGGCAAAGTAACTGTGCAGTGCTGGTGGAGCACAGACATCCCCCTGCACCCAGTGCTGCCTGCTTGCCTACTGCCTGAATAAAACCCTTGGTCAAGTCCTTGGCCTAAGTAAGATCCTTGGTTATTTCATTTGCCTAAATAAGATCCTTGGTTAAATCCTTTGCCTAAATAAAAACCTTGGTTAAGTCCTTTGCCTAAATAAAATCCTTGGTTAAATCATTTGCCTAAATAAAATCCTTGGTTAAGTCCTTTGCCTAAATAAAATCCTTGGTTAAATCATTTGCCTAAATAAAATCCTTGGTTAAATCATTTGCCTAAATAAAATCCTTGGTTAAATCATTTGCCTAAATAAAATCCTTGGTTAAGTCCTTTGCCTAAATAAAAATCCTTGGTTAAATCCTTAGCCTAAATAAAATCCTTGGTTAAATCATTTGCCTAAATAAAATCCTTGGTTAAATCCTTAGCCTAAATAAAATCCTTGATTAAATCCTTAGCCTAAATAAAATCCTTGGTTAAATCCTTTGCCTAAATAAAATCCTTGGTTTATTTGTTTGCCTAAATGAGATCCTTGATTAATTCCTTTGCCTAAATAAAAACCTTGATTAATTAGTTTTGGAACCATCTTTTGTGGCTGGCAGCCAAGCAGGCAGCCAAGCAGGCAAATGAAGGAGGCACAACCTAGAGGAAGTGTGGAAGCTGTCAGGGACAGCAGCAGGGGAGCTGTCGTTTGCCTCCCTCCTCCCGCAGTGCTCATCCACACCCCGAGGTGGGGCACTGGCACGGGGCAGCAACTGCACCTCTGTGCCAAGGCAGTGACAAACCACCAGACACTTACCAGGGAGATTGATCTGCGCCGTTCACCCAGCCGGAGAGCACAGGGGAGAGCTCTGCAGGCAGCTACAGGAGCACTCCAGGTGCAGAGGAGGAGGTGCAGAAGTGCCTCGAGTTTGTACTGCTCCATGCACAGCAACTGAAATACTCGGGAGGCTGCCTGGGGTCTGCTTGCTGTGCTTTTAAGAGGCTTTTCCTTTCTGTGGCACTGTGGCTCCTGGCAGAGCATCACTCTGTCAACCTCTGTCTCAAGAAACAAGCTGAAGAATCATTCTGATGCAGCCCAGCCCAGTGCAGCTCCTGTGGCACACCAAGGACAAGAACCCTCACTCAGACCCACAGACAGGACACAGCAATGCAGGTGGTGTCAGAACAGAGGTGTGCCTATTTATTGTAGCTTTTAACTTCACAAATGTTTGATGCTATTCAGCAACAAAGCAGGAGTGGCTAAGTTAAAAAAAAAAAGATTAATTAGGGTTGCAGAACTCCTTTTGTTTGGGATTTTTGAGGCAATGGGAACAAAGGGAGTTTGATGTCAAAGCAGCACAGGAGAGGTGAGGAGGCTCTGCTTGCTTTGGAAACCTCCAGCTGAATACAGGCAGTACCCTTCTGGTCTTCCCAAGAGTCCTACCCAGAGGTCATTGACAGAGGATTTCACAGCTCTAGGTACAGACTGGGGCAGGATTTCACCTCACACCAACATTTCACAGCTAGGTACAGACTGGGGCAGGATTTCACCTCACACAACGTTCCCCAAATAGTAACATCTTCAACACTTTCAATCTGCATACTCAGAAAGCAACTCCTGAGCCTGAGCTGCAAACAACCACAGCAGCTCTGGAGAGGAATTCCGTTCAGGCCAGTCCTCCCCACAGACAGCAGAGCAACACAGTCACCTGGCTCGCTCTGGTGCTGCTGGGGGCAAGGAAAAGTGATCCTTCATTAGGTGTTTCACAAAGACAATGGCCTCAGAGCATCCTCATGTGCAGAGCAGAACACCTAAAACCACCTCTTCACCACCCTGACCGAGAAAGGTTTTGTGTAGTAACAAATCACCAAAAATGCAAGGTTTGAGCCCAAGGCTGACCCAACCTTACTGCCAAAGCACAGCAGCCACGGGAGGCACTCGGGCAGGCAGTAACAGCACTGAGTTCTGCTGAGGAAGAAAGCAGCAAGGGAGGGAGCTACAACAGCACAGACACAGCAAAGCTTCTCGTTCTGTTTAGCAGCCAGCAGACAGGAACTTAAGGGGAGGCCCTGAAGGAGCTATGACGTTTAGAATGAGTTATGAGATGATCCAGACTGTTAGAGGAGGACTTTCTAAAGGGCATTTCTTTCAAGTGAAACACAGAGAGGGAAAAGAGCCCAGGGACAGATGCACCTCTTTCCATAAGCACAACAAATCAGATTCTGGTGCTGCACTGGGATGGGTCCTTCATGCCCAGGAGCTTAACACTCATTGTGAAAGGCCTTTCCTAATCACAACACTTAATCATCAGGGAGGATTTACCTTCACATCTTGCTTGCAAATCGAGGGAAGTCAGAGGTAGCTGAGGAAGGGCTTGGAATTTAGTGTTTTACTTGAAATGAATGAATCCCCTCCTACAAAAGGGTAGGAGAGGCACACAGCAGACACAGCTGCCACTGCCCACCCGGGGAGAAGGGCACGAAGGAGCTCCCAGTGAGAGCAGAGCCGGGGACAGCAGAGTGCAGTCCCTGCAGCTGCCTCAGTGCACCAGCTCGGGCTGGTTCTCCACGAAAGGCAGCACCCCACTGACATAGTAGGCAATGCCAAGGGAGAGCAGGGCAATGACAATGATGAGCAGCAGCACCCTCCAGAAGCCCAGGTCTTCCACAAACTCCTGCCAGGTGGTGCGGAAGCTGGAGAGGACTCCCTCACCTTGCTGCAGGTTTGGATTGAGGAGGGAATGGCTTTCCATGGCACTGCAAAGGATGAAAGGTAAAAATACATCAGAGCAGAAGAACAGCACCTTTGAGTGTGGCACAAATCCTGCTAAGAACAACCCAAACGCTCTGTGCTGAGAGCTGACCCCACCTGCAGGCTGCCAGCAGGGCCTCTGCCAAGCCCAGCCAGAGCAGAGCCCCACACTGAAGTCTGCTGCAGTGCTGCCTAATGAGCTCCTGCACAGGGGCTGGTTGTGTCTGAACAACTGCCCTGACTTTGCAGCCCTGACACCCAGCTCAGAGCCTTACACCCAGGGGCTTCACAGCTCAGCCCACCCAAACCCTGCTAAGAATGGCTCAGCAAAGTTTGCTGAGGCAGAGCTCAAACCTCGAGGGGCATCAGCTCCTGCTCACACAACAAATCATGACTTAAAAAACTGCTAAGTCAAAAGCAAACTTCGGAAACCAACAGAACTGAGGTTGGGAACCCTGCAGTGATCTTTACTGCTCTCCCGCATGCCTGTTCCAGATGCCTCTCCTGCAGCATGGAGATAGCACAGAAGACTTCCCAGATGCACGACCAAGGGCAAGGTCCTGCAGCTGGGTGGAGGCAATGGCAAGCACCAAGGCAGGCTGGGCAGGGAGTGGCTGGAGAGCAGCCCTGAGGAAAGGGACTTGGGTGTGCTGGGGGAGGAGAAGCTGAAGCTGAGGCAGCAGTGTGCACTTGCAGGGCAGAAAGGCAAGCAGAGGCTGGGCTGCAGCAGGAGCAGTGTGGGCAGCAGGGCCAGGGAGGGGATTCTGCCCCTCTGCTGTGCTCTGCTGAGAGCCCACCTGGAGTAGTGCATCCAGTGCTGGAGCCCCTGGGACAAGAGGGATGTGGAGATGCTGGAGGTGTGCAGAGAAGGGCCCCAAGGATGCTCAGAGGGCTGCAGCAGCTCTGCTGTGAGCACAGCCTGAAAGAGTTGGGGCTGTGCAGGCTGCAGAAGAGGAGGCTCCCAGGGGACCTTCTGGTGGCCTTCCAGGATCTGAAGGGGGCCACAAAAAGCTGGGGAGGGACTTTTGAGGCTATGAGGGAGTGCCAGGACTGGGGGGAATGGAGCAAAGCTGGAGGTGAGGAGATTGAGGCTGGAGGTGAGGAGGAAGTTCCTGAGCATGAGAGTGGTGAGAGGCTGGAATGGGCTGCCCCTGCAGGGAGGTGTTTGGGGCCAGGCTGGCAGAGGCTGTGGGCAGCCTGCTCTAGGGTAGGGTGTCCCTGGGCATGGCAGGGGGGTTGGGACTGCCTGATCCTTGTGGTCCCTCCCAACCCTGACTGATTCTGTGATTCTCCATCTGCTTTAGGGCCAGAACTCACAGAAATTTTGTACCTGGCATTGTATAAAGCTCCTCAGGGTCATACACAGCTGCAAAGCCTGCCAGCCCTTCTGTGCACAGGCAATCCACCTTCCCAAGCAGGTGTGAGGCTAGCCTGGGACACTGGCATCTTGCACCTCACTAGGCCCTTGGTGACAAGTGGTAGAATTTGGGGCAGTCTATAATGGAAAATAAGTTAACTTCTTTTTTTTTTTTTTAATTAAAAAATTCTACCATAAAATGAAAAAAAAAGAAAAAAACCTTTCTGTTCTTATATTTGACCTGTTCAAAGAGATTTGTTTTCAAAATGTAGTATTTTTTTTTTGGTCTGGTAACCAAAAGAGGGAGGCTGTGGTGAGACACTGGCACAGGTTGCCCAGGGATCAAAGATCACATTGGGTGCTTCTGTGCTCCACAACCTCCTTGGAAGTGTTCAAGGCCAGGTTGGATGAGGCGTTGAGTGACCTGTTCTAGTGGGAGGTGTCCCTGCCTATGGCCCAGGGGCGTTAGAACTGTCTGAGCTTTGAGCTCCCTCCCAGCCTAACCCATTGTGTGATTCTATGAACCCCAGGCCAGGGCTGCCTGTGTGTGCTTTGAGGAATAACAAAGCAGGGGGACCACAAAGCCCCAGCAGCCACCAACGTTATCTCTGCTAGTCATGACTCTTTTTGTCTGTAAATACCTTTCACTTTCAGCAGTCTGCATGGTTTCCAGCTTGGAGTGAGCTGCTCTGTTGAATCCTTTCACCTCCTGCTCCTCTAAAGACTCCAGCAGCCTAATCACATCCTTGTTCACACCCCTCCGCTTCGCCAGGACCAGCGGCGTCGCACCTTGGTGGTTGCTGAAACAGGGGCACAGGGGGAGAAGGGAAGCTGTTAACACAGACACCTTGACACAACTTAGACACCTGTCATGTGCCACAAACAAGCCCTCAGAACTAGCTTCTGTGGTACCACACAGTAAGAAATGCCTCTCTGGAGTGGCATCCCTCAGGGGTCAGTGCTGGCACCACTGCTGTGCAACCACAGCCACATGGGCACAGTGCAGCCTCAGCAAGTGTGCAGCTGGCACCAAGCTGTGTGGCACAGGAGACTTGCCAGAGGGCAGGGATCCATCCAGAGGGACCTGCACAGGCTGCAGAGCTGTGCCCAGCCCAACCTCAGGGCATTCAACAAGGCCAAGTGTAAGGTCCTGCACCTGGGTGGGTGCAATCCCAAGCACAACTGCAGGCTGGGTGGGGAATGGCTGAGAGCAGCCCTGAGGAACAGGACCTGGGGGTCTGGGCTGGTGCAAAGCTGAAGATGAGGCTGCAGTGTGAGTGCAGCCCAGACAGCAACTGTGTGCTGGGCTGCAGCAAGAGCAGCTGTGGGCAGCAGGGCAAGGGAGGGGATTGTGCCCCTTGGCTCTGCTCTCCTCACACCCCACCTGCAGCTCTGTCTGCAGCTCTGCAGCCCCCAGCACAAGCAGCACATGCAAGTGGTGGAGCCAGGGCAGAGGAGGCCACCAAGATGCAGCTGAGAGGGNAGCCTGCAGAAGAGAAGGCTGCCAGGAGACCTTGGAGTGGCCTTGCAGGATGTGCAGGGAGCTGCAGGAGGGCTGGGGAGGGACTATTGACAAGGTCTTGTAATGACAGGACGAGGAGGAGGAGGAATGGGTTTGAAGTGGCAGAGGGGAGATTGAAACTGGATGTCAGGAAGACTACAGTGAGGGTAGTGAGACACTGGCACAGGTTGCCCAGGTTGGACGAGTCCTTGAACAACCTGTTCTAGTGGGAGGTGTCCCTGCCTATGGCACAGGGGGGTTGGAGCTGGCTGAGCTTTGAGCTCCCTTCCAACCTCAACCATTCTGTGATACAAAATTAGAGCAGAGTTGGCTGTCTAAGAAGGTCACCATGTTTAGCTTTGAGACTGCACAACTCTTTTCCCACTAAATAAGATAAAAACTCCTTCTGCTCTGATGGGATCTCTGATTGTTAAATGAAAAAAAATAAACGGCAGATGCATGACAAAGCTGAGGATTAGGTTTAATTTGGAGAAGGAACTGTGCAATCTACTTCCTGACAGTTTCTTTCCCACGTGGGTATGAGGACATCAGGCAAAAATGAAATGAAATGCAGCTGGTCCCTCTGCTGTTAGCACTGAAGAGCACCAGAGCTGCCCTCAGAGTGGTCTGAAAAGAGGGGAAAGCCCCCACGCATCCCATAAAGACTCCAGGCTGCCAGTAACTGGTTTTGCCCAGTTAAAAAAAACATTAGACGAGAGACAGGTGAAAAAGAAAAAAAAAAAAAAAGGCAGAGATCAAACCCCACAAAGCTTTAAAAGTTACTGCTGGGAACACACAAACAAAGCAATTCAGCCCCTGTGGGGAAGCAGCCACTTACTCTGCAGCTTGAGAGCTCACAGCTGAGCACTGCCACCCCTCAGCTGCTGGCAGCCAGAAAGAAAGAACAGCAACGTGCCAAAGAAGGGCTGAGTCAGAGCCTGGGGGGGCAGGAAAGCACTGAAAGGAGGCATTGTTACTGCAGGAGGGTGGGAATGAACTGACACCCACAGCTCCACTTGGTTCTGGTAGACAGGACCACACTTAGAACAACACAACTGTGCTGGAGGAGACTCTCTCAAAGCAGTCAATGGGAAGTCTTCCTTTGGTGCCAACCACACACCTGCCTGTCTGGCCAAGCCAGGGTGGCACTGTCACCAGTGAGACAGGGCAGGGCAGGGCAGGATAGGACAGGTTGGAAGAGAGCTCCAAGCTCATCCACTCCAACCTATCCCCCAGCCCTAGCCAATGGCACTGAGTGCCCATCCAGGCTTTGCTTCAACACCTCCAGGGATGGGGACTCCACCACCTCCCTGGGCAGCCCATTCCAATGCCAATCACTCTCTCTGCCAGCAACTTCCTCCTCACATCCAGCCTCAACCTGCCCTGCCACAGCTTCAG
>VWZI01009388.1:11632-41174 GCA_013396835.1 Psilopogon haemacephalus
AGAGGAGAGGAGAGGAGAGGAGAGGAGAGGAGAGGAGAGGAGAGGAGAAAACGTTCTTAGCCCTCCTGGATAACAGGAAATTCTTCTGAACACCCTTGCCTTGTTACTGCTGAGCTCCACTGGAGGCACAACATTACAGCGATGTTATTCAATCCTACATGAGCTAAGTGGATCATTTTACTGTTTCCACAGCTGCAGGGTATCAAATGCTGCCTGCATCCAATTCTGTGACCATGACACCGTGTTTAGCTGTACATCAAGTGAAGTGTTAGGTCTACTACTGCAAGGGCTTTCTCACCTCTAAACTGTTGGAAGCTGAGGAGTACATATCCTCTTTGCCCATCAACTACAAGTGCCTCTTATTGACCATTACCAAAGTCTTTTAGACTTTTTTTCTGTCATGTACACACATGAAAAGTAATTTCCTGTTTGGAGGCCTTGATAAGCTTGTCTTTCTCTTTTTTCTTTTTTTTTTTTTTTTCCCCCTAAAGGTTCTCTCCATTGAAGCCTTCCAAATTTGACCAGCAGTGAGGGTAAAGGGAAATGCTTAGGCAGAGGTACTGTGCTCCAAATACACATTAATGGATAACAGAGCAAAAGACTGATACACATTTTGAACTATTTCGTCTGACTGAGAAATTGCTGAAGAGTTATTCAGAGTTTTAGGTGTCTTTTCCCTTTATTACAACCTGCTAGAAGGGCCAAAAGCCACCCTTTCAGTTATTAGCAACAATTCAGGTTGTTCATTTGATACCCAATTACTTTGGCACTCAGGAAACCCTATTCATTCTGGGCAGTTCAGTGTGAAAAGCTGACAAGGAATGTAAAGAAAAGTTGGGATAGTCATTATCCGGCTGTGCTCCAGGCTTTGTAATACCATGTGAAAATACCTGCAGCACTGGGATCAGGGCTGAATATCCCTAGCCTGCCTGCTTGCTTTCTGTGTTCCTCAATGAACTGATAATGGAGTATACTGCTGGTTGCACGAAGCTCATTTATTTTCAGTTGTTTGCTTTGTAAGATTTCACCCATTCCCATGATAATTTCCTTAAAGAATTTCTGGGAAACATCATGGAGGATAGTGGGGCACTTCTGTAGCTTGCTGCTAGGGTTCTGCTAGATTGCTGGAACTACAGAATAATTACCCATACTCAAATCACTAAAAAATCCTCACTTGGTGAAAGTTTACATTTCCTCTTCAAAGACTTGAGACTGTGGGTTGTTTTCCACCTTATTTTCTATTTTGTTATCAATAATGGTTTAATCTGTAAAAATAAGAGGACAATATTTAGAATGGAAGCAGAGAAAAAGCTCCCACAACGCAGGCTGCTCTACCTTCTTTTATTACAGTGTTCTCATTCATATTTTATAGTCCTTGCAGAAGGTATTTGTCTAAATGAAGAAATATGTTCTAGGACAAGAAGGGAATTGAAATGAGGGACATCTGTATTTGGTAGTTTGGGGAATCCACATAAAGTTCATAAGTGCTTCGGGGAGTACATCACAAACCCATCAGCGCATACAGAAATCACTGCAACTGTTAGCACTGGTGGCATCTGTGTCACAGATCAAGGAGGATAAGGAAGGGTTGATCATAGTCATCATCCAACTGCATGAGCAACGTTTGTGCTAGGAAAGAGAACCTTTTCAAGCAAACCTGTCTGCAGAAAAGGTTTTTTTTCTTGGGAAAAGATGTGTAGGAGAATATAGCTAAGTGAGTCCATGGCAAGGTTTTGTCAGAAGTGAAGATGATAAGGCTGTACTCTGCTGTTGAAAGAACAGTCTGAGATAAAATACATCTGTCCTGTAAAGATCCGTAACAGCTTTAGTGACATGTAGTGCTGTGAAGAGCAGTCAACACCTGGAGAAGTAAAAATAATATGTTATGACTACCTGACTCTTTACACTAAAGTGAGAAGCCCAATCCTTTGAGGAAAGAATTGGGGAAATTGATGTGGAAATGAATATTTTAAATATTTTTTTTTTAATTTAAGGTAAAATTATATTGGTGTAGATTCTTCTGTGATATGTGTGTATGAGGAATTTTGGCTGCTGTATGCCTGTGGGTATTCAGATAGAGTAGTCATAAAGGTGTAGCTCTGGGATAGTTTTTTTCAGCTTACTTGGAGGTCTGGGAAAAGGAAATTATGCTAAATGAGGCAGGGGTGTCTTGAGCACTAAGATCACTTCTTTCTGCAGAAGGCTCAGAGGCAAGGTCTTCATAGAATGGATAGCAAAGAAGACAGCAGGAGAACCTGTACAGACCAGGGGAAACACAGGAACACCTGCGACACAGTAAAAGGGAAGCATCATGCAACCTTCAGGAACTCCAGATTTTGCTTTTGCTGTGTGAGTGTATCTTATTATTAGTTCCCTAGGAAGAAAAAAGGAGAAAAGGAAGGAAGGAAGGAAGGAAGGAAGGAAGGAAGGAAGGAAGGAAGGAAGGAAAGAAAGAAAGAAAGAAAGAAAGAAAGAAAGAAAGAAAGAAAGGAAGAAAGAAAGAAAGAAAGAGGAAAGAAGAAAGAGGAAGAGTACTGTATAGCAGTCTCAATAGACTGATGTCCTACATAACAAAATTTTTTATTCTAATTTTCCCAGCTTCATCAATCAGGACTTCATAAATTGGCAACAAGTCAGGGCAATAAGAGTTTCCTTAGGCAGGATTTAAGAAATAAAGCCGTGTAGTGACCTTTGGATAGCTTAAAATTATGTCCATGCATTCCTGAACGAGGAAGATCTTGTGGGGAGACCTATGCAGCTTTCTAGGAATCTCTATTACGTGAGTCAGATTCAGCTGCCTGTGGGATTGGATTTCTGCTCACTCTGAGCCCATTGCAGGGCCAAGGTCAGCTCTCAATAGTGTTGGCTCAGATTTCCCTGAGGAAAGAAGGGAACACTTGAATCAATGGCTCCATCTACATACTTATTAGTGGAAGAGGCACTTACTGCTTGGTGTCAGGAAGCTGTACCTGCCACTCAGTTTTGATAGCTCATAGAAATGGGTAATCAGAATTACCCCCCAGCAGCCCTTTGACCCATGTCAGGTATCACTATTCCAGACAATGCTTTGACACAGTATGGAAGATAGGATAGCTCACTGACTATTCACTGTAGTAGTTTGAAAGCACCTACACTATTTTGGAGGACAAGAGAGTTTAACAGTGTGGACACATTTTGTGTCAGCTAGTATCAATGCTAAAGCAATCATGTCTAACTGTTACGAATTAATAATAGATATTAATTTTTATATCCAGCTGAAGATTGTTACTATGAAAATTCTTTATTAACATTAAATCTCACCAGAAAGCTTATTTACAATGTTCAAAATGCAGGGTTTGGATACTTATACACACAGGGAACAAGCAAAACTAGAACATTTTAAGAAATAAGTAGCAAATGCAAACATGGAAACTGGAAAGAGGTTCTTAGTTTCAAATATACCTCTTGCCCACTAGGGGACTTGAGAGACTCCTTTCTGTTACTAAGGCAGAAAGGCGCAGTAGAATCTAGTTAAAGAATTTCTTGGAGAGAGGCTTTGAAATATTTACTCACAAAATAATATCAGACAGTACCCAAACCTCAAAGGGAATTCTGTTGGTATCTTGATAGTTGTTGCAGGCAGAGCATGTGGCAGGGCAGAGCAGGCAAAGCAAACATTAAAGTGAAAGCGGCAAAGCAAAAGTTAAAATGAAAGCAGCAAAGCATGCGGCAAAAGTCCATTACTGACTGCCTGAATGTAAATGGCTGCTGTGGTCACACAAATTCACCAATCAGAATGGCACTTTGCCAAACCCAACCTTATTAGGTGAAGTCAGGAGCCTGCTCTCCCTTATTTGAGAGGAACAAGTCTGGGCAAGTCTTGGACCATTGAAATGGGTATCTCCAGGCCTTTTGTCTTCTCCCTGCACTCTGCTTCCTCACCTCCAACAGAAGGAAGAGACCTTGGGATTGTGCCTGGGCAAGCCAGGTCATGTATTTTCCACGACACTAACTTATATGCAGAAACACAGCAACCAAGGACCTTTCTTCTGGTATAAACAGCTCCTGTGTCAGATAATTTCCTCTATAGGTAATCTTTAAATTCTCACCATTTAAAAATTTAAAAATTTTTCAACTCCTCCACTGCCTTAAAAAGGTGTTTTAGGATCCAGATGGGTTCCAGCAGGCAGGGCTCATCTCTCTCTTCCAGCTGACTTCATACTGTTGGTGACTTTGTACCAGCGTCTCCGCCAAAAAGTCATTGGAACTTTTCCCTCCATTGTCTTTATTATTTTACACATCTGGCAGGTGCAGGCAGCAATAATACCTGCACTGTGACTACGGATGCAGTAAAATACTTAGGAGGTTAGCACATAGCTGCCTCTGGAAATTTGGCCTTTATAACTGCCAGTTCTCAGTGACACGAAAAATATCATATGTCACAGTCTGTAAAACTAAACTCACTTGTCCTCTTCTCTTACAGAATTGGATCCTAGGCATACTCTGTGTTTGTATTTACACTTTTAAAATATAGGATTTTATGCTTATTCAAACTTTTGGAATTTCATGACTGATATCCATTTGCTGTACATAGAAAAGCAAAACTTAACAGACATTGTCATAGAATCATAGAATGGCTTCTGTTGGAAGGGACCTTAGATATCTGCTCTGATCTCCCTGCTATGGGTAGGGATGCCTCTCAACAAGGCTCATCTGCTCCAGGTCTCACCCAGCCTGACTTTGAACATTCCCATGGAGGAAGCATCCATGACTTCTCTGGACAACCTATTCCAGAGTCTCACCACCCTTGTGCTGAAAAACTTTGTCCTAAGATTCAGTCTAAACCTACTCTCCCTCGTCTTAAAACCATTCCCCCTTGTCCTCCCACCAGACACCCTTATGAAAAGTCCCACTCCAGCTTTCCTGTAGGATCCCTTTGGGTATTGGAAGGCAGCTCAAAGATTCCCCCAGTCTTCTCTACTCTAGGCTAAAGACCCCAGCTCCCTCCACTTTTCCTCATAGCAGAGGTGTTACAGCTTTTGAACTATCTTTGGACTTTCTTCGACTGCTCTGTCTCCTTCTTATATTTGGGACATCAGGACACAATACCTATTTTATTTATATATTTCAGAACAAAATGTAATAGAATCATAGAATGATTTAGGTTGGAAGGGACCTCAAAGTTCATTTTGTTCCAACCCCCTGTCATAGGCAGGGACACCTTCCAGTAGAACATGTCACTCAAGGCTTCATCCAACCTGGCCTTGAACACCTCCAGGGAGGGAGCAGCCACAACCTCCCTGGGCAACCCATTCCAGTGTCTCACCACCCTCACTACAAACAACTTCCTCCTAACATTGTTTAAATCTCCCCTCTTTCAGTTTGAACCCATTACCCCTCATCCTGTCATTACAAGACCTTGTGAATAGTCCCTCCCTAGCCCTCCTGTAGGCCTCCTTTGGATACTTGAAGGCTATTATGAGATGTCCTGGAAGCCTTGTCTTCTCCAAGCTGAAGAGGCTCAACTCTCTCAGCCTGTCCTCATAACAGAGCTGCTGCAGTCCTCTGAGCATCTTCATGGCCCTCCTCTGGACTCACTCCAACAGTTCCATGCCCTTCTTCTGTTGGGGGCTCCAGAACAATAGTTTTGCCTTTCTGAAAAATATATTTATAAATGAAATCACACTTCTATCTCACAGATACATTCTGAAAAAGCTTAATTCTACAAAAAAAAAAAAAAAAGTCTATTTAAATAGCATGAGAGAAGAACATATTGGGGTTCAGTAGACATTATTTTGAACATCCTGCACAACCTTTTAATTAATTGAATCTTTTATTTGGAGAAATATAGCACAGTGCACTATTTCTTTGCCCAATATGTACGCACCTAGCCTACATATCAAGATTCTGAATGTTCATATATTTCTGATACCTAATTCTATTAGATGGCTACAATCCCCTTTCATTTCTGTAGGAATATTTCAAAGGGATCGATTATAGAATTGTAGAATCAGATTGTGTGAACACTGAGTATGTATAAATGAATTAGAACTATGAGTAGAAGTTTTAGGTAGGATGTGTTCCTTGGTTTGATATCAGTGTAGCTGAGAGCAGAATTTATCCCATCAATAAAGAGAAATTGATAGAAGTATGACAGCATTTAATTTGAAAATCTGAGTTCAGCATACTTGTCCTAGCTTGTAATTATCAGGGAAGATTAGGAACACTACGTTCTCTTCACGAGCTACATTTGCATATCATAATGTACATAATCTTTTGCCATTATGCACTCTCCCTAAATTCAGGTGTGCTTTATTAGAAAAACAAATCAAACAAACAGAACCCCCCCCCCAAAAAAAAACCCCAGAAGTCTCCAACAAAACACCATCAATCAATGAAACAGACTGGTTGACTGCTGTGGGATATTCCAAATTAGCATTGTCTAGCGACTTTTGATTCAGCTGTCTTTTCACATCTCTCCCAAGACAGAAAGAAAACCAGACTGGCCTTTGCCACACTTGTAAAATTGTTATTCTTTCAGGAGGATGATCTGAACAGAGCTGATCAAAATAGGCCTTCTAGTTCCTCTCAGAGTGTAACTGTAGTGATACTTATTTTAAAAATAAAAATGTGTTTCTCGACCATCCCCTCTTAGAAAATCTAGAGTACCTGAGCCCTGTAATGAAATGCTTTTTACATTAGATACACCAGCCACAATTCCTGGAGTGGAGAGAGATCTCAGGATTTCCAGTTCTAATTAACTGCTGGGTTTCTTTTTTTGGTATGGCTCCAGCCTATTAAATTTCACATTTCTTGCTGCAAGTGGCACAAGTTCAATGGAAGGCATGAAAAGTGTCTTTCTCTTCCAGAAAATTACATTCCAGCAGCTAAGGAAAGCTTATGGGAGGTGGATGCTGTAGATCTGAATTCCCTCCAGCTGAAGCAAGAACTGAATCGAGTTCATTTCCCAAGCTCTCAAAGAAAAAGGGATTGTAGCATAACCACCTGCTTTGGTGATATTTTTTTTTTTTTTAATAGAAAAATGTGGATTTTAAAAAGCTTTTATCTTGCTAATGTTTATTTTGTCTATCTTGCTACTGTAATGACAGGATGAGGGGTAATTGGTTTAAACTGGCAGAGGGGAGTTTTAAACAGGATGTTAGGAGAAAGTTCTTCACAGTGAGGGTGGGTTGCCCAGGGAGGTTGTGGCTGCTCCCTCCCTAGAGGTGTCCAGGACCAGGCTGGATGAGGGCTAGAGTGACCTGATCTAGTGGGAGGTGTCCCTGACTATGGTGGGGGGTTGAAACTGGATGATCTTTGAGGTCTCTTCCAACCTAAACCATTCTATGAGTCTATGATTCTCTTCTATGAAGATGGTTTCATTTCGGAAGGGTTGGGAGCAGAAGAAATGGGAAGTATGCTTACAGTGCAAAATTTCAGGGATTTAACAACTTTAATGGCAATGATGATAATATGACAAATTTAGATCCCACCAGTTACACATCTGTGTAGGAAGAAANTGAAGTTAGATAACCTAAAATCCATTCGTGCTCTTTTATTAAATGTCTATGAGTCCTTTATTTATGAGGGTAGATTCATGTCAGAGCACAAGCACAGACACTGCAAAAATGATCATCCATATTGTCAGAATGCTAGTGCAGTCCCTGGCATGGTAACGCTCTGTTCCAACTTAGTGTGCTCAAAAATAATTCTCAGGCATGCATTGGAAATCAGCACAGAGTGGGAATAATTCCCAATAGGCAGTTTGAATGTGTTTAGCTTGTTTTTGATGACAAGAGAGCTTAATGGTAAGGATGTGCCAGCTGGCTTCAATGTCAAAGAAAAAAAATAGGGTCTGGTTTAGTTTGCTTATGCTGATACAATCCTATCGGTTCTAACATCTCAATCTAACCTTAATCTTAGTGTATTTTGCACAGAAGGTGGAGGTTGGTTTTGGATGCTGCCCCTCATAATTTGCAATTGATCATGCAAATTCCTATTCATGTAAATTATTGTGACTCTTACAGCTCTGCTAATCACAGGATGTTAGGGGTTGGAAACGACTTCCATAAATCATTGAATCCAACTCCCCTGCCAGAGCAGGACCATAATCTGGTTCAGGTTACACAGGAACACATCCAGACAGGTCTTGAAAGTCTCCAGAGAAGAAGACTCCACAACCTCTCTGGGGAGCCTGTTACAATGCTCTGTGACCCTTAAAGCTCCCCATATTGAGATGGAACTTCATAGAATCATAGAATGGTCTGGGATGGAAGATATCTCTAGAGGTCATCTAGCCCAGCCTTCCTGCAGTCAGCAAGGACATCCGTGATAGACCAGGTCACCCAGGGCCCTGTCAAGCCTCACCTTAATTATCTCCAGGGAAGGGGCCTTAATTACCTCCCTGGGCAACCTGTTCCAGTGCCCCATCACCCTCATAGTAAAGAACTTATTCCTAACATCCAATCTAAATCTGCTTTTCTCAAGCCTGAACCCATTGCCTGTGCTGTACTTTATACCCATTACCCCTTGATGTTAACAAGCTGCCTATAGAGTCAGGACAAACATTTGTGAGTTAAATTTTGCAGAGTCAGCACCTGGCAGGACAGGCACAAAAACCCTAAGTCTGATTCCTTCATGGTAGTCCATGATGCTTCTAAGAACCCAAAATTCTAAAAACCAAAATGATCTGTCTCAGCTTTGGGTTGTTTGTTCTTGCATCAGTTGAATCTGTGGCCCCAAATCAGCAGTCAGATGAAGTTCTCCTTGTCTTTTTTTTTTTTCTTCCAATCCCCTACAAATTTTGCCCTTGCAAGAATAAGTGCCTTATTCCTTTACTGTACAGGAGTTATACAATGGCTTTGTTTTCTTCTGTTCATCTTTTCATCATTACTGATTTTTTTCACATTTTCTATTTCCTTGTCAAAGAGTTTATTCCTTGAAGAAGAATTTATATAATTATAAAACTTTATACAATTATAAAACCAAGTTGTTATTCAATTTGTGGTTGTTATTATTGTTATACTCACTTACTGCTCTTATGTGAACCCCCAGAAAGGAAATGGAAAATCAAGTTCACCAGGTAGTTTGAGCTGCACAGATATAAAGGAAAAAAAAATACTCTGAACCTCAGTTTGTGAAGAAGCAATAAAGAGCAAGTTTAAGAATCAAAGGGCCAAGAAATAAATCCAGTTGGACTGTTTTGTCTCTTCTGCCACCCATACCCAGTGATATCCTCCACAACTCTCTGCAAATCCCTTGCTTTCCACACCTCTACATAGAAGTATGACTCATTGTACACCTCCTTTTCACCTTCTTTTGTTACTTCTGGAACAATCTTAAGAGGTACTGCAACCATCTTCACACTCCATTTTCTACAAATAGCTCTCACAGAGTCCTGATGATATCTTTGTCATTCACCTCTAGCATTCCCTTCTCAGCAGACTAAAGTATAGAGGGTTTAATTTTCTTAATTCATACAATCATTGTATCATGAATGTCAAGGAGGAATCACTGGAGGCTGTCCAGTGCAAACTTCCCAGAAGTGGGACTATACTAGCACTGAGTCAAGTGGACTTTTTTTGTTGTTTCAGTTTTCGTTTGGTTTGGGTTCTTTGGGTATTTTTTGTCAAGTTCTGGAAAATTCCAAGCTTAGCTTTATGCCTTGATGGGTAACATGTTCCAGTGCCACACTACCTTTGTGAAGAAGTTTTCCTCCTCTCTGTGTGCCTCTATATACAGCTTTTGGCTTTATGATGTCTCATCCACTACCACAAAGACTTTTGCTCTGCCATCTTTGTGACTGATGTGACTCAATGTGGTCAGTAGTGCAGAGTCTACTTGGAGGCCTGCAGCTAGTTGTGTTCCCTAGGGGTTCAAGATCTTCATCAATGACCTGGATAAAGGGTTGCAGTATACCTTTGAGAAGTCTGGTGCTGATACAAAACTGGGAGTGTTGACTGGCACATCGGAAAGCAGTGCAGCAATTCATCAAGACAAGATTCTCAGACTTGAGAGCTTAATGGAAAGGAACCTAGAGAAGTTAAACAAGGGCAAGCAGAGAGTCCTGTACCTGGAGATGCAGAATCCCATGCGGCAGTAGAGGTTGAGTTGATCTCTGGAAAGCTCTGCAAAGATGGATTTGGGAGTTGTAGTAGACAGCAAGTTAACCCGCAGACATCAGCATGCTCTTGTGGCCAGGAAGGCCAGTGGTATTCTGGGATGCATTAATAAGTGTGTGGACAGCAGGTCCCACTCTGCTCTGCCCTGGTGAGGCAGTGTCCATTTCTGGGCTCCCTAGTTCAAGAAAAAACAGGGAACTATGGGAGAAACATTAGAAGCATAACAAAGATGATTAGAAGACTGGAGTATATCAAGGACTGGATGAAGCACTGAGTGCCATGGTCTAGTTGATTGGATAGGGCTGGGTGATACGTTGGACTGGATGATCTTGGAGGTCTGTTCCAACCTGGTCAAGTCTGTCCTATCCTATCCTATCCTATCCTATCCTATCCTATCCTATCCTATCCTATCCTATCCTATCCTATCCTATCCTATCCTATCCTATCCTATCCTATTCTGTTCTATATTCTATATTCTATTCTATATTCTATTCTATTCTTATAATGGAAGAGTGAGGTATTGGGCCTGTTTAGCCTCAAGAAGAGATACTGAGAGCAGGTCTTATAAATGATTATAAATACCTGAAGGGCAGGTGTCAAGACATTGGGGCAGTCTCTTTTCAATGGTGCCCAATGATAGAAGGGCACAAACTGGAGTGCAGGAAATTTCACTGAAACATAAACTTCCTCATTTTGAGGATGACAAAGCAGTGGACCAGGCTGGCCAGAGGGCTTGCGGAGTTTCCTTTTCTGGAGACTTTCAAAAACTGCCTGAACGTGTAGACTGATCCAGGCAAATATGCTTTGGCAGGGAGTTTGTAACAGGTGATCCTCATAAGTCTCTTCCAACTTCTACCATTCTGTGTTTCTGTGATTTTTAAGCTGCTGTAAGGCTGCTATTAGATTAGCCCTAGTTTGTTTTCTCACCAGACTAATGAAGTGTAGGTCCCTTAGGCCTCCCTTGGATGTGATGTGTGAACACCTTGGCAGCCTCTTTGGCCATCCCTATATTTCTCATGGTCCAGAAGGCCCCAAGCTGATGTTTTTTCATAGCTCTACCCTCTCTTTGCCCTCTTTCTCCTCTTGTACATCTGCCCATTTTTAAATCACTGCTACTGATTTTTATAGTGGACCTCTTGAGATTTCTCACTCTTTTGTCTCTTTTCCTTCACACATAATTACTAATGCTAATTCCTTCACTCCCATTAATAAAAACAAATCAGATTCCTTGTTACTAATATTTGTAATTTCACAGTCCTCTGATATAAACTCTGCTTGTAGATTTGCTTTTGAACTTGTTATGCAGAAAAAAAAAAATCAGGTCAGTGTTCATTTGGGACATCTGCAATTCTTTTGTGGATATCCACCTGTGTGGCTATTTGGTTTTCTCTGCCAGGACCTATTGCAGTGCTGCACACCTGGACCTTTTAGTGACTTTCAGTTGATAAGTGGTTTCTTTTCATTTGTTCCAAGGGTTGATGAATTCTTCTCTTCCCAGGCTGTCTTGCCTTAAGAAAGTTATTCCACCATGGCAGGTTTTTGCCTCTCTTTCCCACTTTTAGTTTAATGCATGACATAACTGATTCGTTTGCTCACAGATCCTGTGTAACATGTTGGTTTTTGTTAAAAGCTTATAACTGGGCCGAAAACTCTACTGTTTTCCTTTCCCTGGTTACTTTACTCAGGGTCATATGAAATTGAGTTCAGTGAGGAGAGAGGTAATTCACTCGTTAAGAGGAGGCCTGTGTTGAGGTCGGGAAGATTCTACAGTGTAAAGAAAATAAAAATGTTAACAACTTAGTAAATAGACAAAATTCTGCATTAGAAAGGTCTAACTGACATCTAAGATAACTAAAGAAACCAAACGTAGTTGCTTCATTTTGATATTCATAGCCCAGTTTCTGGTTTTGGTGTATTAATTTGGGAAGACTTTATAGACAGGTGGAGTGAAAGTTCTGGATGACTCTGTGTCTGATTTGGAAATTAATAATCAGTTATGAATTGTGAATGTTAATTTCTGTATGGATATTAATTATTATTTTTAATAGTAAAAAAAAATTGGTAAATTCCCTGAGATTATTTGGATATTCGATTGACAGGAAATAATTACACAAAGAGTATTTATAAACATGGAATTAAACAGTTTAAACAGTCAGAACTTGGAAAATAGGAACCTGGAAACAGGGAACAATCTAACTACGCCCTTGGAGTCTTAGCATGTGTACTCACTACACACTGGAGGAAAGATACAAAGTGTTCCTGGTAGAAAAGGAGGAAAGAGCTGCCTGGGCGCCAGGCTGCTGGTGCAAGCTGCACAACAGGCTGCAACAGGTGGTGTGAAAGAGCTGTCCTGGTGGAGGGAGTAGGAAAAGGAGCGAATGGTTTCTGCATCACCCCCATTAAACCCACTACTTTGAAAGTGAAGCTGGCCAATAGGCACTAGCATCCATTGTTTTGGCCAATGAATTCAAAGTTCTGTGCCTATGTGTCCACCTAGGCACGTTGAGGGGCAGCACAAGACATCTGACTTGGTGGTGCTATGTACCTAGTCCTCATGGCTTTGTTGGGGCCAAACCCTTCATTGCTTTGCTCCATCCATCAAACTCCTGGACCTGCAACGGGATGAGGAGAGCAGCGGTTTGAACTGATCTGTCAGGATTTATGCCCTACCAGGACAGTGTCCTGACAAAATGTCTTCCTGAGCTACTCACCCTGCAACACCACAAGCGTCCAGTTCCTCCACCGACATTCCCAGAATGAAAATTACTAGAGGAAAGTCTTGGTAGTGGCTTACTTCCATATGAATTTGTTACATTCTTCAGTCAGTACTAACATTTTTCTTGCTAAAATAAATCAACTTCTCCAAATTAATTTATTTCCCTGTCTAAAACCACGGCTTCTATTTTCTACAACTCATTCGTCACAACCTCCTTCTGCCCCCATTTTTCTCTTCTCAGAGGACCTTGCCAATTTCTTTTGAGAGAAAGAAGATGAAATGTGTGTCAGCTCTTTTTTGTTGATTATTTTTTCCCCTTCTCACCCTCTCAAATTTCTCCAGTGTTGAGAATGGGGAAGCTTTTAATTCTGTTATCCTTTAACTCCACAATGTGGTCTAGAGAGCTTCATCTTATCTCCTTACCTCATACCATGACACTTACAACCTCTTTGACCTCTGTTTTTTGTCTCACATTACAAGCATGCTTTATATTTCTCCAGTGTTGAAAAACAACAAAACCCAAAACCTAAAAATAAGCCCCAAAACCCCAGAATTATAAATGCTCAAAAACACGTTTGGGTTTTTGGTATTTTTTTGTCTCTTTTTCCACTTCCTTTTTTTTTTTTTTTTTTACTGTGAAGCCAATTTAATTTCTCATTTCCATCAAAAACCTGTTCAGGTGTGGCTACTCTGAGCAGCAGTTTATAAAAGCCCTATTACCTTTTTCAATTCCAATGGCAAATACCAGAACTAACCTTTCAATTGCATTCCCTGCTTTGTTTGCTGTCAGCATTCATCCATCTTCAACAGTTATCTATCCTTTAACTTTGGTGATCTTGTCTGCTTCTAAGCCTCTTTTGCCATGTCCTGTAGAGACTCCTCTTCATCCCTTCTCCTCTCTGTGGTTGTTTCATGTATCTCTGTCTGTGGTCCTGTCTTCATCCTCTTATACAGATGAGTATAGTGCCCATCCTAATTCAACTACAGTTCAACAATCTGTCACTTCATAGAAGAACACAGAATCACAGAATGTCAAGGGCTGGAAGGGCCATCCAGTCCAACCCCCCTGCCACAGCAGGATCACCTAGACCAGATCACACAGGAACACAACTAGGCAGGTTTTTAATATCTCCAGAGAGGGAGACCCCACAACACCCTTAGGCAGCCTGTTCCAGGATTCTGCCACCCTCACAGGGGAAAAATTCCTCCTCATGTTTAAATGAAACTTCCTATGCCACAGCTTCCACCCATTGCCCCTTGTCTAGTCACTGGGTATCACCCAGCAGAGCCTGGCTCCATCATCCTGGCACTCACCCTGCACATATTTATAAACATTGATGAGGTCACATCTCAGCCTCCTCTTCTCCAAGCTAAAGCGCCCCAGCTCCCTCTGGCTCTCCTCATAAGGGAGATGTTCCATTGCCTTAATCATCTTTGTGGCTCTGTGCTGGGCTCTTTCAAGCAGTTCTATGTCCATCTTGAACTGGGGGGCCCAGAACTGGACACAGTACTACAGAAGTGGCCTCACTAGGGCAGAGTTGTGGAGCAGGAAAACCTCTCTCAGCCTACTAAACACAGCCCTTTTAAGACACCCCAGAATGGCATTGGCCCTCCTGGCCACAAGACCGCATTGCTGGCACAAATCTCTCTAAAATAAGATTTTGAACTGTGTTTTCCCAATATTTCTTAGTGGTTATCTAGTCAGCTAGTCTAGCACAACATTGCTAAACAAATATTTTAATTAAGATTGAAAGAGCTTTTGCTCTTCCTCCCTCAACCTTGATACAGGAGGAAATTCTTGTATCTGTCCAACACATACAATTATGTTAGGCTCTCTAGGTCATCACATACAGGTTACATTTAAGTAGTGTGTCTTCCTTGTGTGCAGTAACATTAAGACATAGCTTTTCCATTCATCTCTACTCTCCATAATATAATTCTCCTGGTATTTGTCTGATTTCAACCACCTATATGCAATGTAGACATCTGTCTCTGTGTTTTTTTGTTGTTTTTTTTTTAATTCTTTCTTAGTGCAGAAAAATAGTTACTCATAATGTGGAACTTTTACTAAAATAGTCATCTAATAAAAAATGCAATTAAAAAAAAATGTAGTTGGTGGGTCTTGGGGTTTTTTATGTTGATTTTGTTGAGGTTTTTGTTTGTTTTGGTTTGGGAATTTTTTGCTTGTTTGTTTTCCCCTGTTTGGTTGGTTTGGTTGGTCTTTTTGTTTGTTTGGTTTTTAAAAAAAGTTCCTACATCTTTTTAAGGCCTAATTCATATGTAAGTGTTCATTCTACAGATCTCTAAAATTAGTTGAAATCAACTGTCTTCTTTTCCCTTTCTCTCTTTAGCATTGTAATTTCCTTCCTTCTGATCCTATCAAAGGCAAACTATCCCTATTTAAAAGTCCACTTCAAAATAGTGATCCAGGCTCATTTTCCCAGGCTGTAATCTTGACTATATCATTTATACTTATATATCCCTTCATTATCTATCCCTTTCATCTGAAATCAAGTTTATACTACTTACAACCTTTCATTTTTCATTTATTCCACAAACAGACAGCTACATACACCCATGGCTGAAAGTCTATATTCTTCAATTAAAACATTTTTGAACAAACATATTTATAGTTCCTCCCATGACTATCCTGCATATTTAAGGAAAGATTCTTATAAATGTCTTCATTGTTGCAGAGGTTATTTTTTTATTATGTTCCACCAAATATCTTTGCTGTGATGCTTACAAGAAGCTCGCCAAGTGCTTGGCTTTTGGCACAGTGAGACCTCTGATCCAGATGTTCAACTACAATCCCTTTTCCTTTTCCTTTTCCTTTTCCTTTTCCTTTTCCTTTTCCTTTTCCTTTTCCTTTTCCTTTTCCTTTTCCTTTTCCTTTTCCTTTTCCCTCTCCCTTTTCCTTTTCCATTTCCACTTCTGTTTTTCTCCCCTCCCCTTCCCCAGAGGGAGGCTCTACAGAGGGACTTGGATAGATTGGACTGATGGGTCAATGTCAATGGCATGATCTTCAACAAGGCTGAATGGCAAGTCCTGTACTTGGGCCAAAACAACCCCAAGCAGCACTACAGACTTGAAGTGTGGCTGGAAATGGTCTGGCAGTGAGGACCTGGGGGTTGTAATCAACAAGCAACTGAATATTAGCAAGCAGTGTGCTCAGGAGGCAAAGAAAGTCAGTGGCATCCTGACTTGGATTAGAAATGCTGTGTCCAGCAGGAGCAGGCAGGTGATTGTCCCTTGTACTCAGTTCTGGTGAGGCTACACCTTGAGTATTGTATTCAGTTTTAGGCACCTCAATACAAGAGGGGTGTTGAGGTGCTGGAGTGAGGGTAGAGGACAGCAAGGTAAATAGTGATAGAACAAGAGGGAATGGCCTCAAGCTGTGACTGGGTAGGTTTAGGCTGGATATTAGGGGAAAAAAAAATCACGGAAAGAGTGGTCAGGCATTAGAATGGGCTGTCTAGGGAGGTGGTTGAGTAACCAACCCTGGATGTGTTTAGAAGTCATTTGGATGTGATACTTGGGGATCTGTTTTAGGGTGAACCTTGTAGAGTAAGGTTATGGGTTGGACTTGGTGATCCTGAGGGTCTTTTCCAACCTGAATGTTTCTGTGATTCTGTGATTCTACCTCTTAGATCTGAGAATTTGCAATGATTGAGGATGACGGAAAGAACATCGCATACTAGCCTGACCCTGAAAGTCAGTGCACATTTTTAACATGTATTTATTCCCGCAAAAGTAAGTGCTGAGCAACTAGTTTCTATGAAAATGGTGACAGATTATGTTTAGGATCTCTATCTATGTTTTTTTCATGATGAAGTATTAGTTGTTGAAGTGCAATTTCCAGCAGTCTTTGAAGAGTGACAGAGATTTTCATTAGGATCATGGCACTCATGCCTAAGATTTGAACTCTAGAGAGTTCTACTCCAGTGGAACTACATTAAAAAAAAAATGTTTAAGCTAGTGTCAGGATAATGGAGACATGAAGTCCACAAAAAACAACCCCACAACCAAAACAAACCAAACCAATATTCAGAGACTATATAGGGGGAAAAAAACCAACAAAACCAAAAACAAACAAACAAACAAACTCCAAAAAAGATAAAGTAACATTCGTGTTCCTTTGATCTGATTGCATGTTTATAGGTAAAAAAAAAAATTACATTATTTTAATAGAATAAAGATTTTTTTTAAAACCACCTGAAATATTATTGAGATTATACCGTACTCTACTTTCTACATTTGTAAACCCTTGTTTTCCCTCAGTGATATGACTTTTATTCCTAGCCATACATTCTCATTATTCTCATGATCCAGGTTCATGGTTCTGTCTCAAGGGAGACCTCTACTCATGTTTTCTGTGTCCTCTGTTTTCAGATGGGAAAATGAGAATAATTGATAGCTGTGCTTAGTTCCCTTTGAAGCTCTTGAGTACAGAACATAGTGGGGGAAAAAAAAGAAGACCAAAGAACCAAAAAAAAAAGTAGTTTATACATTTATGGAGGAGAGGAGACTGCAAAAGGACAAAGGCAGAAGGAAAGCTGGAAGATGAAGTAAAAATGGAAGAAAATCAGGAGGGAACTGCAGCTGAAGATAAAATGCAATATAGTATCAGATTGCAAGAACAGATGGACAGAAGTATGAGTGAATTCCAAAAGTCGCTTCCTCCAGAGATCTCATGTTACAGATGCTGCTGCTGCTGCTGAAGAAGAGGATTTAAACATCCATCAGAAGCCTGCTGTTGTCCTGGTGGGAAAATAAATAGTTCAACATATTGCTCATCTAAACCAAAGTTACACTGTAAAGGCTTAGGAGGGGATGGGAAACCTAGGACATGTGAAGGCTTCTCTCCATGCTCTCACTCATCCAGGTTTCATCTCCTTCCTTCTTCCCTCCCTCTCCTTTCATAAGTTTAATTATAAGCAAAATATGCATATTGTATACACTGTATGTAGTGTGCATATATTATGTATGTATGGACATATGTAGGGACAAGGGAATGTATGTATATAACACATAATATATAATATATAATACATAATACATAATATATCATTTATAATTTATAATATATTATCTATTTTCATACATACTATATATTATAATATATAAATATATTATAATATATAATATATGATGTAATGCTATATATAATATATAAATTAAAATAATATTTTATATAATATATAACTNAGCCTGACTTACATCTAGAAAAATCTTATTTAGGAGCTGGCTGCATTCTAAAGTGAGATTGAATGCAACAGCCTTGTACATGTGTGCACACATAAACACATTGTACATTCACAGTTTTCACACTTGGATGTAAAGTATAAATCAATGCTATTATCTGCCAAAGATGTCTGTCAGAAGTGGAAACATCTCTAGAAGGAATAAAAAGAGAGATAACTTAAGTAACCATGAAAGGGTTGGAACTCAAGTTGGATTGGTACCCTGTGTAATTAAGCACTATATTCAGCATTATATCTTAAATGGGTTTGGCTGTGATACCAGGGTTTTTTTGTTCTTTTCTTTCTGTAGCGGGAAACAAAAGGATTAGATAGGCTTTGGACAGAATTGCTTGAAAACACAACACATCTAAAGTTCTTTCATCTTCATCCCAGGAAATCTCTAGCCTGGGCATGACTGAGAAGTGGAAGATCCTTCCTGCTTGTAAAATAGTCCTTGTAAATTAAGCTGCTGAGCATGGCATGAAAAAGCTCTCACTTTATCATTGCTGCTGTTGGATTGTGTTGAAATAAATGAAAATCATGAGATTTAGGACCAGGCTTTTACATCTGTGTTGGCTGGCACTTTGAAGAAGAGATTCTAAACTGCATACACCTCATAGAGAAAATTATTTCTTCAAGTGTTTAGCTGTGAAGCTGCATTATTGGACTTTCCTACCTTAGTTTCTGGATTTGTCTAGCTGCTAAACCAGTATCAATCTGATCATTCTTCTCTTCTTTTTTTATAACACCACAAATTGTTATACAAGTTATTAATGAGCATCTCGACTTTTGACCTTTGACACTTGGCTGAGGACAGATTTATCAAACTGGAGCTCTGGTAGAGCCAGCTGGAGTCTATTAAGGTACAGGAGTCTATATTTGGTGTCATTAAGCAAAAGTAATAAAAATACTACTCTTTGTGCCTGGTTTTAAAACTCATTAAAAAATTAACTATGATGGTATGACAGAAGATGGTCATTAGTGGAGATGCTGTCATTGCCCCAGTCTACTTCAAAGGAGGTCTGTAATATAACATAGCAAGACAGAGAGGAGAGACTGCTTCACTCTTTATAATCTTTCAGTTTTCCCATGAAAATGGTGAAGGGTACTTTGCATAGACCCATAGTTTTCCATAGACCCATAAAATATTTGATGATGAGATCTGACAAGAACCTCATGAGGTTCAGGAGGGGGAACTGCAAAGTCTTGCTCCTAGGAAGGAATAATTCAATAATACAACACTACACACTGTGTGGTGATGGGCCAGAAAACATCTTTTTCAGTTGAAGGCCTGTTGTCCAGGTGGTCAGTAAGTTGAACATGAATTGTAACAATACATCATTAGAACCAAACAGGCCAACAGGATATTGGGATGCACGAGAAGGAGTAGGTCAAGAAAGATGATCCTTGCTTTCTGGGCTTTGCTAGAGTGTTGGGTCTGGTTCTGAGTTCTATAGGCATATCGGATTAAACCTACTAAAGAATCACAAAGACCTTTGTGAGAAAACTTACAAACTGAGGCTGAAATATCCTGGACTGTCTGGCCTGGAAAAGAGGGGTTTCATGTGGATCATGGGGCTCTTCAGCCTGGAGAAGAGAAGGCTTCAAGGAGACCTTGTATTAGTCTTCCAGTATCTGAAGGGGGCCTACAGAAGGGCTGGGGAGGGACTATTCACAAGGTCTTGTGATGATAGGACAAAGGGTAATGGGTTTAAACTGGCAGAGGGAAGATTTGAACTAGATATTAGGAAGAAATTCTTTCCAGTGAGGGTGATAAGACATTGGAATGGGTTGCCCAGGGAGGTTGTGTCTGTTCCCTCCCTGGAAGTGTTGAAGGCCAGGTTGGATGAGGCCTTGAGTGACCTGTTCTAATGATAAACCTTCATTACAGCATTTTCATTTTTTGTTAGTATAGCTGTTCTGTATGCTCTTTCTGAACACACATTATAACAGAAAAAGTGATAATAGGATAATTTATTATCTTTTAAAACCTAAAATCCTGCATTGTTTATTAAATTTACTAAACTGTACAATTTTTAGAAGTCATATAAGGGGTAATGGGTTTAAACTAGAAGAGGGAAAATTTAAACTGGATGTTAGTGAATTGATTGTGGGCGATTAACAAGGCAGGAACTGTAAAATATGTAGTTTTATAATTTCCAAAAAGCCCTGCCTGCAAACTATCTACAAAGTAGTTCAAATTTGGGTTCTAATTCGTTCAGAAAAATCTTCACAGGGATGCTTTTCAGGCAGTTTAGAAAAATCAGAAAATTGGAAATGGTTTGGGCATAAAACAGCTTCACCCTACTTACAGACGAAAGGCTGTGTGGAACCTTAGGGAATATCTGTGCTACTCACGGCGGTGGAGTAGGAATTTCAAGGTGGTCCTTTGGCTCTTTGTGGCAGTGTCTTTCATGCAGTGTGTTTTGCGGTAGAGTCTGGAGTTTCAAATTATGATCCAGCAGTGGATCAACGTGGCACAGAGTCCAATGCCAGCCAAAGTCCAAAATGACTGTAGATACAGCTTTCACAAAGCCAAGATTGTGAAGCAACACAAGGAAAAGCCGAGCTGCTCCATGGTGTTCCCACAAATGACGGTAGTTCCCTCCAGCAGGAAGCCAGTATGCAATGGTGCAAAAGTGGCAACTGTGAACTTTCTCCTCACTGTTATTCCAGATGCTCCTCAAGGTCTGACTCAAGATCCGGCTCAAGGTCTGACTAGACAATGTGTCCCGTTGCCATATATATATGCTGGGGTGATTTGTTCCTTCCTTGTTCAAGCCCAAGGGGTTGGGAGAAGGAACTTCACACCTACTTCTCTCCACATTCCAAACCTCTGGTGACAGAGGTGGGAGGGAGGAAAACTCTTTTGCACCCCATTCAAACCTCCTTTGGAGCAGGGACTTGGGTGTGCCCTGCCACAGTTAGAAGGAAGTTTTTTACAGTGAAGTTGGTGAAACACTGGCACAGGTTGCCCAGGGAGGTTGTGGCTGCTCCCTTCTTGGAGGTGTACAAGGCCAGGTTGGCTGTGGTCTTGAGTGACCTGTTCTAGTGGGAGGAGTCCCTGCCTATGGCTGGGGGTTGGAACAGGATGATCTTTGAGGTCTCTTCCAACCTAAACCATTATATGATTCTATGATTCTGTGATTACTAATGTGTGTAAATATCTGATTTGGGAATATAAAGAAAATAGACACTGTCTTGGGTAATCTCTGGTTTATCCTGCTATGGGGGAAGCTTTGGTCTAGGCAATTCCGAAGGTCCCTTAGTATCTCAACAGTTTTGTGATCTCATACCACTATAAAATAGAGGATCATCTGTCCAAGAAGTCCTGCTAGAACCCCTGCCTTCATCCCTTCTGTGGCACAATGGTTCCATTACTGTAGTTACTGAACCCTTCTCTCCTTTCTGTTCAGACAGGGCAGTGCACTGAATAGTGCATTTTGCAGTGATTTCCAGAGGCTAATGAAAAGGTCAGCATCATAGCAAGAGGGCCAGTATCTTATCACAGCCTTTTATTAATGCCTCAGTAGTACCAGAGGCCAGCTGGCTGGTAGGGGAAACGAGCCATGCTCAGAATACAATCATTCCCATAAACGACTGGGAAAAGTTAGGGGCAATCTGCCCACCAGGCAGGTGTCATGAGCCACATTGCCCCTGAGACAATGCAACCCTCATTCTACTCTGCTAGGTAAACAGATACAGTGGACTCAGCACCATAGAGTTACAGACACATTCCTCTACAGGTGTTGTGAAGGCCAGGGGAATTAATGTGGCCGAGTCAGGAATTATAAAAATAGATTTATTTTATTCCCAGAACCCCCCACCTTCAACTATACACAGAATTAAATTTTCAATTTATCAACAGGTTTCACTTTGATTGGGAAAAATCCTCAAAAGGTGCTATAGACAAATTCAGAGATTTAGAAAGTCAGAAAATGGAAAAGGCTAAGCTATAAACAGCTTTTACCCCTCTAATAATATGACTTAAGGAGAGAATTAAGGGAACAACAGCTTACTCACTACATGGAGGAGAATGATGCTCATTGTGGGATCCTTGCTGTTATTCTCTCTGCGGCTCGATTGGTTTGACTATAAATAATACCAAATTGGATTCAAAAGGCAAAGTCCGGTATTTTAAATACCTGTCTGTTTACCATGAGGCAGAATTCTGTGGGGATCGCTGTCTCCAGCAGTGGCGAGGGAGAACCAAGCTGCTTCATCCACTCAATCAGGATACAGCCAGGTAATGACAGGAAAGCTGGCTGTTAGGGTCCTACGGAGCCAGGTCTGGGCACTGCTGGCAGTTCTCTCAAAAAGGACCAAGGACTTGTTGAGCTTGCAGAGCTGCAGTGTACTGCAAAGCGGGGGACTGTCCAAAAGACAGAGAGAGTACAAATGCAAGAGACGTGCAAAAAGATAGGAGCTGTCAGAGCCGGGACTGTCCCAAAACAGGGAGCCTCTCAGGCGGGATCCTTCACGCCTTTTCCCTTGTCTATTTATGCCTTTTTGGACAAGATGTTCATTTGCCAATACACAGTGGGCATGAAAACTCAGCCAATAGGGAGCTCAAATCCCTGTGCGGGCTGGTGGCAGAAGCCTCCACACATGCAAAAGGGCACTTTGCTCTTTTCCCCCACCCTCACCCCGCAAGCCCACAGGGTGTGGGCAGAGAAACAGTTTCATGACTTCTTCTCCTCCTATCCAAAACCTGTAGGGGCGGAGGAGAGAGTGGAGGAAGGAATTTGGGGTGTTCAGGACAACAGGCATGGAGAAGCGATTATTACACTGTATAGTTGTGCTGGTTTGAAGTAACTGGAGGATTTGAATGAGAAATTAAACTATAGACTGAAAGAGGAAAGCACTGATGATGCTACTTCATAGCTCTACTGAGAAAGAAAGAAAAATTATTGTAACCTAAATATAGATAAGGCAGACGGTTTCTGACCACTCTGGGCTGTGGCTGCTCCTGCATGGCTTTCTCCTTTCATAGCTGAGTCTGAATAATTCCACTAACTTTTCCTGATGCTAATCCCCTGACTGATCTACCTCCACCTATCTGCTGCATAAAACATGGTGAGATAAGATTGGGGAGAGGGGTAAGGTGGTAGGGGTGGTTAGAAACCCCTCTTAGGGATTTTAATGTCTGGGAAGGGTGTGGTATTACCTTTTTACTGTATATATCTGTAAATATCTCTTATACATTGTAAATATCTGCTTGTATATTGTGCAAAGCTGTAAATATAAAGCTTCATTTATTAACTTCCAGCCAACTGAGTCCTAGTCCGGGTTATTTCAAAGTGTGGGGGAGCAGCTAACTGCCAAAACCACCACAACAGTAATTCATGTTTATAATTTTTAAACCCTTTTCAATCTTTTGTTAAACAAAGTAATTTTAAATACACTGTCACAACAGTTTGAGAGGAAGTGCTTTCTAACACTCCATTAATACAGGTTTGAGATGAAACTGTCTAAGGATTTGGAACAAGAATACCTAAAAGTGACTTTTCTCTTGGCCTTATTAGGTAGCTGGAAGGAGATTACAGTATATAGTGTAAATTTAATGTCACTCTGGCAGGAGGTGGCAGGTTAGGAATCCTGTCAGTCACTGATTTACTGCCTAACAGTAAGGAGAGGCTTTAGAACAAACCCTTCAGGAGCATTATAAGCAGTTTTTTTATTGTCAAGATGTCAGAACAGAACACAGGATAGCCACTAAGCTTAAGAGAGATTTATGAAGAAATGACCACCTGGAGATTATCTTATTTTTATCATTTTAAAAGCACATAAAAAGATCATTTTGCCATATATTTTTCTTGGTCAGTACACAAATCCACAGAGGAGCAATTTACTCATAAAATGGCCATTGATGCTATGAAATAGTTCCAATTTCCAATGTTGCATATCGTTTCTTACTGTTACTTAGGAATATCTGTGTCACGTTTTGCTAATTTACTGTGCACCAAATTTTTAATTTCCATATTTGAGAAGCTGAATTTTTCCCAAGCTGCAGGAAGTACTCAAATTCTGCAAAATATTTTGATGTCGAGAGATGGAAATCTGTAAGGAAGACTGTTGGTAAAGACTGAAGCATTTTATATTAATTTTCCACCAGCAGTTATGGTTTCAGAAAACTATAATTTCAGACAGTCTAAAAACCTAATATCAATCATATGAAATAAATAACTCTTCCTATATAGAACCAACAATAAAAATAACCTTTATAAAGAATAAAAGCTAGTAGTAGAAGTTATAAATTGAAAACCTCAGTCTGAATGGATGCATGAAAAAAAAAAAAACCAATCCTCAGCATCCCAAAAAGCTATGTTTAATGTCAAGGTCAGGACTCAGGCATAAAAGCAACAAAACGCAAAGCTGTGTGTTTTATTTTTTTATTTGTTTGTTTTTTCAATAATAGTACCTTATTCAGAGTTGTGCTTAGATCAAGTGTAAATACAATAGAGGCTCCTTTGCTCTTTTCCCTCTTATGACTGACTTGGATGGGGTTTGGTTATTACTTATTGGTCCACAGCAATAAGGCAAGGAGCGTCAGCTATAAAGTGGAACACAGAAGGTCCCATCTCAACTTCTTTAAAGTTAAGAGTGACAGAGTCCTGGAACAGGCTGCGCAGAGATATGGTGAAGTCTCCTTCTCTGTAGACTTTCAAAACCCACCTGAATGCATCAGTGTGCAAACTAGCCTAGGTGATCCTGCCTTGGCAGAGGGGAATTGATGGTCTCTGGAGGTGCTTTCCAATGTCTAACGTTCTGTGATTTTTGTGATTTTGCAGCTACATGTTGTCAGGCCACATCTTGAGTACTGTGTTCAGTACTGGGCCCCTCAATTCAAGAGAGATGTTGAGGTATGGAACGTGTCCTGAGAAGGGCACCAAAGCTGGTGAGGGGCCTGGAGCACAGCCCTGTCAGGAGAGGCTGAGGGATGAGAGTGTTCAGCCTGGAGAAGAGGAGTCTCAGGGGTGACCTCATTGCTGTCTACAACTACCTGAAGGGAGGCGGTAGCCAGGTAGGGATTGGTCTCTTCTCTTCTCCCAGGCATCCAGCAACAGAATCTTAGAATCATAGAATCATAGAATGGTCTAGGTTGGAAGAGACCTCAAAGATCATCCAGTTCCAACCCCCTGCCATAGGCAGGGACACCTCCCACTAGATCAGGAGGCTCAAGACCTCATCCAGCCTGGCCTTGAACACATCCAGGGAGGGAGCAGCCACAACCTCCCTGGGCAACCTGTTCCAGTGCCTCACCACCCTCACTGTGAAGAATTTCTTCCTAACATCCCATTCAAATCTCCCCTCCACCAATTTGAACCCATTCCCCCTCGTCCTGTCATTACAAGACCTTGTGAACAGTCCCTCCCCAGCCCTCCTGTAGGCCCCCCTCAGATACTGGTAGGCTGCTATAAGGTCTCCTCGAAGCCTTCTCTTCTCCAGGCTGAAAAGCCCCAACTCTCTCAGCCTCTCCTCATAGCAGAGGTGCTCCAGCCCTCTGAGCATCTTTGTGGCCCTCCTCTGGACTCTCTCCAGCAGTTCCATGTCCTTCTTGTGCTGGGGCCTCCAGAACTGCACACAGTACTCCAGGTGTGGTCTGTCAAGAGCAGGGTAAAGGCGGGGAATTCCCTCCCTTGCCCTGCTGGCCACACTTCTCTTGATGCAGCCCAGGACATGATTGCTGTCTGGGCTATACTCACACTGCAGGCTCATGTTGAGTTTCTCATCCACCCAGACCCCCAGGTCCTTTTCCTCAGAGCTGCTCTCCAGCCACTCACCACCCAGCCTGGATTTGTGCTTGGGATTGCAGTGACCCAGGTGCAGGACATAGTCTCAAGTTGTGCCAGGGGAGGTATAGGCTGGATACTAGGAGGAAATTCTTCACAGAGATAGTGATTTGCATTGGAATGGGCTACCCAGGGAGATTGTGGAGTCACCATTCCTGGAGGTCTTCAAGAAAAGACTGGATGGGGCACTTAGTGCCATGGTGTAGTTGGTTGGATAGGGCTGGGTGTTAGGTTGGACTGGGTGATCTTGGAAATCTCTTCCAACCTGACTGATTATTTGATTTTATGAGCCTGTAGCACTTCCGTTAGGTGAAACTAATGAGAAAGCGTTCTGCAAATCTGTACCATGGACAGTCCAGCTGAAACTATTTTCACAATCTAGAAAGTTCAGACTGAATAAAACACCATTTAAGTTTACGATATCCATGTGAAAATGTCCTTGGATTGCATATGATACAGAGTAAGGCGATACAGACAAAAATGTTTTCCAAAGCCAGAGAGGAAGAAGGAGTGAAGAGAACCTGCTCAGAGTCTGTTCACAGTTGGGGAACTGAATTGTCAGGATGGGAATCAGATCTCTGACTTTGGTCTAGGTGATTCTGCTCTGGCAGGAGGGTTGGACTAGATGATTTTCTTTAGGTCCCTTCCAGCCCCTGACATTTTGTGATTCTGTGAGTCCTAGGCAGGAATGCCTCTGATGACAAAGAGTTGCTTTCATTCTGTACCTCAGAGGCTGGAAGAGACAGGGATCCAGCTGCTACTTGTGAAATGGGGCAGCATTCCTCCTACTCCCCAGTTGGTACCAGTGCTACATTGGCAGCCACAGAAGTTTTCTAGTGCTGAAACACAGACAAAGAAAGTAACACTCAGCTGCTGCCTTCAGGATAGTGGAAGAAAAGCAGATTTCCATTTATTGAGAAAATATATCCATCTTTTCTTAAAGAGCTGGGTGGAACGGTTGCTACTTTGGCTTTTGTACTTCCAGAAGAATTTCTTTTTCTTCTGATGTTAGATGGAGAGATTAAACAATCTCCAATACATGTGAATAAAATCCTTTCAAAATAGTAGAAATTAGGCAATCGTTTGTTCTCAGTGCAATATTTCTTCTCAGATATGTAGATGCAGTAGACCAGGATATTACAGGAGACTGAACAGGTTTCTATATCGTACCTGAAATGAAATCTAGATACAGAATTTTTCAGTTTTATCTACTCCATTTGATCCAAATTCTACAAAAGCTGTTGGTTTGCTTGCATTACTTACATTTTAAAGGATTTTTTCCTGTATCCAACTCCATGTTAAATCAAAGCTTAGAAGAAAACTAGCAACAAAAATTAAGTAGTGTTAGGAAGAGTAGATTGTCTGTTGGTTGCAGAAACACATCTGAAGCGGCATACAGCACATTTGTACTCCCAATGACATTTTTTGTTGTTGTGGAACATCTTCCTTATGAGGAGACACTGAGGGAGCTGGGACTCTTTAGCTTGGAGAGGAGGAGCCTCACAAATGGTTATAAAGATGTAAACGGTGAGTGCCAAGAGGATAGAGCCAGGCACTGCTCAGTGATGCCCAATGACAGGACAAGTGGCGATGGTTGGAAGCTGAGGCATAAGAAGTTCCATGGAAACATGAAGAGAAATTTTTTCCCCTGTAAGGGTAACAGAACCCTGGAACAGGCTGCCCAAAGGGATTGTTGAGTCTTCCTCTGGAGATATTCAAGACCTTCCTGTGTGATCTGCTCTAGGTGATCTTTCTGTAGCAGGAGGGTTGGAACAGATAAGTTTTTGAGATCTCTCCCAGCCCCTGACATTCTGTAGTTCTGTGATTACATTTCTGCTGATACCCAGGACCACGAGTAAGAATTATAGGAGCAATGTGAGAGAACATGCTATTAGTGTCACTATCAAGCAAAATTATTGCAATACAGGCACATATCAAGGTGTTC
This sequence comes from Psilopogon haemacephalus, assembly GCA_013396835.1. Taxonomy (NCBI): domain Eukaryota; kingdom Metazoa; phylum Chordata; class Aves; order Piciformes; family Megalaimidae; genus Psilopogon; species Psilopogon haemacephalus. The sequence continues at coordinate 39,430 of VWZI01009388.1, forward strand.
AGAACTCTGTTCTAGAGGTTGAGCCCCTGGGAATTTCTAACACATCATTTCCAGCCTTTACCATCTTGCTGCTTTTTGGATTTTTATTTTTTTTTTGTAAAATCCACAAGGTTCTGAAACTTCTGGACCTGGCAATGTAAAATGAAGACATCTGTCCTATTTCAGAGAGTAATATATGTTGATTTCTCACATGACCACTTTATTTATTCCTTTCAACAGCTTATTTTCAAGTAATTTTTATGAAAATTTCCCTCATTATTATGTAACTTTCTCATTGGCTACCTGATAATCAACATATAGATTTTGTTATTTTTAACTACCCAGTAATAACTTCTAATGTGTTACTTGATTTGTTCATTGATTTGTTTTGGTTTTGTGTGATAACTTAACTATTCTATAAAGAGGCATGTTAGAAACAAGTACACAAATAAATCCTGACAATCTTAATCATACCCTTCTGTGATTTCATACCTCGGGAAAATATTAAAGTGAAAAATTATTTCCCTTAATTTTAAAGCACTCCTGCAAAGAGTAAATGGAACTGATGTGATGATACACCTGAAGGCTGTGCAGCTGTTCAGTGAGACTTGGACAGACTGAAGAGCTGGGCAAAGAGGAACCTAAGGAGGTTCAGCAAGGATAAGTGCAGAGTCCTGCACTGGGAAGCAATAATAAACTGCACCAGTACAGGTTAGGAGGAGATCTGCTAGAGAGCAGCTTTGTGGAAGAGGAACTGGGAGTCCTGGTACATGACAAGTTCTCCATAGGACAGCAATGTGCCCTTGTGGCCAAGAAGGCTAAAGGGATCCTGGGCAACAGATCAAGGGAGGTTCTCCTCCCCCTTTACTCTGCCTTGGTGAGACATCATCTGGAATATTGCATCCATTTCTGGTTTCCACAGTTCAAGAGGGACAGAGATCTACTTGAGAGTGTCCAGTGGAGGGCTACAAGGATGATTGGGATTGGAGCACTGCCTTATGAGGAAAGGCTGATAGCCCTGGGGCTATTTTGTCTGGAGTGGAGAAGACTGAGAGGGCATCTAATATCTGAGGGCTGGATGTCAAGAAGGAAGGGACAGCCTCTGCTCACTTGCGTCCTGTGATAAGATAAGGGGCAATGGATGTAAACTACACCACAAGAAATTCCACTTCAGCATAAGAAAGAACTTGTCTACTGTAAGTGTGACAGAATACAGGAATAGGCTCCCCAGAGAGGTTGTGGAGTCTCCTTCTCTGGAGACTTTCAAGACCTGTCTGGATGTGTTCCTGTGCAGCCTGTGCTAGATTCTATGGTCCTGCCCTTTGAATTGAGTGAAGATCAACTACATTCTTAAATGTCCTGAAAAAGAAGGATTATTTACATACTTTGGCACATCATGAAAAAAAAACCCAAAAACAAAAACCAGGAGAACAAACAACTTGAGTAGTTATAATTTTGTGGCCTCTTCGATTACTTAGCATTCACCTATTGTATGACTCTATACACAGAATTTTTGTCTAGCTGATGTTGTCTACTCAATTCAATAATATGAGCTTGTGTAAAGATGGCTTTTCATTACACTATGCAGATTTAATCTCTGTAACTTGATATTTAGTCATTTCTCACCATGCAGCTACTTATTGATTATGATCAAATTATCTTCATATCATGTTTTTAGCTTTTTTTTTTTGCAAGCGAGATGGAACCCTTGAATGTTTCACGTGAGACTATTTTACAGTCCTCAAATAATATTTACGGATTCTTTA
>VWZI01009388.1:41184-102420 GCA_013396835.1 Psilopogon haemacephalus
TGCTGGTTTGTGGCTAATTGGAATATTTTATTAAGAGAAATTAGGTTATAGGCTGTGGAAAGAAAAACAATGGTGATGTCTACTTTGCTCATAGGTTTACTAAGAGGTTCAAAAGCAATGACATAAACATAGATAAAACAGTTGCTCTCTGTCTGTAGAATCTGAGCTCTCTCTCTCATTGGCTTCTAGCTGGGTCTTTGTAACCCAACTAATCGATTCTGCTTCTAACTCCCCTTGCTGATCCTTCTAATTCAACTTACAAGTAAGGCAGATTCTGGAGATAAGATTGGAAGGTGGGGGGAAGGTGAAAGGGTGGTTGGGAACCCTTCTTGGGGACTCTGATCTCTCGGAGGGCTGTGATGTTTCTGTATTACCTTTTTACTGTATATAGCTGTAAGTATCTGTACTATATTGTAAATATCTGCTTGTATATTGTGCTAAGCTGTAAATATAAAGCTTCATTCTTTAACTTCCAGCTGGCTGAGTCTAGACTGGGTGATTTCCAAAGTGGGGGGGTGCAGATAACTCCCAAACTGGTAATAGCAGTCATTATACTCTGTCTGACTAAACCTAACTCAGCAAAATAGACATTTGACTCCTACACCGTGATGACATATTTATGCTTCTACTGAAGACTGAACGGTTTCCATTTTATTTCTGTCCCATTTCAGCCCAACAAGTAGGAAAGAGTTTTTTTAAAAAAAAAACTGTAATTAAGGTAAATATAATGCACTTATGTGTAAATAATTTGTTTCACATCAGTTCTCCAAATACACTTTCTTAATATTTTGTCAGCTGTTCATAAAGTATTGATAACAAAGTACTTATTTTGCTGAGCATAAATGTATCCTCTTCTCATGTAATTCTCTTTGTAATATGGTTCCATTGTAAGAGCAATTTGCTGGCTCTTAAGATAACTATAAAACATCACAAGAAGCGTGAAATTAAAACAGAACATTAGAGACATTGCTGTCTTATTTTTGCCTGAAAAATAAAGTCAGAAAGTTACCAGCATAACTAAAAACTAATCTCCTCAACCGCTCATATTTATCATTAGGCTTATTACTCAGATGATAGACATGTTTATGAACATCGCTTTCACATTTTTAATAAAGGAAATGAGTGAGGTTGAAGAAGTAGGAGGAAGACAAAGAGGAAGACAGGGCATAAAGCACCTAAAGTAGCAAAAGGAGAAAATAGATGCCTGTCACAACTGATAAAGAGATTTCAAAGTGCTGGAAGAGACTACAGAGAGCTTGCTCAGTCTTATTGTGTCCTCAGACCTTGTCAGACAGTTAGCTGGAAGTTGAAGCAGCTCTTATATATGTGTTTCCCTATCCTATTCATAGAATCATAGAATGGTCTGGGTTGGAAAGGACATTTGAAGATCATCTATTCCAATTCCCTCTGGAGTCAGCAGGGACATCCTCAACTAGATCAGGTTGCCCAGAGCCCTGTCAAGCCTCACCTTGAATACTTCCAAGAATGGGGCACCAACAATATCTCCAGGCAACCTGTTCCTGTCATCCACCACCCTCATAGTGAAGAATCTGTTCCTAACATTCAATCTAAATCTGCTCTGATCTAGCTTGAAGCCATTGCCCCTTGTCACACCACCACAGGCCTTTGTAAACAGTCTCTCTCCAGCCTTCTTGGAGCCCATTTCAGGTGCTGGAAGGTTGCTATTAGGCCTCCTTGGAGCCTCCTCTTATTGATGCTGTCCTCAGCCTGTCCTCGTAGCAGAAGCGCTCCAACACCCTGAGCATTTCCATGACCCTTCTCTGGATCTGCTCCATCAGGTTCATGTCCTTCCTTTATTGAGGGCTCCAGACCCAGACACAGTACTCCAGGTGAGGTCTCACTAGAACACAGTAAAGTGGCAGAGTCACCTCTCTGGATCTGATGACAATGCTGCTTTTGACACAGCCCAGGAGGCGTTTTTTTTCTTCTGGGCTGCAAGCTCACACTGTCTGCTCGTGTCCAGCTTCTCATCCATCAGCATCCCCAAGTCCTTTTGCCCAGGGCTGCTTTCTCTCACCTCCTTCCCAGCCTGTATGAGTAGAGAGGATTGTTCCAGCCCAGGTGCAGAACCCTGCACTTGCTCTTATTGAATCTCATATTAGAATATGTTTCATTTCATAGGATCAAATAGCATTTGCTTAGATTTACTTCAATTTTGGATGAAACCCAATGCACATAAAAGAGGAGGAATTAATGGATATGAGTCAAATTCCATGTAGAAAGAGGAAGGAATCAGACATTAGAGAGATCAGGGATTAGAAAACCTCAGATTCAAAACTACCCAGCTCACCATGCCTCCTGTAAATTCTCTCAAATCAAGGTGTTCTGTGGTTGTCCTGTCTCCTCTGTCTATTGACAGCTGAACCAGCATAGCTTCAGCCATCTTATAATTAATTCTTTTTATAGCACTGAGTTTTCTCTCTCCATTTTCTGTTCTTGAATATGCAACAAGTGTTCATGCTGAAATATGCAATAAACATGTGCCCGTGTTGAACACGCATAACGCACACTCACTTATGGGTTTTGTTAAATCCATTTTGTTTGTTTGAGAAAGGATTCTGTGTTTTTTTTTTTGCTGTAACTCTACAGCTAACTAACTGGCAATCCAGAAATATCCTCTCCCCCTCCAACCCCTTTCCCCATCCTCCCTTCCTTTTTTTTTTTTTTTTCAGAGCGAGAAGCATTTATCCAGGGAAGGCAGACATAAAGGGCCAGCAGCAGTTCAAATGCTGTTCCTCTTCCTTGAAGTATGCTTCAGTTCTCCTCATCTGCTGTTGAAGTTTATTGAGAGTTTCCATGTAAAGGTGAAAGTGCAGACACAAGGCAGCTCTAGGGAAGGCAGAGAAGGCTTTGGAACAGTGAAGGACAGTGAGAACCAGACTAAAGATTTTGTTTGACTTACCGTAAGAAACAGCTTGTGATGGTTAGCTCTGAGATGAGCCTCTTCCTCTCTCTTCCTTCCCTCTGCTACAGAAAATCAGCTTAGCTGCCTAGACCATGATGTGTATGGGCTTAACAGGGAAATATTTCTTATTATAGATAGGTTTATTATTGCTCCTCATTAAGACTATGGCATTCACTTTGCTTGAGGATAATTTTGTAGATATTTGGACAAAGAAAAGATGAAAAAGTATCTTTCTTGCCATGACACTGAAGTATATAGCTGGTTGCAGCTATTCACATTTATCTAACACAGACACAACTGTAGAACAGTGTTCTGTCCAGTCCACAGAATCAGAGAAACACAGAATTAATCAGGTTGGAAAAGGTCCTTGAGATCATCAAGTCAAACCTATCACCCAACGCCATCTAATCAATTAAATCATGGCACCACGTGCCACATCCAGTCTCCTTTTAAACTCTTCAGGGATGGGGACTCCACCACCACTCCAATGTCAATAACTCTTTCTGTGAAAAACTTCTTCCTAACATCCAGCCTAAACCTCCCCGGGCATATCTTGAGACTTCATTCCCTCATTCTATCACTGGTTGCCTGAGAGCAACCCCCACATGGCTACAACCTTCCTTCAGGTATTTGTAGAGAGCAGTAAGGTCTTTCCTGAGCATTCTCATTTCCAGGCTGAACACCCCCAGCTTCCTCAGCCTCTCAGAGGATTGTGCTCCAGCCCCCTCACCTTGGTGCTCTTTTCTGGACATGTCCAAGCACCTCAACACCTTTCTTAAATTGAGGGGGCCAGAACTGGACACAGTACTCAAGGTGTGACCTAACCAGTGCTGAGAACATGGGCAGAATGACTTCCTTGGTCCTACTGGCCACACTATTCCTGATGCAGACCAGGATGCCATTGGCCTCACCCAGACATACTTCACTTTGGCAGATAATTAGTTCCAGTTGTGTATTAGTTCTTTTTTGAATGGAAGCCATTTTAGATCAGAGATTAGCAAATGCTAAGACGTCTTTATTTATCTATAGGTAAGCAGTACACTGAGGAAAACGGTTCTGTCTAAAATACACAGCACATCTTCAGCACAGCTAAGTTTTAAGCCATTCCCTGAGTAGTGCTTTATTGACACGAGAAACTTTCCTGTTTTGCCTGATCTGAAAATCTGATTTATATGTTTCTCATCATATTGTAGTGTGCTGATCTGAACCAACTGGAAGATTTTAACAAGAAATTAGATTATAGACTGAGAAAGGAAAACACTGATGATTCTACTTCACTTATAGGTTACTGGAAATTTTATAAAAGGTAGAACCCAAGCAAAGATAAGAGAGATGGTTTTATGCCATGCTGGCTGCTGCATCTCTTTCCCTGCATTCTTAGCTGGATCTGTGTAACTTCACTAACTACTTCCCTGCTGCTAACCCCCTTGGCTGATCTACCATCACTTATCTGGCACGTAAGACAGGTAGTGGGATAAGATTGGGAAGTGAGGGAATGTGGCAGGGTGGTTGGATTCTGATATTAGGGTTTCTGCTCTCTGGGAGGGGTGTGGTGTTTCTGTATTAACCTCTTTTACTGTACATATCTGTAAATATCTGTTATATATTGTAAATATATGCTTGTATATTGTACAAAGCTGTAAATATAAAGCTTCGTTTCCTTAACTTACATCTGACTGAGTTCTAGGTTGGGTTATTTCAAAGTGTGTGTGGGGGGTGGGGTGGTGAAATGACAAACCGCCACATGTAGTTAAATTCCAAGATTAGGAACCCTAGAAAGGAGCAAAGAATATTGTGGCACATTCTGGCTGAACAGAAGAAATTAAAAAATTGAAGAGGGTGTTGCAAGTTTATGAAAACTGACAAATGTCAGGAAAGGAGAGCTGTGTTGGCTGGGAGCCAACACCCATACAAACAAACAAACCCCCCAAACCCAAGCCAACAGTGTCATATTTGGTAATCTCAGCTAACTACCTTCATAGCTCTTCTTGGTGTTTCACTCATTCCAGCAATGACTCTATCACATGTTTCAACATGTACTACTTAATTTTAGGGAAAAAACAGCTCACAATAGCTTGCTTGATAATATATTTTATTGAAGATGTTTAGCTAGTAGAGGAAGATCATTTAAAAATATTTTGTTATGGGATCATTAAATCTTTCGGAATCAGACAGGGAGAAAACAAAACCTCAGAGACTATTAATGTTTTAGGGTCTACTTAACAGCATCTTCCATAATGAAATGATAAATCAGTATAATTTTGTTTAATCTGTCTTGCTTTGTAGGCTTTTCCCCCTCTCTCTTGAATTTTCTCTCTCATGCCAACAAATTGGTTATTTTTAAGGAAAACTAACACAGACAAATAGAGCAGTTAAGTGCAGAGCTCAACTAAGAATTCTGAATTCCTTGGGATGCAGATTGCATTTATAGATATATTTTATGCAAGTGCTTCAAACTCAGGCTAAAGTAGCACTTTAAATACTTGAGCTGGGGCTTGAGAGGTATGTAGGAAATATCCATTTATACAAAGAGGGATTGGTGGTGATGACAGTCTTAGCATGCACCTCTCACTCATGCAGATCTGAAAATACCATTTTGATGATATTTTGCAACAGAGATATGGAACATAATAATTACTTCTCTTTCTTTTGCCCTTGTGGTGGTTTTAGACTTAGCACTCTAGCTTTATTTGAAATTATAAAAAAAAAATAAAGATTACATAAAATAAAATGCATACAATATAAAGATCTGCATTGGATGCAGAAGAAAAATAATAAGATGAGTCTGAATCATTCCATTCACTTGCTGGTTAGGATAAAATCTGCTGCATAAACTATTTCCCTCCCTCCTGCTTCTTGCTCTTGCCCTTTGCTTCTCTGCCCTGACTTCTACACTGATATTGGCTGTGTAGACAGCAGCTGGGGGGAGTTTTTTTCTCTGGGGGAGAAGAAAGTGGTGGCTGGCCCCTTCTGGGCTCTGTCCAGGAGGGATTTCTGTGCTGTTTTAAAATTGTAAATAAATGTAAATATATTTTGCATATATGCATTGTATTATATATTTTTAGAATTTAGCTTGCTGTAAACACATAGCTTCATTTACTTCCACGCCTTCTGTGCTAGTCTGATGAGTTTATCTGGGGGGTAATTTTCAACCCACCACAATTCTTTTTGAAAATATAAAGCAACACACAATTTTTGGAGAAAAAGGGTTGAAACAGTATTACAGCTATTACATGCAGCACTCCAATGGTTGTTCACAACACCCAAACGTCCTGATTGAGTTGTTACCTTTCTCTAGCGCTTTCTTGTTTCTAAGTATGGCTAATCTAATTACAAACAGCTAGAAAGCAAAATGTTGGTAAAGGATTGTGGCAGTCATTGATAGGGAGTCAAAGAAATGTTTCAGAAGGTGTTAGTGATCTGTGATCTCCTAAATCTCCCATGAGCTTAAGAAGTCATAGGAAGCTGGTGTGATCCAGATATTTTACAATTTTGTTGTTCACCTCTACTACGATAGAATCATAGAATGGTTTGGGTTGGAAAAGACCTCAAAGATCATCCAGTTCCACACCCCTGCTATAGGCAGGGACACCTCCCACTAGATCACAATGCTCAAGACCTCATCCAGCCTGGCCTTGAACACCTCCAGGCAGGAAGCAGACACAACCTCCCTGGTCAATCCGTTCCAGTGCCTCACCACCCACACTGTGAAGAACTTCCTCCTAACATCCCATTCAAATCTCCCTTCCTCCAGTTTAAACCCATTGCCTCTCATCCTGTCATTACAAGACCTTGTGAATAGTCCCTCTCCAGCCATCCTGTAGGCTCTCTTCAGATACTGGAAGGCTACTATGAGGTCTACTGGAAGGCTACTACGAGGTCTGCTCAAAGCCTTCTCTTCTCCAGGCTTAAGAGTTCCAACTTTATCAGCCTGTCCTCATAGCAGAGGTTCTGCAGCCCTCTGATAATTTTTGTGGCCCTCCTCTGGACTTGTTCCAGCAGTCCCATGTCCTTCTTGTGCTGGGTGCTCCAGAACTGCACACAGTACTCCAGGTGGGGTCTGACGAGAGCAGAGTAAAGGGGGAGAATCCCATCCCTTGCCCTGCTGGCCACATTTCTCTTAATGTAGCCCAGGACACAGTTGCTGTTTGGGCCATGTGTGCACACTGTCAGCTCATGTTGAGCTTCTCATCCACCCAGACCCCCAGGTCCTTCTCCTCAGGACTGCCACTCATCACCCAGCCTGGATTTGTGCTTGGGATTGTGCCCACCTCTCCAGCCTATCCAGGTCCCTCTGGATGGATCCCTGCCCTCTAGCAAGTTGACTGTGCCACACAGCTTGGTGTCATCTGCAAACTTGCTGAGAGTGCACTCAATTCCTCTGTCCATGTCACTGACAAAGATGTTAAACAGCACTGGTCCCAGCACTGACCCCTGAGGGACACCACTTGGCACTGGTCTCCAGGCGAGACCATCCAGCCAATTCCTTATCCAGCGAGTTGTCCACCCATCAAGTCTGTGTTTTTCTAGTTTGGTGACCAGATGTCATGTGGGACAGAGTCAAAAGCCTTACTCAGTCCAGGTAGATGACATCAGTTGCCCTTCCCTTGTCCACCGCTGCTGTGACTTAGTTCTTAGAAATATTCTCTTCCACCTAATCTTCCCTTCACTTGCTTCCTGATTTTGGTGGTGCCTGTGGCCATGCATTTGGTGCCTCTATGTTTATTCCTTCAGGCTGTTGCAGGCTCTCTCAATGCCTGCCCACTCATGTCTCTGTTCCCCTACCCTAGATGTGTGATGTGGTTTTGTGGTTCCAGCTTGGCAGACTCTTTAGTTTTGTATGAGGCAGAGGATAATGACCCTTGCCAAGTCCAGGATTCAGAGAAACAGCTCATGATTGCAAGAGGTAGTTGCTGCCAGTTGCTGCTGAGCTCTGGGAAGAAACTATGACAGTCAGCTTCTCAGGAAGGAGAAATGTTGCTTTCCTCAATATCGCTTTCTGACAACACTGATTGATTTCAGATTTCAGTGGGAGCTGTACGGCACTGTCCTGAGGCATTTCTCTGACCAGACTCTAATGAAGGCTTCTCAGACACCATTTCCCACCCCTCCCTTGCCTCTGTTTACAGCACTCAGGTGAAGATATAGCCTTAGGGGTAAAGGTGTTGAGGGCATAGGCAGGGTAGCATGCTACCACAGCTACTGTTAGACAACAAGTGTAGCAGTGGTAATGAAAATCATCAGTTAAGTACACTGAATGTAAGAGGGGCACCAAGCTGTATTGTTGGATTTCATCAGCTATGTTCCAAACTCTGCTGGTTTGAACTAATTGGAGGATTTGAATGAGAAATTAGACTAAACTAGGTTGAGAAAGGAAAACACTGATGATGCTACTACACTCATAGCTTTACTGAGAAAGAAAAAAAAAATGTTTAAGAGCTGTGACCCAAACATAGGTAAGTCAGACAGCTTCAAACTGCTTTGGGTTGTGGCTGCTCCTGCATGTTTTTTTCTCCCTGCCTTTTGTAGCTGAATCTGAATAATTCCACTAACTTCTTTCCTGCTGCTAATCCCCCTGGCTGATCTACCTCCACCTATCTGCTGCATAAAACAGATGGTGAGATAAGATTGGGGAAAGGGGGAAGGTGGTAGGGGTGGCTGGTTACCCCTCTTAGGGATTTTGATTTCTGGGAGGGGTGTGGGCTTTCTGTATTACCTTTTTACTGTGTATATATGTAAATATCTGTTATACATTGTAAATATCTCCTTGTATATTGTGCAAGGCTGTAAATATAAGGCTTCATTTATTAACTGGAATTGGACACAGCACTCAAGATGTGGCCTGACCAGTGCCAAGTACAGGGGAAGGATAACGTCACTTGTCCTGCCGGCCACAATATTCCTGATCCAGGCCAGGATGCCATTGGCTCTCCTGGCCACCTGGGCACACTGCTGGCTCATGTTCAGCCTAGTATCTACCAGCACCCCTAGGTCTCTCACTGCCTGGTTGCTCTCCAGCCACTCTATCCCCAGCCTGTAGCACTGCGTGAGCTTGTTGTGGCCAAAGTGCAGAACCCTACACTTAGTCTTGTTAAGTCTCATCCCATTGGCCTCTGACCACACATCCAGCCAATCCAGGTCCCTTTGCAGGGCCCCCCTTACACTCTAACAGATCCACACCTGTTCCTAGCCGTAATACTCTCAGTATAGTAAGCTGAATCTTTCAGCAGAGTTATAAAAACATGTCAGGACATTTAAAAAAGCCTTGGCAAGTGGAAAAGGAATGGAGAATCACAGCACCTTGTAGGTAAGAATACATGTTGAAAGACTTTATTGTACTTACTAGATATACCAAGCTCTCTGCTAACAGCATTCAGATAGCTGAGGGTGGCTGGATAAACATTCCTGTTTATTATCAAATGTGCATTTTCTACCTGTTGTTTCAGGATGAAGTGAGTCAGAGAACATTTTCTAATGCACTCCAAGAAGCAGGTGTGTAAAAAGACACAAGTCCCAGAACACCACGCTGCTTTTCTGTACAATGAATCTTCATAGCATGACGAATACCATTTCTTTTTGAGATTCCTGGTACCAAATGTATCATGTTGGCTTATGTCTCAATTATCCCATTAAGGGCATTACATAAAATATAAATTGCAGGCATTGCCTTTGGACAGCTGATTTTTTTTTTTTTTCTCATCTCTCATAATTTTCACATGTAGTTTTCATCACCAATCATTTCAGAGCACATAACTAGCAATCTGTTTCATTTACACCTCCCACCTCAAGAGGATAGCAACAAGGCTAAACCCAGGCATCCTCTAAGCCTTGTGATGCTCAGACTCTCTCACTTCTGATATTCAAGCATCTCTGGACAGCTGCTTGCAGAAGAGAATTTTTTGTTCCTTTGATGAGGTTCATCATCTCATAATGGAAACAGCAGTCAAAGTACTTGGTCACGCACTGCAAAATTGGAACAGAGGTCAGAGAAAAAGAGAATCTGCTTCAAGGAATGTTTTCACTGTTGTCCCTTAGGAAAACTACAGGCAACAAGAATCATCCCAGGAGGATAGACCTGGGCATGCCATTATAACAATGTTATATTATAACACTGTTATTCTATTCTGCTTTCCAGTATCACAGCTCATAAGCCACAGCTCATATAGAATCATAGAATGGTTTAGGTTAGAAGAGACCTTAAAGATCATCCTGTTCCAACCCCCCACCATAGGCAGGGACACCTCCCACTAGATCAAGTCACTCAAGACCTCATCCAGTCTGGCCTTGAATACATCCAGGGAGGGACCAGCCACAACCTCCCTGGGCAACCTGTTCCAGTGCCTCACCACCCTCACTGTGAAGAACTTCCTCCTAACATCCCGTTCAAATCTCCCCTCCACCAGTTTGAACCCATTCCCCCTCGTCCTGTCATTACAAGACCTTGTGAACAGTCCTTCCCCAGCCTTCCTGTAGCCCCCTTCAGATACTGGAAGGTTGCTATAAGGTCTCCTGGAAGCCTTCTCTTCTCCAGGCTGAAAAGCCCCAACTCGCTCAGCCTGTCCTCATAGCAGAGGTGCTCCAGCCCTCTGATCATCTTTGTATGCCTGGCTGATACTTTTCTCTTTCCCTTCTCCTGTCCTCCCTTCACATCTCTCTCTGGGAGGAGCACACATGCCTTATTATGGTTTGTAGCAGAGAGAGCTTCTAGCTGGCAGTGAACACTGAGCTGCATCATGAGGCCTGATGAGGCCTTGCAGGCCCAAAATTTGGCAGGGGGGGCTGGGGGGTGGGATGTGGGCATTTTTTGCCTACTCTCAGGCCTGCCAAGGGTGGAATGGGTATAGGATTCTAGATGGTTGTAGTCTGATAGACTTGGCTTAGCTTGTGGATATATTAATTCTACCTGATTACCTTTCGCATATGGCCGGAGAGCAGCCCTGAGGAAAAGGATTTGGGGGTCTGGGTTGACAAAAAGCTCAACATGAGGCTGCAGCGTGAGTGCAGCCCAGACAACAACTGTGTGCTGGGCTGCATCAAGAGCAGCTGTGGGCAGAAGGGCAAGGGCTGGGATTCTGCCCCTTTGCTCTTGTCAGACCCCGCCTGGAGTACTGTGTGCAGTTCTGGAGCTCCCAACACAAGAAGGACACCAAACTGTTGGGGTGAGCCCAGAGGAGGCCACAAAGATTCTCAGAGGGCTGGAGCAGCTCTGCTATAAGGACAGGCTGAAGGAGTTTGGGCTCTTCAGCCTGAAGAAGAGAAGGCTTTGAGGAGACCTTATAGTAACCTTCCAGTATCTGAAGGGGGCCTACATAAAGGCTGGGGAGGGACTACTTACAAGATCTTACAGGATGAGGAGTAATGCGTTCAAATGGGCAAAGGGGAGATTTAAATTGGATATTATGAAGAAGTTCTTGACAGTGAGGGTGGTGAGACACTGGCACAGGTTGCCCAGGGATGTTGAGGCTGCTCCCTCCCTGGAGGTGTCAAGGCAGGTTGGATGAGGCCTTGAGTGACCTGTTCCAGTGGGAGGTGTCCTTGCCTATGGCAGGTTGTTGGAACTGGATGATCTTTGAGGTGTGTTCCAACATACACCATTCTATGATTCTATGATATATGCACTAGTAAATAGAATCTCTCTTTAAACCTCCAATCAGTATGCAGCATTTTCATTCTTACTGTCCAAAAGGAGTAAGAGTCACTTATATTGCTCAGTCCTGGGTAGCTCATGGTCTCAAACTACAACTGCTCGCAACCAATAATTGATACTTCCTGCTTGCTTTGTTGATTAACATGCTTCAGGGTGGCAGGAAGGCAAATTCGGTCCTGGAGACCTGCTTTGGCTTACAAGAAGCAGCTGACTGCCCCCTGCCACGAACGCAGCAGCTGATCATGTTCCTTCAGATTGCCTGTCCTCAGTGGCTCCTTGTCACTCCAGTTACCTTGTCTGAGATGAGGTTTTGTAGAAACAACGACTTATTTTGTGTGAATTGCAGAATTGCATCCAAAATGAAGAATGTGATTGTTGGCCATGAATAAGCATTGGACAAATATGAAACAAACAAACAAACAAACAATCAAACAAACCAAAACATTCTCCAATACCACCAAACAGAAAATACTGGAGTATACTGAAGATAGCAGTATTTTCCCTACTCTCAGCTAGCACACATGATCTACCAGGCCTTGCATGCACTGATACTTGATGCAGCAGCTTCACAAGATGAAGGCTTTGGCAACTGTGGCACCTTCAGATGTTCTCATTGCTCACCATTGCTTAGGTGATGCTACAATACCAACTCGTGAAGCTGGGCTACAAATTCGGTTGAGGAGAGAATCCAGTTCACACCATTTATTTCATTTTCAAACTAGAGTGATGCCTTGATTCAATTCATAATGTCTTCACACAAACAGTTATGCTGGCACAAATGAGAGTGGTGGCATGCTACATTGAAAAAAAATGTGTGAAGCATGGAGAAGATGAGTGGAAGGAAAAATCTCAAGCCAATACTGCTGTTGAAGTCTTATTTTCATGAGACCACAGAACCATAAATCATATAATTAATTGTACAATCAGTCAGGGTTGGAATGAACCACTAGGATTTTCTAGTTCAAACCCCCTCCATGGGCAGGAACACCTCACATCTGATCAGGCTGTCTAGAGCCTCATCCAGCCTGGCCTTAAACATAGAATTTTAGAAGCATAGTTGGGTTGGAAGTGACCTTTAAAGGTTATCTACTCCAACCCCCATCCAGTGAGCAGGGACATTTTTAACTAGCTCAGGTTGTTCAGAACCCTGCCCAAACTAACCTTGAATGTTTCCAGGGATGGCATCTACCACCTCTCTGGGCAACCTGCTCCAGTATTTCACCAACCTCATAATAAAAAAAAAAAGTCTTCCTAATGTCCAATCTAAATGTACCCTTCTCTGTTTTAAAACCATGTCCCCTTTTCCTATAGTAATAGGCCCTATTAAAATGTCTATCCTCAGTTTCTTAAAAGACCTCTTTAAGTACTTACTGGAAAGCTGTAATGAAGTCTTCCCAGAGCTTTCTCAAACCTAACTCTCTCAGCCTTTCTTCATAGGTGTTGCACCACTCCTTTTGTGGCCCTTCTCTGGACCCACTTCAGCATATCCATGCCTATTTGTGTTGGTTTGAGCTAATTGGGGGATTTGAGTGAGAAATTAGACTATTGGCTGAGAGAGAGTTAAACACATTGTGTCACTTCACCGAGTTTCACTGAGAAAGGAAAAAAAAAGTTGTCTTAAGAGCTGTTCCCAAAATAAACAAAATTAGCAGAGGGCTTCTGACCCTTCGGCACGACAGTCTGCTTGGGTCTGTGTCTGGCTGCTGCTGCTTTCTCTTTGTCACTCCTTGGTAGCTAATTCAGAGTAATTCAGAGTAAAACTACTAAAACTACTAATTCCTTCCTATTACTAATCTCTCTGATCTTCAGCTTATCTGCAGCATCATCAGGTGGTGAGATAAGGCTGGGGAAGGGGGGAAAGGTGNGTTGTGTAGGGAGTGTATAAGGAGGGGGGGGGGGGGCAGGTAACTTCAAACCCACTACACTATTCTTTGTAAATGCTCAGTACTTTAAAGGTAACTTCAAGACAGATCAGAAGTGGCAATGCTTTAGGTTGCTCCAAATTATTTATGTGTGGGATGAAGGAAATATTCTTTCACATATTTCTTCATACTTCAGTGGTAGTTACTCCAGCTAACCGTAGCATAAATGTTGTTACTGATCACTAATTATTATTTTACACAATAGAAATGTTTATTTTTATGTACAGTCCTTGTCAGTTGAATCTGAAATTTCTTTGTTTCTGTCACTGTGTTTGCTACCTGAACTCAGTTGCTACAAGCACAGCACTGAAAGTTTAGGAGAACCCACCAGGCAAACATAATTCACTAAGCTTCTGTGCTTAAACACAGCTTAATTGGGCAGAATACTGCATTTGAAAGAAGGGGAAATTAGGGCAGTAAGATGAACAATAATTAAAAGGAAAAAAAAGGCCATTGCAAAGTTTTCTTTGGTAATTTGAAACCAATTCTGATGATTAAAAAAAGAAAAAGTAATTTCTCAGAGAAAAGAAAAATAGAGGGTGTTTTTTACCACATTTGTAAAAAAAAAAAAAAAAGGTGCATCAAATTATGTTTTTTTTGTTTCTTATCTGCCTTGTTTGGGTGTTAATTAATAAAATTAATAAGAATCATTCTGAAGAAAGCCTTTGTGAAACGCAATTGTGTGACCCAGATGAGGAAATAAACTCGGTCTGTGCCAAGCTGGAAATCGTTATCAGATAATGCTCTTGCAACATTTGGCTGTTTACTGTTGTGTGTATATGTGCACACTGTATATAAGGAAACCTTACCATTGTGAGTTGTTACTCATTACTGAAATTGGATTTCTCCTCTACAAAATACAGGATATGAGATCTTTGCTCCTTGGCTGGTCACTTTATTCTGCAGAAATGGGCCAGCAATACCTAAGAGCCCATTGTCTGTGGAAGGGAGAGTTAACCTAACGAAAGCGTGGTGAGAACAAGATAGGACTGAATTCAAAGGACTTTTTAGTGAAGGGAGGCTGAAGAATTTATTAAAAAACCCAAACCAAGATGACAGATCTAAGGATGGATGTACATTTAAATCAACCAGTGAGTGACTAAAGTGGAGGTCTGCTAAAGTGGAAAGCGGAAGAAAATTATGTCCTTGACTTTCCTCCAATGAGGTGCATACACCATTTTCAGGATCTTTGATCTGAAATTTTAAGAAAATTATAGAATCAAGTAGGTTGGAAGAGACCTCCAAGATCATCCAATCCAACCTGTCACCCAGCCCCATACACACACACACACACATACACATATATATTTTTTGGTTGCTTATAGTAACATTTGTGTCATAAATAGTGATTATTTCAGTCTCTTGATATTTTTTTTCATTGGTTTGTTAGTTTTGATTATCTATAAATGATACTAGAAGCAAGATGGATGTAAACATGTACAATGGCACCACAATTCTAAATTTATTTCTAGGTGAACTCGAGTTGTCTGGCAACAAATATTTTCAGGTAGACAAAACATTCAGTGGCACTTAGGTGCTAAACAGTGTTCAACTCTGCTAGTCTTGGCCTAGTGGTTCCTGTTCTAATTCAGTTCTTGACTGACTTTTATAATATTTCACCTCAGCATGAGGAAAAACTTCTTTACAGTGAGGGTGACAGATCACTGGAGCAGGTTGTCCAGAGAGATTGTGGAGTCTCCTTCTCTGGAGACTTTCAAAACCCACCTATGTGAACTACCCTGGGTGACCCTGCTTTGGCAGGGGGTTGAACTCTGATGATCCCTACCTCTAAATTTCTGTGATTCTGTGATTTTTTTAGAATCATCAGGCATTTTAAAAAGGGGCACTACTCAGTCATAATTTATGTATTTTATAGGATATTATTAAGAAAGTTCTTGTATGGGTACATTGCTTTAAGCACTGTGAGAGTTAGTGATTGAATCCTGGGGATATACTGCACAGGCTACGAAGTACTCTGCAAGTGTGTGCAGGGAGGTTGGACTTGATGGTCTCTGGAGGTCCCTTCCAACATCTAAAGTTCTGTGATTTGGTTTCAGTGTGGACAAGTGGAAGAAAGTAGGTTTGTGTCTAGTGGGACTGAATGAGTTCATGTTTACAGATAGATTATCTGAACATCATGAACCATAGATATATATGTTCTACCTATATCTACCCTTGATTACATATATTGCAGTGCTTTGGTATACACTGCATACATAGATACATATTCAATGTAACCATACATACAAGTATAACATATATAAGATATTTAGTCTTCAACAAACATTATAGTTTACTTACACTGATATAAAAAAGAACTATATGCAGACACTTCTTAGAAAATCAAATGCAGAGCTTTTCAGGAGGAAGGAAACAGCTCTATTCTGGAGTCCTACATTGCAATCCAACCACTAAAATATAGACTGTATGTTAAAATATGTTTGATACATCTACATACATATTCAGCCTCTTGCATATATTCCTGTATAAATAAATATGCTTATTTATATATCTTTGTATCTCTGTATTTGTATATCTATATATCTAAAGTAGAATAGTGCAAAGATGATGTATCAACTAATGTTCTAAAATGAGTTTTCAGTGATGAATAAATATATATGTATATTTATATATGTATTCATGATTTTTATGAACATATATATATGGATACATATATATATAGATACATATATATAGACATATAAGAGATATATGTGTGTGTGTGTGTGTATTTATATATATATATATATATATATATATATACACACACAACCTTTTTTAGTTGTTCACATATGACTGTTTGGAAATATACTGCTTACAAAAAAATAGGCAACCAAACCTCATTTTTAATTTCTTTTTCTTTTAATATATTTTATTTTCACCCTCCCATCCACTTTTTTTTTTGTTTTTTCTTTCTTCCACTTAAAGTTCCTTACTTTTCATAGAATCACAGGATGAAAGAGGTTGGAAGAGACCTCTGGAGATCATCTAGTCCAACCCTTCTGGTAAAGCAGGTTAGCCTAGATCAGGCTGCACAGAAATGTATCTAGGTAGGTTTTGAAAGTTTCCAGGAAGGAGTCTCTACAACGTCCCTGGGTGGTCTAGTCCAGTGCTCTGTCACCCTCAAAGTAAAGAAGTTTTCCTTATGTTTAAGTGAAACCTCCTGTGTTCTAGTTTGTAGCCAATGTTCCTTGTCCTATCACTGGGCACCACTGAAAAGAGACTGCCCTATCCTCTCGACATTATAATGAGCATTTATAATATCCCCTGTCAGTCTTCTCTTTTCCACTCTAAAGAGCCTCAGGTCTCTCAACCTCCTCTTGGAAAAGAGATGCTTCAAGCTCCTAATCATCTTTGTGGCCCTGTGACTATCTTCAGTACTTGCCTGTCACTCTTGAACTGGGGAGCCCAGAAGTGGACACATTTGGGCACCTGGGGAGAAGGAGAACCTCCACTGACCTTCTGGTCATAGTCTTCTTAATGGATCCCAGAATACTATTGGCTGCTTTCTGCATGAATGCACATTGGTGGCTCTTGGTGAATTTCTCCACCAGGATTCCCAAGTCCTTCTCCAAGGACCTGCTTTCCAGCAGATCAACCTTTAGGCTGTGCTGGTGCATAGGATTATTTCTACCCAGCTGCAGGACTCTACATTTGCCCATTCTAACTTTGTTAGTGTCTACTCTGCCTAACTCTCCAGCCTGTCCCAATCTCACTGAATTGCAGCACAGCTTTCTGGTGTGTCAGCCACTCCTCCCAGTTCTGTACCATCAGCAAACCTGCCGAGAGCACATCCTGTTCCTTAACCCAGGTCACTGATGAATATGTTGAATAAGACTGGACCTGTCACTGACCCCTGGGGAACACCACTAGCTACAGGCCTTCAACTAGATCCCACATGATTGATCACAGCCCTCTGGTATTCAGACAGTTCTCAATCAACCTCGTTGTCCACCCACCTAATCCACATTTCTCTTGAGAATGTTACGGGAGACAGCGTCAAAAGCCTTGCTGAAGTAGAGGTAGACAACTTCCACTGCTTTCCTCTCATCTACCCAGCTAATTGCACCATCATAAAAGGGAACTAGATTGGTCAAATGTGACTTCCCCTTTGTGAATCCATGGCAGCTGCTCTTGGCAATCTTTTCCTCCACATGCTTAGTCAGGAACACAAAAAGAAGGTTTTTGTTGTTTTGGTTTGAGGTTTTGTTATTATTTTTATTTGTTTTTCTCTTTAAAGCTATAAGGAAACCAGAGAGTTTTGGTGGGGTTTCATCTGTTTGTTTGCCTCATTTGTTTTAGGATTAAATGGACATGGAATTCTTTTATGTCTGAGAAACATGTTTTAAATTCTTTTGTAATGCTCAGTTTTCTATCTTCCTTTTTTTTTTTTTTAATCTTTATTTTCTTGGTCAACCCATTTCAACTGCATTTAGCAAAGCTATCCTAAAATAATTGTATTCAGGATGAGACCACAATGAACAGATTATTCTGAAAATTACCTTGCACTTTCAGCTGTTCTGATTGCACCTGCATTTTGCAAATTGTAGAAGCTTTTTTTTTTTTTTTTCAGGTCAGATGACGCAACTGAAAGTTCATTCCTTCAATCCAGTTCTACTCTCTGTAAGTCAACTAAATACTTTGTAAGGAAATATAGATTCTGTATAGTATTTTTTTTCCAGCAGATAACTGCAACTGTGTGCAGTCAAATGGTTCCAAACATCAGTAAGCTGGCAAAGTAGAATGGACTACAGTTTTGCTTAGGGCACTTTTTCAGAGCTTGTTCTTTCTGAAGCCTTTCATATTGTACTCTCTGTATTCATTCACATGTTTCGGTGATTCTTGATATAATATAAGCCATACAAGTCTGTGGCTGTTTGTTGATCTTCTCTGGGAAGCTATTTAAGGTTGGAAGCATTTCTAGTTAATTTCTTTCTGTCCATCAAGTTCAGCAAGAAAGTGTGTTTGTGACAATTTTCACAATAGCTTCTTACCTAGAGCCTCTGTGAAACGTAAAGCAACAAAATTTGTTTGAAAAAAAACTTTTGAATAAAGGTTTCTTCAGACTCATAGACATTAGTCTAAAATCATGTTCTTAATTTGTATATTTTCTGTAAATAACAGTTCCTATAGTTGCATTTTATTGTCTTATGTATTCATATTTTGCTTTGTTTCAATAATGCTGTATCTTTCAGTAGTTAGTAAGGGTGATGGAGATCCCCAGGCAACCAAGTGTTTGTTTTAAATTGTGTTCCTGTGTTGTAACAACTCAGAGCCAAAGATTCAGTCGTAACCTAGGATCTTGTTCCAAGATGCCAAATTTTATACGTTTGTATTGCATTGTTCTCAGGTCTTCTACAGTAAAAGAAGGAGGTTAAAACTCACATTTTGCCCTTTATCCAGAAAACACAAACTGAGCTTGGTGCATCTGAAGGCCAAAGGCAACTACCACACTTAAAACTGTACAGGTGGGGCTTTGCATATCCCTTACATGTTCCACACCACATTCATGATACTACCTCTAAGCTGAGAAAACCTAAGATACTGCAAATGTGGATATCACTTTTTGAGAAGTGGAAATGAATTATTTGGTTTTCTGAGATACCAAATTTTATACATTTGTATTGCATTGTTCCCAGGTCTTCTACAGCAAAAGAAGGAGGTTAAAACTCACGTTTTGCCCTTCATCCAGAAAACACAAACTGAGCTTGGTATCACTTTTTGAGAAGTGGCAATGAATTATTTGTTTTACTGTTTGTGGTTTTTAATCTTCAGAACTTGTTCTCCTGAAAGAAAATGTAACTACAGACATATGCAATGTGCAGTTCTTACTGAGTGTTTCCTGATGCCAATGGGAAGATTTCATAAGAGAACGGCTTAGGTTGGAAGGGACCTCAGGGATCATCTACTCCAATTCCCCTATCATGGCCAGGAACATCTCTCAACTAGACTTGATTGCCCAAGGACTCATCCAATCTGGCCTTAAACACCTCTAGGGACCAGTCTGCTCAACCTATTCCAGAGTCTCACTACCCTTGCACTGAAAATCTTCTTCCTAAAATCTTGTCTAATCCTACTCTCCCTCAGTTTAAAACCATCTCCCCTTGTCCTGTCATGAGACATCATTATGAAAAGTCCCTCTCCAGCTATTTCCTGTAGGCTGCTTTCAGATTTTGGAAGGCAGCTATAAAAAACTCCGCCAGAGTTTTCTCTTCTCCAGGCTGACCAATCCCAGGTCTCTCAGCCTGTCCTCAAAGCAGAGGTGCTCCAGGCCTTCAGTCATCTTTGTGGCTTTCCTCTGCACTTGCTCCAACAGCTCTGTGTCCTTCTTATGACAGGAACACCAGAACTGTATGCACTGTTTAAAGTGAACTCTCAAAAGGGGAATAATCAGCTCTCTTGACCCACTGGCCAACTCTTCTGGATGCAACCCAAGAGTCATATAGGCATTTACTTGAGTCTTTCCTAGGCTGCACTGTTAGTGAGTTGAATTAATTGTGCCTTTTGCTTTTGTCAGGTAACAGGAAAGAAACAAACAAACACACACACAGAGAAATCTGCTTCAGGTCATAGACAGATAAAAGACCTTCAGTAAGGCCAAATGGAAAAAAAAAGTTTGTGATCAAACCATTTAGGACTGTGTCACTTTAACTGTGAATGAAAGTGGGCTGGATTTTTGTACAGAAAACACCACTTGGTATTTCCCAAACATTAAATCTGTGACACCAGAGCTCTAGAAAGCAACAGAAGACTCAAGGATGCAGCATAGGTGGTGTATGTATCTCAGATTAAGTAGAGGAACAAGGAGTTTATGTCAGATACTTCTATGTTGTCACTGCTGAGGTGTTGGAAAGGACCTCCCTAGTAAGTTTTCCTCATGCTGATTGTTCAAGATCCATCTGAATATAGAGTCTTCCATTATCCTTCCTCAATCTTCCATCCATCCTGAAGCCATGACAAAGGTATCACAGAAGCCTTAAAGCTACAAATACTTCTCAAATGTCATAGAAAGCCTGTTAGAAGAAAGCTGGAATCCCTCATCTCCTAAAGATGTCAGTGGTAGTGACAGTCTGTCAAATAAATTAATTTCCCCTTTTATAAATCATTAATTGCCATTATTACACCTTCAAAGTGACACAGATCCTCTCGTTACACTTTCTTATTACTATGATCTATTATCTTGAAGGTCAGGCTTTGCTGATTCCCTTTCTTGGGTTGGAAAGGCATGGTTG
Organism: Psilopogon haemacephalus; assembly: GCA_013396835.1. Classification (NCBI taxonomy): domain Eukaryota; kingdom Metazoa; phylum Chordata; class Aves; order Piciformes; family Megalaimidae; genus Psilopogon; species Psilopogon haemacephalus. The sequence goes on from VWZI01009388.1 coordinate 61,912, forward strand.
GGACATTCATCAATAGCAATCATTTTCAACTAGAGCATAAGGGAATAAGGAAAACCTCTTTGCATGGTCCAAACTCCAAGAAATTCCAAATGTTTTCTCTAACTTCCACATATAGCAAATTATTCCTTTGTAAATTACTTCTACAGTGGGTAGAACAGACAACAGCTGCTTATGGATGAAATTACCTAGATTTCATTTTATTTTCAAGGACTCATAGAATGGTTTGAGCTATAAATCATAGAATCATAGAATGGTTTAGGTTGGAAGAGACCTCAAACATCATTGAGTTCCAACCCCCTGCCCTAGGCAGGGACACCTCCCATTAGAACAGGTCACTCAAGGCCTCATCCAGCCTGGCCTTGAACACCTCCTGGCAGGGAGCAACAACAACCTCCCTGGGCAACCCATTCCAGTGTCTTGCCACCCTCACTGTGAAGAACTTCCTCCTAACATCCCATTTAACTCTCCCCTCTACCAACTTAAACTCATTACTCCTCATCCTGTCATTACAAGACTTTGTGAATAGTCCCTCCCCAGCCCTCTTGTAGGCTCTCTTCAGATACTGGAAAGCTACTATGAGGTCTGCTCAAAGCCTTCTCTTCTCCAGGCTGAAAATTCCCAACTCTCTCAGCCTGTCCTCATAGCAGAGGTGCTCCAGCCCTCTGAGCATCTTTGTGGCTCTCCTCTGGACTCCCTCCAACAGTTCCATGTCCTTCTTGTGCTGGGGGCTCCAGAACTGCACCTGGCACTCCAGGTGGGGTCTGAGGAGAGCAAGATAAAGGGAGAAAATCTCTTCCCTTGCCCTCCTGGCCACGTTTCTTTTGCTGCAGCCCAGGACACAGTTGGCTGTCTGGGCTGCATGTGCACACTGTTGGCTCCTACAAGCCAAAAAAAAAAAAAGTTTAATTAAAGAAAAAAATGGATCCTTATATTTTCAAACCCATATGCCACAAGCCCCTAAAGTCCATCCAGCTGCAATGAAATTGAATCCTAGAAGTTCTGACAACAGCATAACTGCTTTTATTCCTGAAGGGTGTTTTCTATTGGACTGTTCTGCTTATTCTGTAGCAACACTGACATCAGTTTCTCTAAATTAAAATATTTATTAAAATGCCATTTATTCTTCATCTCACTTATCATTCTTTTAAGGCACTTGGACCTTCTTTCTCTAGTGCATCTGATTTAAAGATGTTTATTCCAAAGAGCCATTAGCATAAGTCTTGGTTACTAATGGGCTGGAAACTCCACTTCATCGCTTCATGTTTTACAAGAATAGCAGCCAGCTTCTCTTTAAGTACATGTTAGAAACATTTATTAGACTCATCCTGTCTCGGCATGATTTTCAAGTTGGAAGGGGTTATTTAATTTTATAGCTCTGTTTTGGTTTTTTTTGTTCTCGTATTGATAAATTGTGGGATCTTTAATCCTTAGAAGTTTTAAAATTCCTGTGAGAGCTGTAACAATTGTGAGAAGTATTTTAGTTCTAACCTTGTATATTCATTTCCTATATTTTATGATACTTAAATTCTTTCATAGCAAAATAAACTGACTAGCAACAATTATAGTAGAAAAAAAATACTTTCTGCATGAGTCATAGTAGTTTTAACAACAGTTGTGTCTATGCTTAATTATTGAATATATGGGGTTTTAAACCATTCTCTCCAGTCCTTTGTAAAGATGTCCCTGTTTTCATTAAAAAAAAAAAAAATTAATCCCTTTTAAATTTTGTGGCTTTTTAGGTTGTTTTTTTTTGCTTTATTTGTTTGGGGGTTTTGCTGGTTTTTTGTTTGTTTTTTTTTTCCCTGTTGTAGTTTATTAGTTTCTTTTGGGAGTTTGTTTTGTTTTTCACTTGGTTGTTTCTTTTTTTAAATTGGTTTTGGATTGGGCTGTGTTTTCTTTTTTGGGGGGTTCATTTTTGGCTATTGTTTCAGCTCCAATAATTTCTTCCTCATAAGCCTTTTCAGCACTAAGAAATTATTATTTTTGAAACATTACAAATATTTTTCACTGGGCCTTCCTCTGCTTGTCTAAGATAATTCAATTGGTATTCTGTGACCACTGCTGTTTCTCAGGGATCAGTACTGGGCTCAGTTCTATTCAGCATCTTTATTGATGACTTGGATTTGGGGATCAAGTCTAACATTAGTAGATTTGCACATAACGCAAATTGGGGAAGAATATCAATCTGCTGGAAGGTAGGAAGACTTCAGAAAGACCTGGACATGCTGGCTCCATGGGCTGAGGCCAACAGGATGAAGTTCAACAAAGCCAAGTACAGACTTCTACACTTTGGCCACAATAACCCCAAGCTGTGCTACAGACTGGAGGATGAGTGTGTGAAGAGCTGTGAGAGAGGGACTTGGGAGTGCTGAGTGATAGTGAGTTAGGCATGAGCCAGCAACATCCCCAGGTGGCACAGAAGGCCAATGGCATCTTGACTTGTATCAAGAATAGCGTGGCCAGCAGGACTAGGGATGTCATTCTACCTCTGTATTTGGCACCAGTGAGGCCTCACCTAGAGTGTGCAGCTCTGGGCCACTCACTGCAGGAGAAATATTGAGGTTCTGGAGTGGATCCAGAGGACAGCAATGAGACTGGGGAAGTGTCTGGAGGGGAAGGTTGATGAGGACAGGCTGAGCAAGCTGGGAGGTGTTTAGCCTGGAGCAGAAACTCAGGTGGGGACCTTATCACACTCCACAACTATCTGAAGGGAAGTCGTAGGCAGGTAGGGGAGGTCAGGCTCTTCTTCCAGGCAACTCTTGACAGTATACGAGGTCATGGCATGAAGCTGCACCAGGAGAAGTTTAGGTTGGATGTTAGGAAACACTTTCTCATGGAAAAGGTGATTGGACACTAGAACAGACTGCCTAGGGAGATAGTGGAGTCACCATCGCTGGAGGGGTTTAAGGACAGATTGGCTGTGGCACTTAGTGCCATAGTTTGGTGGATGTGGTGGTGTTAGGCCATAGAGTGGACTTGAAGATCCCAGAGGTCTATTCCAGCCTCAATAATTCTATGATTCTCTGAATTAATCTTTATTAATCAAAATGAAAATCAAAGTACACATATTAACTCCTGGGTGCAAAGCACACAGCTCTGCTTAAAAAAAAAAAAAAATCATCATTCATAATTTTTAGCTACTCCAGTGGAGTATTACTAACTTATGTGGCACTTTCAGCTTGTTAGATAATTGCTCTGTAACACGTTGTTTCCTGCATCCAAAACTGCTCCTCCCAATAAAACCCTTGATATTCTCTCTTTTGGCTTGTTGATTTTACAGCAAGCACTGACCAATGACTGCTTTGAATCTTGTGGTCCTTTCACCATCATGTCTCAAAAATGCTGTAGATGACTTCAGTCTTGTAACCATAAACAAACTTACACCAGTTTTCATTAACAGCACTTACAGAAATTTTAATATAATTAAATGAATTTTCACCTAGCTTTGACATTAAGCAAAAAAATTAAAATTTCTGCTGGAGTCAATTTTATAACCTCCTTTCTCTCTGTGTGTGGTGATTTGACAGTTATTTGCCCCCNGATATTTACAATGTATAACAGATATATACAGTAAAAAGGTAATACAGAAAGCCCACACCCCTCCCAGAGATCAAAATCCCTAAGAGCGGTTTCTAACCACCCCTACCACCTTCCCCCTTCCCCAATCTTATCTCATCATCTATTTCATGCAGCAGATAGGTGCAGGTAGAGCGGCCAGGGGGGTTAGTAGCAGGAAAAGTAGTTAGTGGAATTATTTAGATTCAGCTACAAAAGGCAGGGAGAAAGAGCCATGCAAGAGCAGCCACAGCCCAAAGAGGTCTGAAACCCTCTGACAGTCTGACTTATCTATATTTGGCTTACAACTCTTAAAACTTTTTTTCTTTCTCAGTAAATCTGTGAGTGAAGCAGCACCATCAGTGTTTTCCTTTCTCAGCCTATAGTCTAATTTCTCATTTAAATCCTCCAATTAGTTCGAAGCAGCAAACTGTGTCTCTTTTATTACTTCACTTATCCTCCAGCTATGAACACTGGATTTTATAACTGAAGCTATTTTTCTGGTGTGGTCCTCTCCAGTTCATAGACCCATTTGCAACCAAACTCAAATCTTGAGCCGCATAAATGCGGCAGAATGAAACAGGCCCTTTAGAGCAAATCTGTCTCATCCTAACTGATATCTAAGACAAGGAGATAAATCATATTTTAGAAATGCCCATATTTCTATTAAGTGCCATGATATTACAAGCTAAGAAGCATACCCTTGATGTCTTCCTTCTAAGAGATTAGATTTAGACATCTTGAATCTCATCTTTGAAGAGGAACTTCACCTTCTTTCATTTTCTTCTAGGGCATTTTTCCTGAAAAGAAGAGGCATCTAAGGTATTATTTAATAAACACCAATCTAAATAATAAAAAGCCAGTTATGATGAAAATCTAATTCTTTCTTCTGCAGTTTAAGCAAGAGTTTGTGTAAGCTATGTTTCAAATGCAGTTTCAGTTTAGGTAAAAGGAGGGAATACATATAAAACCTTGGAATTATGCTAAGTAAACCTGTTAAACAGCTTTCTGAAAAATAGAAATAATAACATTTTAAAAAATTACAAAGTTTAGAGGGAGCAGACACAGATCCTGGAAATTACATCCCAGCAGGTGCTTATATTTAACAGCCCATCCCTACAATTTGCAGTTTTCAACTAGGGATATGGTTATGGTCCTGCACTCAGAACATCAAGCTTTCATAGCAATCATTATGTTCAGTTTTAGATTATTTGTAGCATAATTAAATATTTATAAAAATTATATAGTTTATAATATTGCACTTTAACTTGCTGACTGCTCACAGATTCGCTCACATTATTGTGCCCAGTATGAGCTTATATAATTGAAAACTGAATTAAGCACAAAATGCATATTGAGATTAATTTGTCTTTTATTTTTTTTACTAGGAGAATGTTACAAGCATAGTGTCAAATCCAAGTGAGTTATTAGGAAATTCTGCTGGGAATTTGACACAAAGTGTTAATGAATCCAGCAGTGTGCCACAGCATCTTGCACTTAAGGGCTGGAGATATTATATTTCTATGACAACCATATAGTCTTTCAAGGATCAACTAACCTGGCTTCACAATGGCACTTCTGTATAAGCAACACCATTCAATATGCATATTTGCAGTCAGCAGTACTAGGTTAATCAGTGCAGAAAACTCCAGCCTCCATTCCTATTCATTGCCCATGCCTTCAACCACACTTTATAGTCACCTGTACAGCAATTTGTGTGGGTGTGCACTAGGATGGGGATCTGATCCTGCTGGAAAAAGTTGGGTTTTTGTTTCTTCTTTTTGCTGATTTTTTTTTTTTTTAAATGCATCAGTTCCCCATTTTGGTTCACTCTATGATTCCATAAATACTTACAACTAGTACAGAGTCAGAAATAAGTGTTAATATGGGATATGAAATAGCTGAAATTGGCTACAACAGGGTTATTGTGGAACACTTAATATGGACAGAATGAGTTAACACACACAACCACAAGCAAACAGTCTGTTGTGGCAGACAGTTTATGGAGCAAAAGGCAGTGCAAGACAGATGTTGGAAGAGTGAATGGGAAGAAAAAAAGGGAAGAAGAAAAATGCATGCAAATGTTTCAGTCTTGAGCAAAATTTAAACACTAATCACAAGACTGTCTAAGCTCTGATGTGTCTTTTTGAGTTTAAGAGCCCTGTTGTGTCTATACACGCAGGGATGCAGACTTTGGGGCAGCAATATCCTGACAGCTGCCCTCAGGGACAGACAGTGGTTACAGAACGTGCCCAAGGACACATTTCTGAGTTTTTCCTATGTTGTTCATTGTAAACCACAAAAGCACACCTGTGTGGCAGACCCTAACAATCTTTTCCATTCACTGTGCCCATTTCCCTTTGCCTTGTCTCCCAAGACACAGGCTGCAGAGGAAGGGTCATACAGACAATCTTTCTGACTTAGTGACACTTAAATGATATTTTGCACAGCTGAAATGTGTCTGTGGGATAGTTTAACCTCTTTCCTCTCCCCAAAATTGGTGGACAGAAAAATTATGAACATAGGGGTCTGAAGATCTCTGGATGAAAGAAGATGGATTCTCTATAATCCTATGTGCAAGTTGGATTTATTATATAGTGTACAGGTGAAGAGTAGCAGCATTGTCCTGTGCTTCCCTGATCAGAGTTTAGAATAAAATAAAAGCTTTCCTCTTTTGCTCTTTTCTCTCCCCCCACCTTTCCCTTTTTTTTTTCCCTTAATTTTTTTTTTTTTACATCATTACAGGATGCATGGTCTGCAAAGGAAAAAAGAGTATGTGCCAAAAATTTAGGAATTAAGAAATTAAGAACAGAAAAATCTTATTTATTTCAAAGGTAAAGCAGAAGTGTTTGAAACATGCTGCATCACTGGACTGTTTGTTTTTAACACCACTGCATACACACATATGCAGGAGAATAATATTTGCTTCAGTGTTAGCTAAGTTTCTGTGCTTCATAACCCAATAGTCAAAATATACAATTTAAAGAAGACACATTAATTTAATCCTGTTGTGGGTTGGATTTGGACCCCCAAAAAATTGGAATTTACCCCCAGAGCAAGTTACCAAACAAACTCAGAAGCAAAAAATGAGGGTATATTTACAAAGGCGGACTAAATATAAAAAGTATATAAGGCAATAACCATATAGAGGGTATATTTACATATATTTAGAATTTAGCAACAATACAAAGAACCTGTGTACAATAATTCAGCCTTGCCCTGGGCAGCCCAGAGGAACTGCTAGCAGTCTCCCCCCCTCCTCTCCTTTCCCGGTACCTCACAGACACAATTACGAGTCAGCTAAGCCATCAGAAGGGAGATAAGGGAGCCATGCCAGCAAGCAATGCCACAGAGAGAAAAGTGAAGAAAAGGAAAGAAAAACTTTGTGCTCCCAAATATAATCTATCCTGCAAACAAATGGGACAAAACACAACTATCAGCTATTATTATTTTTTATCCAATCCTTAACTTATTTACCTTTTACTCAAATTCTGTTGAAAGTTCCTATTCTTGTTTGCAATTGGAAACTAAAGTCCTAGCCCTAAACCATCACAAATCCTTGCTTCTTTCCTTTAATTTCCTGAGGCTTCAATGACTGTATCAACAAGACAACTGCTGAACTGCCGGGGGCAGTAATCATGTCAGTGTCCATAAGCAAAGTAAGGTCGGGGATGTCCCACAGTGATTGGAAGAACTTCAAGAAGAAAAAGAGGCAAAAGAGCATCCTCACCTATGCTACATAAAGCTGCCAGTAGTACTTAATTTCATAGATATTTCTGCCATACCACATATTTGTGGTATAAAGTTAAGAGGCAGGTGAGACTGAGGCAAGATTAATTTCTGCGATATTTAAGCTGCAATTGAGTAGATTTAGACTGGATATTAGGGAAAACTTTTCCACAGAAAGAGAGGTCAGACATTGGAATGGGCTGCCCAGGGAGGTGGTGGAGTCACCAACCCTGGAGGTGTTTGAAAGCCATTTGGATATGGACCTTGGGGATTTGGTTTAGGGTGAACTTTGTAGAGTAGGGTTGGAGCTGGGGGTTCTGAGGGTCTTTTCCAAGCTGGATTTATGTGGAAGCTATACTAAGATAAACACTGTTCTCTTTTGTATGCAAGTCATGTAATCCTTAATGATTAGATAACATACAAAGCAATATCAGATGTGTGTTTGAAATTCAACTTTTTGTTTATTTATGTAGAGCTACAATTAGTAACCTATTTACTTTCTCTAGTAGGATTTATTATCCCTTTTATATAAAGGAAATTAAATTTGAGAGAAATTACTTTAAAGGGTCATTTCGCTAGTGATAATAGAGATAGAAGGAAGGAATGAATGAAGTGCCCCAGAAACTTTTTCTGGATACAAGGAAGCACAGCCCTCCATGCCCAGACTCTGTCAAATACATGTATGGCAGAGGCTTGTGCAGTGCATGGGACAGTGCTTGCAGAGTGATACATGCATCTGCTCAGAGACAGAGATACAAATAAATCCTGGATAATAGTCAAAAAATGCAAGATAGTGGAAAATCTCACAGAAGGCTGGGAGGTTCCCCCCTCCCCCCACCAAGACTGAGCACCACAGGGTGTCCCTGCCCATGGCAGGGGGGTTGGAACTAGATGATCCTTGTGGTCCCTTCTAACCCTGACTGATTCTATGATGCTGGGACTGGTAAGTCAGGAATTAGTTTTAATGCCCATTTATCTATCTACCAGCTGTCTTTGGTGTCAGGCACAAACTTTTTAGTAAGACCTGTTGCAGCAGAACAAAGTGTAATAGTTTTAAACAGATAACAGCAGATTTTTTTTAGATATTAGGAAGACGTTTTCTATAACAAGGGTGATGAAACACCGGAGCAGCCACTCAGATGATAGTAGATACCACATCCCTGGAAATATTCAAGTTGAATGGGGCTCTGGGCAACCTGATCCAGTTGATGATGCCTATGCTCTATGCGAGGGAGTTGGATTAGATGACTGCTAAATGTCCCTTCCAATTCAAACCACTCAATTATTCTATTAGGAAGCTAATAGAGCTCTCCTCCCAAGTGTTGCATGACTGGTTTCTTTGCTCAAGACAGCTGAATCCACTGGGCAGCAGATGCCTCTGGCCTTTCTGAAGTCAGCATGGCAGAAGTTGTTAGAAAGGATATGTAGAACACAACACAGTGTACAAAATACATGATGATGCTTTGTTCATAAAGCAATGGAATTTTCTGGCATCGTGTGCCCTTGTTTTACTTGCTAAATAGAGTTGCACATTAGCCAGCTTTGTTCAGTGTTGTAATAACAAACTCTTTATGAACTCATGCAAAACAGTAAGCTTTGGCTTAGTTCCACATAGTGTAAATTTCACAGTTCAAATGTGTTTTACTCTCATACACTTTAAGCATTGAATTAGGAAAGGAGTCCATTGTGGCAATATCACATTTTTACACTTCCATATTGTCATGCTAATAATTCATCTCTCTTAAATATGATGAATTGAGTCCTGCTGTTTTAAAGTGTGTCTTACTGGTGTCTGTCAGAGCAATATGATGCGTTGATTAATGTAGAAGCTTTGAAGAAAATAGCGTAATGGGGGGTGGGGAGAAATAATAAAAACTAGATGAAATAATGAGGCTGAAAAACAACTGCCCATTTGCATTAAACTGAAGAGATTCCAAAGCTTGGCAGAAGAAACAGTAAGTTTCTTTTGAACTAGAGCTCACCAAAGGAATTCTGTTGGTAACATGTAATGCTAATGTAAATCAGTCACAGGATGCATTTCAAGACAGTGGCAAAGCAGACCACTGATAACTCAGTTGCCCTTTGAATCTCATCTTTGCTCAGTGGTTAAGTGAACTGGGAAGGTAAGTGTCTGACGTGATACACATAGGTCAATACTCTGGACATGCTTGGCAGAACCTCAGACTATGAAAACTGAACTTTCTGATCCTTAACACATCGAAATAGATCCTCAAATGCCTACAGAAGATTATATTTACCAGGGTGTGAATCAAGCCTGCTGTCAAACATGTCTACACATGGATGCTAAGAGAGCAAGCAGGAGTCTATAACATAGAGGACAGATCACTTAACTGAAATACCATTTCCATTTTAGAACATGCTCCATAGTCCTACTAATTCTGGGTATGGCATCTGATGTGGAATTACCTACACCACATTTTGAAAATGATCTTTTTATCTAGCAAACCCCTTGTTGATCTTCTCACATAAATGGCAAAATTGTATTTGTCAACTTTTTGAAAGCTATTGAAAAGACACTTTCACATCATGCACTGGGAAATTTCTTTGCCTGAGGTTTTGAGGGGCTTGGAGATTGAGCATTCCTCCTTTTTAAGTGCTGGGGGTTTAACTTTGCTTTTGTCCTTCAGTACCATGGGAGCACTTTCATGTTTTGTTTAATTTTGTTTGCCGAGTCTTGTGCTACTCATCTGCTCAGAGCAAATAGTACAATGCTTTCCAAAAAATAAGGTCTACAGACCATGAGTGCCACATTCCATTGCCGTAGTCCTTCTGCATGCTATCCAATTAAACTTTTTCTATGGAGAATGAATAAAGAAGAAAGAATCAACAACCAGTATAGCTACAGAATGTCTCAGACTGCTTGGGATCTTCTCTTGCGATTTGTGGGGCAAGGTACATTTGGCCAAGTGGAGAGGATATGTGAAATGCAATCCAGTCAGCATCAGGAATGTCTCTGCCTGCCGGAATCTGCCAGTTTAACAGACAAAGGAGCTCCTTTGCACTTCAAACTGACATGGAAATCTTTGTTTCAACTTTCAGAAGTTTTTAATCTTTGAATAATAAAAAAAAAAAAAGACAGACTGGAAGATAGCCCCAAGGGAAAAAAAAAAGCAACAAGGAAGCCTTTGTATAGGAAGTGTGTTCACTGATTGTTAAATACAGTTTGCTGAATTTTACTTTTGATTAACTTATTTTGTCTTCAGCAGAACTGAATACAGCAGGCCCTGAATGTCCAGTGACAAAGAACAACAAAACTCTTGAATGGTCTAGAGCACAGGTTTTATAAACAGCAGTTGAGGGAGCTGGGGTTGTTTAGACTGGAACTTGAGAAAGACCTAAGTACCTGAAAGGAGGTTGAGGGTAGGTGGGATATTTCTCTCAAGTAACAAGTGGTAGGACAAGAGGAAACAGCCTCAAGCTCTGCCAGGGAAGGTTTAGATTGGATAGGCATGGACAGGCTGCAGAGGTGGACCCAAGCCAACCTCATGAAATTCAACAAGGCCAAGTTTAAGGTCCTGTACCTGCGTTGGTGCAATCCCAAGCACAAATAAAGGCTGAGTGCTGAATGACCAAGAGCAGCTCTGAGGAGAACAACCCAGGGATCTGGGTTGATGAGCAGCTCAACATGAGCTGACAGTGTGCACATGTAGCCCAGACAGCAGCAGTGTGCTGGGCTGCATTAAGAGAAGCATTACCAGCAGGGCAAGGGAGGGGATTCTGCCCCTTTACTCTGCTCTCGTCAGACCCCATCTGGAGTACTGTGTGCAGTTCTGGAGCCCCCAGCACAGGAAGGACATGGAACTGCTGGAGAGAGTCCAGGAGGGCCACAAAGATGCTCAGAGGGCTGGAGCACCTCTACTATGAAGACAGGCTGAGAGAATTGGGGGTTTTCAGCCTGGAGAAGAGAATGTTTTCAGGAGATCTTATAGTAGCATTCCAGTATCTGAAGGGGGTCTACAGGAGGGCTGGGGAGGGACTGATGACAGTGTCTTGTAATGACAGGACAAGGGGTAACTGGATTAAAGTGGCAGAGGGGAGGTTTAAATGGGATGTTAGGAGGAAGTTCTTCACAATGAGGGTGGTGAGACACTGGAATGGGTTGCCCAGGGAGGTTGTGGCTGCTCCCTCCCTGGAGGTGTTCCAGGCGAGGCTGGGTGAGGCCCTCAGGGAGCTGTTCTAGTGAGAGGTGTCCCTGTCCCTGGCACGGGGTTGGAACTGGATGATCTTTGATGTCTCTTCCAACCTAAACCATTCTATGATTTTGGGAAAGATCACTTCACTAAAAGGATGCCAAGCATCCCATTTGATAAATGGGTAAGAAAATGGCCTGCAATACTAACACCAGATCACAGAGTCACTTGGTACAATCTGTATATAATCTCTGAATCTCAAGCCTAAACTTGCACTCATAAATCTTGCTAGTTCTAAGCTTTTCCACCCTCCCCCCTCCCCAGCCCTTTTCAACACTCCCACACGCCAAGGACCTGTAGAATATGTGATATGAAAATATGTAAAATACAGCTTTGATTATGTAATTTGGAAAAGAAGTTTATTAACATATGTTGGTGCCTGAAAGCTGAGTGATTTACACCAATTTATATACTGCTGCTGCTTGCAGAACACCGAGATAACACATTGACATGTAACATCGGACTTAGGAGAAATTAAAGCTCACATCTGTGCTAATAAATAAAACAGTGCCTGGGAAATTTTATAGGCATCAGGAAGATTTTGTCTGTATTAGAAAATTATTAGTATTCATTTAAATGAGTCATGACTGATGCAGCTTCTGAGACAGCTCCTGTGGAAGCATGCAAGCATCCTGGTGTCAGTATACAGTGTGTCCTGCTCTCACACAAGAGCAGGATGACAGCAATGAACACATCTGTGGAAGGTGCAAATAGGAAGAGAAATTCTTCCCACTAGTAACAGATCTGGAAGGATGTGACTAGGTTAGGAAGCACAGTAATACTGAGAGGCATGTTGACCACTGGAACCATATCCTACCTTCCCTGCAACAGGTCCATCAAGCAGATAATATACATAACATAGGATTCCCTATCCCCTTTTCACTTGAGTGAACATAATGGTCTGAAGGAGAGCAGGCAATGGTGACAAGGTCCCACTCAGTGCTGAGGTCAAGTAGCCCCAGCACCTTCCCAGGTGACTTTACATGTCAGGTACGAGACTCTGCAACTGGAGCAACTGTTTGTTACTTCGGAAAGGCATCTAGGACCAAATCATCCTTCATCAAAACTATATCCACAAAGGAAATAAGTGTGCCATTGTCATAGCAGATCACATTCAGAAAGTAACAAAAGGTCCAAGATTCAGATTAGGCTCACTTCTCAGGGAGATCTTCTGCCTCCCTGAGGCCCAAGTCTAAAGTGTTTCAAGAAAAATGACTGGTCAAGGGATCAGGAGCACAAGAAGCAATCTCCTCCATCCTTCAAGTTGCAGGGAATAATGAGGGAAGAAACAAGACTCATCAGATCAATGCCTGGCTCCAAGCCTAGTGTCACTGGCAGAGTTTCAGGGTTTTTGATTACGAGTCTGTTTACATGATACCAGGACTACTGGTGACAGATGAGGTACACCTGTCTAAGGAGGTCAAAGAATCTTTACACAGGCATTAGCAGAGCTCACTGAAAGAACTTTAATCTAGAATTGAAGTAGAAAAGGGATAAGATCAGGCTTAATGGACAAAACCCTGGGGGGTGTCACATCAATGTGCATGGGATAGTGTGCTAGTGAGAACCTTTGGTTTGCTATCCCAGAGAAGGTACTTGTTGGAGTGCCATGTGATAGCAAGCACACGAGGAACGGAGACTGGCTAGAAGTCTCAGAATGGCCAGGCAAGATTTAAGTCTTGTTCTTCCAAAAAACTGGTGGGACCAAGAGCCTAATTGAAATGAATCAGGAACAATTAACACAGCAAAGGGAACAAGCATATTGCCTATTTATTTATTGTTTTATTTTACTTTTAAGTGAAAGTGATGTCTTCCCAAAGGCCACATTTGGAAACCAAGTTATTGATTACTTACTTGCATAATCAGTTCCACGACCAACCAAAAAAATCCCAAGTTAGTCAAGTGCATCATGTTAAGTGACTGCAAGGAGACTTGCTTATGATTAAAGAGTTCTCTGCAAAGTCTAATTTTGTTAAAGGAGTGAGAGCAGTATCTTAGTGTTTTAGCAAATGAGATCTATTTGCTGGTGTACCAGATAAAATAAAAAATGAATTAGCATTTAACTTTGTTATGTAAAGGAAGCATAACAGAATTACTTTAATAGCTGGTACAGGAGAAAAAAAATGTAGTGGAGAAAAGAGCAAAGGCTTAGCTTTAAGTATAATTCTAACAAAAATGTCAACATGTTTGCTGTTTTCAGGTATTTTTAAAGGGCAAATGAAGTTTTGTTTGTGTTAACCTTTGTGATATTCACCAGGAATAAACATGTTATGTGCCAGCTAAAATACTCTCGTACTTCTTCAATCCTTTCAAAGAAAGTACAAGAGAAGACTGAACATTCACCTGTTATAGAAAACTGACAACTTAAGCGTAGGTGAAATGAGAGCTGACTTTAATTTCTGACACCAGGAAGTTATCTTATAATGCAGAGGAATTAGATTTGTCAAGTGAAAAGAGGCACCTTATTGCCTAGTAACTTGTCAGGTTATTTAGCTCTATACCAAAAACAAATTGGCTGATGCAACATTTAAGAGCACACAGGTGATTTCCAGCAATCTTGTCTGAAGCTTGCAGACGATTTGTTGACAGATTTTGCTCTTAAAAATCTCAGTACTTATGTTGGCACACAGGTTATGGAGATTATATAGCATCCATCACAAAAGACTTTTTTTTTTTTTTCCAGGGATGAAGTAACATCTGTTAAGGATGAGCTAAAGAAATTTCTTCCTGCTTCCACACAGGTAGAAGCACTACATGACTTCAAGTCCCTCAAACTATTACATTTCCTTTAACTCTATTTTGGTGAAGTAAACACTGCAAGTTTGTCTTGTTATTGCCATGGATTCTGTTTAGCAGCTTGACAGTTCTAAAAGGTGACACATAAATGTGCATCAATATCAGTAAGCGTTAACAAAAAGCAGTCAGACAAACTGAAGGGGAAGAAAGGTCGTAAGTGATTCAACATTACACAAACCAAATTGGAAAGTCAGAGTTTGTCTTCTCCTCTTCACTATTATGCACTAATCTGTCACTTTTGCTTAGCAGAGTCCTGACACGGAACCGTGTGAAAACATTTATTAGTTTTTGTGCCACCAACATCAAAGTTCTGTTGTTACTAATTTGCATGTACAACTCCTCACGCAGCTCTGTGAGGAGCCATGCAGTCAGTCACGAGCAGAGGGCACAGAAGCAGAGAAACATTCAGGTTGGAAAAGATGCTCAGGATCACCAAGCCCAGATGATAATCCTACTCTATCTTACACCAGATCCCCAAGCACCACATCCAAATGACTTTTGAACACCTTCAGGGTTGGTAATTCAACCACCTCCATAGGCAACTCACTCCAATACTCTTTCCCTGAAGAATTTCCTAATATATACCCTAAACCTCCCCAGTTGCAGCTTGAGGCCATTCCCTCTTTTTCTATCACTAATTACCTGTGAGAAGAAACCAGCACCAACCTGTCCACAACGCTCTTTCAGGTAGTTGTAGACAGCAATGAGGTCTCCCCTCAGCCTTCTCTTCTTCAAACTAACCAGCCCTAGCTGCATCAGTCGCTTCTCATAAGATTTATTCTCCAGGACCTTCCTCAGCTTCCTTGCCTTCCTCTGCACTGGCTCCAACACCTCCACATCTCTCTTATATTGAGGTGCCTCACCAGAGCTAAGAACAAGGGGGCAATCACCTCTCCACTGTTGCTCACAGCACTTCTAGTCCAAGCCAGGATGCCATTGGTTTTCTTGGCCACCTGGGCACACCGCTTGCTCCTATTCAGCTGTCAATTACAACTCCTGAATGATGACTCATGATCTTGCAGGAAAATAAGAAATAACTGAGTTAAACAAAACTGTCTAAAGACTACTCTTTCACATCCTAGTCATTTCTAGTGGCTACCCAGTGATTTTTAATGATATATTCACCAAGCATCCACCCTGAGCTTTAAGTAGAGACAGGAAAGCTAGTTAAGAAAACAAAAGCATGTCATTTTGGTGCTCGCAGGGTTTAAGATACATGTTTGTCTTAAATGAATGACTGTAAACTCTGCAAGAAGATCCATTGTACACAGAAAGACAGGGTTTTTTTCTAGTTTAAACAAAACAACCTACTGATACCTTCTTTTTCTTGGCTGTAATTCTTTGCCTTCCCTTAAGAAGATGTACCTTTGCAGACAAAACCACATTTTGTCATATTTTTGACAGTAAAAGAAACTAAAAGGCAGTGCCTTTGTAAGACTCTATCGTGGAAAGCCAATTAGTCCCTGCACTGGGCCTGCTTTTCTCTAGGAGTGAGATTTCAACTCAGATCATTGCAAGCAACAGAAGCTTTAGTTCCCAACATTATGCTTTTTTTTTTTTTTTCCTTTTTTTGACTTAGTCTTGTACTGTTCTGAATACACAGGCTCATGCTTCAATAGCAACTACAACATCAACAACTGTCATCTCAGCTGCTTTCTCATAAAAGAAAAGTGGAATCCTTAATGCTAAATACCATCTTAAAACTAGGAACAGAAAAAGCCCTTAAAGAAGGACACAAGGTCAAGAAACTGCAGCAAAACTTCCTACTATTTTCCATTTCAGGGGTTTAAATTGTTTTATTTTTGAAGCTTTCTTTTTTTTCCCCCCACCTCACTGTCTATTTCAGGAGAACTAAAAAGCTTTTGATTATAATTGCTTGCTGTGGTATGAAGTATGACATCATAAATCTAGATTTGAAGTTTCAGTCCCCTTCTCCTGGCTGGTATAACACAATAACAAAATCACCAACACCTTGGTATAAACTCCATTAAAATAGAAGAATTATATTATGTATTTTATATAGATGTAATTTTATTATTTTAAAATTAAAAAAAAATCTAAAATGAAAAAAAAAACCAAAAAAACCCAAAAAACCCCAAACCTGGAAAAGGCCATGTGCTTCATAAACCAAACCTGAATGGTTTGTGGCATGCCTGTTGTCCTAGCTTTGAGCCACAACCTACCCAGGGCAAAAGGACAGGAAAAATATTTTACCCATTTAGAATCATAAAATCAGTCAGCACTGGAAGGGACCACAAGGATCAGCCAGTTCCAACCCCCCTGACGTGTCCAGGGACACCCTACCCTACATCAGGCTGGTCACAGCCTCATCCAGCCTGGCCTTAAACACTTTCAGGGATGTGGCCTCAACCACCTCCATGGGCAGCCCATTCCAGGCTCCCAATACTCTCATGCTGAAAATCTTCCTCCTCATCCAGTCTGAAACTTCCTACCTCCAGTTTTGCTCCATTCCCCCTAGTCCTGGCACTACCTGATAGCCTAAAAAGTCCATCCCCAGCCTTTTTTTGTAGATCCCCTTAAGGTACTGAAAGGCCACAAGAAGGTCACCTGGGAGCCCTCTTCTTCTCCAGACTGAGCAGCCCCAACTCTTTCAGTGTGTCCTCATAGGAGAGGTGCTGTAGCCCTCTGAACATCCTTGTGGCACTTCTCTGGACATGCTCCAGCATGTCCACATCCCTCTTGTAACATGGGCTCCAAAACTGGAGCCCAAGAATGAAAATAAAAATGCTCTACACTGGATTGGAAGTTTATAAGGGAATTCTCTTTACAAATATATACTAAAAGTACTCAGATAAGAGGAACACATTCACAAGTTAGGCTCAGTTCTTCACCTGGACCTACCAGGCTAAAACCTTACAGAGCCTTCCAAAAGCCTCCACCACTTTCAGCCCCAGCAGGCATAAGAGCAAGCCAAATTGCACATTCCCCCCCTCCACCCACCAGACCCAACACTGCCACAGGCTTCAACACGCACAGCAGCATAACTGGGAACTCACTGCCAGCCAAAGCCAGGAGAAAGCCTCTCCCCCCACAAACCGTAAGACAGTGGAGCAGAGAGAACAAATAGAGAATTTGCTGTACAATCCCTTAAAAAGAGAGATACAGGAAAACTCAACTGAATAACAGATTACAATGTCCTGGGACAAACAGCCTGTCTTCCCAGGACACTAACCTCTGTAGGACTTTTCTTTGTGGTTATACCAATTAACTCTTAATTTCCCTATACCTATGACACCCACATTGTAACATAACTTTCCTTGCCTTTGGCCTCAGAAATATGTATACTCACATATATACCTTTATGTGCACATGTAGCTGAAAACAAGCACAAAACTTTCTGCTAGAGCTTGAAGTACAAGCAAGAATGGCAGTTTTGCCTCTCTCTGGAGCTTAACCTGCAGCAGGTAACACAGAATCCCTAATGCTGGGCAACATTAGTTCACTTCCCCCAACTCAAGCTGCTGAGGTGAGGGCCCTTGCATAACAGGGTCATGGCATCTGGTCTCAGTGGTACCTGGAACCATCTGGAGAAACAAGTTCATGCACATTAGAAACAGTCACAAAGTGTTATAAACTGTGGATGCTGTCTGTATTTTATCTCCTGCACCATCCCTAGCAGCATGGTGCAGGTAACATACAGCATTGTATTCTCAGGGAGTGAATAGTAAGTGCAGGCAATGCCAGAGTACACATCAAACCTCTTCCTATCTAACCGGGGGGCCACCAGGCCCCCCGGCCTTTGATCCCCTCCACCATTCACCCAGTGTGCTCAATGAGGACTCACCAGTGATGAGAGGATGAGGAGCCCTCTGCCTGATTGGGCACAGCTTGAGGCTCCTGCCTTTCCTGGGGCAGATTATAAAGGGGAGTGGGCAGGGAGGGCAAAGTGTTCACACCTGAGGTGGGAGGAGACTCCAACAGAACCCAGGTGCTCTGGGTTTGGGGGAATATAGGAGAAAATGAGATGTGGGGTGGAAAGGGGAAGCTAAGGTGGAAAAGGTGGATTGGAGAGAAAAAGAATGGAGATGGAAAGAGAAAGATGGGGAAAAAAGATGGAAAGGAAGGAGATAGGGGAGAAGGGAGATTTTAAAAAAAAGGAAGTAGTGTTTCATTGAACTTTTCATGACTAACCCTTTGTCTATTGAGAGCTCCAGCATCTCAATATCTTAGATGGAGAGAGTAGCTCACACCTGCCTAAGAGGAAAAAAAAAAAAGAAAATAAAGATGAAAACTAAGAAATAAATTTTATTATGAAAAACAAACACTCTCCATATAGATAGGTATAGATATACAAAGTGTGAGGTTTTTCAGCAAGTTCTCCATGAGACAACAACGTGCCCTCATGGCCAAGAAGGCCAACAGCATCCTGGGGTGCATCAAGAAAAAATTTGTCTTGCCTTCTACTGTGCCCCAAAGAGACCACATCTGCAATACTGTATCCAGTTTTGGGCTCCCCATTTCAAGAGAGACAGGGACCTGCTGTAGAGAGTCCAAGAAGCATCAGAAGGATGATTAGGGGTCTTGATCATCTGCCCTGTGAAGAGAGACTGAGAGACCTGGGGCTGTTTAGTTGGGAAAAGATGAGAGGAGATTTGATAAGTGCCTATAAATATTTGAGGGGTGGGTGTCAAGTGGATGGGGCCAATCTCTTCTGGTTGTGAACAGTAATGAGACAGGGAACAATGAATACAAACTGGAACATAGAAGGTTTCACCACTACATGATGAGAAACATCTTTACAGTGAGAGTGATGGAGCACTGGAAAGGGCTGCCCAGAGAGGTTGTAGAGTCTTCTCCTTTGGAGACTTCCAAAACCCATCTGGGTGCATTCCTGTGCAAAGTACCCTGGGTGGTCCCACTTTTAGCAGGGCATGTTCGACTAGGTGATCTCTGGAGGTCCCTTCCAACCTGTAATATTCTGTGAAATAAAAGACAAAAATGATTGGAGAATCTGGAAAACAGGGATGTAGTATATCCATTCAGCAGTTAAACCTAGCTGCAGTAATTTCAACTCCCTTTCCTGCCTGCATCCTGCCCCTCTCCCCTCCTCCTCCCCTCCCTCCCTCCCCCCTTTTCATTTAATTTACAAGTTACAAACAAAGATAAACCTGAATCTCTGGATCCAGAGAGGAAAACAGATACTGTATTTTGTGTGCCAAATTTTCTACTGGTATATCTTAATACAGCTCAATTGACGTTAATGGAGCTTGGCCATTTTTCACCAGCCAGGAATTTGGTCTGTTGTTATAGATGTTCTCACCGAGCTTGCTGGATACTTTCAGTTATATTCCTTTTTATTATTCAAATTGCCTTATATCTTTTAAAAAAGTTTACTAGAAGTTTTGAGGTAAAGGGCTGCTTAGTCTCATGGAAGAGAGAAATCACATGGATATTTGGTTAAAACCATGTCATTTACATTTACCTGTTGGCCACTATTTTATTTTTGTTTGTTTTAAATGACGTAGCTCTGAATGCTCTTGAATGATCATCTTTCATTTTAAATCAGTAACAGACTTCATTTCTCTCTCTTAAATAGAAGCCTGAAAATATAATAAATATCTAAATACATGGCTTGTGATTATCTGGATGGTGTGGAATGATGCTGCACGTAGTTCATCTGTAATAAATCTATATAATAGTAGATCCCAGATAAAGTGAAAGGCAAAAGACTGCAGAATACACTGTGCCAATGTGAGATTACAGAATCATCCTTTAGAAGAATATTCCTTAATGTATCTAAAGTTCCTGTGCAAATAGGTGAAAGCTGCCAAGGGAGTTGAATGGATTGAAATGATTATAAACTTATGGTTTTCTGGATACTTACAAGTAGTTTACTTTTTTAAAAAATAAAATATAAGTTTTAAGGAGACCTACTTGAATGTGTTTTTAGGCAGAAGAACACATTTCCAAGTAGGCGGCCAGTACATGTATGAGAGACCTCTAGCTGTGGAATGCTGATAAGGAGCTAAATATACTCCTGTCTGTGGAGTAGGCTGAAGCAATAGGTTTGAACAAGGGGAAGCCAGATGATGTGAAAGCATCAAGAGATCTGCAAATAAAAAAAAACCAAACAAACAAAAAAAAGCATACTCAACAGTTTTATGGTGCACTTTCTAACGGAGAAAAAAATGAAGATGATTATGCACTTAACCAGTAAATTATTTTGTGTGTTTGTTTGTGGAGAATAGGCTGTGTCTGGTTCTTGATTTAGCTGACAAGACACCCAACAGATGAACATTTTTTTCTTTTTTTATCTTTTCTTTTTTTCTTTTTTTTTCTTTTTTACCTTTTTAAAAATATATGCAACAGAATTTTCACATAAGGTAGGTATACTTACAGAGTCAACTCTAGATTTGCTTTTGCATTTAAGCATCAAGTAAACAAGCAGTTACATTAAAAAAAAAAAAAAAGCCTTGTTAGTGTATCTGCAAAGTTTAGTCAATTCTAAGATAGTCAGCGGTTGAATGTGAGGTTTCGGATTTATTTTTTTTCCCACATAAATGCTCTTCAATTAATATTTGTTTATTTTTTACTGAATGAAGATCTTTTCCAGATTTTTGGCTGGGAGTAGTGGGGAACTGCTGCCTAACTAGAAATGAAGGCCTTCTTGGCTGACTAGCTTTCCTCAGATGTTTAAAAGATCTCGGCAAAAAAGAAAATGTACTTTCATCTCTTTTGTAATCGAACATCCAAAAAAAAGCTTAATCTTAAAGTATGAAACCCTTTAAAACTCAAAACCAGAAAGTCAAAGCATGTAAATACCTCTCAAAGCCTGCCACTTCAAGTAAAAGGAGGCAAAAGTTAAGGAAATTGGAGGGAACAAGATTACAGATATTTTGTTGTTCACAAGCTAGAAAAAGCTGAGTAGGTGCGGCTGCTATATGTGAAAGTCAAGTTCACTGTGGAGGACAATAAAGGAAGTAGAAAAGGCTTTGAGGAAGTGCAAGACAGAAGACTGAAAGAATTGTGCTGACATATGTGATCAAGCTAAAATAATGTTGGAAATGAGAAAAAGTATCAGTGATTGAGCACTAGACTTTGACAATCACTAATGTGAAGGGAGAGATTAGCATTTGCTCCAGCTGGCATTTTTTTTTTTTGTGCAATAAAGAGTCAAGTATAGCATCCAAATCAAATGATAAAAATCTTTATTTTTGTGGAGTTAAATTTATTGACTAAATTCAGTGATATTTTGGAAAAGTATATGAGCTAGCTAGGGTGCCTTGTGGAGACACTGTAATATCTACTGACAGCTAAGCATAGCAATGACTGGCATGTGAGAAAAGTTGGAGATAAATGGATTGCTGTAGGGATGAAAAAACTAATGGTTAAACACAGGAACACTGACAAAGTGCATCTATATTGAATTTCAAGCAGGAATGAATTTTTTAAGAGACCTTTCTGGTATCCTTTTTTTGCTCAAGGTCTAACATCTAATATCCCCTCTTCCTTCTCCCTGCTTCATACTATGAAAAGGTCTCGAGGTTCATGAACTAGATTTTTCTTGGATGGACTTAAGTCAGAAGATATATTCCAGAACCAGATGCAGTATTATCCAACTGCTTACTGAGTGCTTACTCCCTGGATCAGACTAAAGCTATGCCAAAATAACTCCCCCTCATCTTCAGCTGTTCCATTCCACAGATTCATTCCCATCTGGTTGTACTACTTGTTAATATAGACCACACTCAACTGTCGGCTTCATAATGTACCATGTGGTCCTCTTTAACCACCCAGAAATGGATGTAGCATCATTCAGAGACAAGAGGAAGTAGAAGGGAGTAAAGCAGGATGAAGTAATTCAGTTATAAATGTTTCCTGCTACCCAAAACATTTTCACACTACTTGTAGTAATATCAGAACAAATTGAAACCTGCTCTTGTATCTGAGACCTCTTCTTCATGCAGCAAAAGCAGGTAGTTTATACATCCAGGCAAATATCTATGGGTATACACACACTTAGGTTTCTATAAACATAAGGAAATATCCAAGGCTCTGTAATATCATACAATTTTAAATTAATTAGTTAGTAAACTGAACGGATGGATTTTTTTTTTTTTTTCACTTCAGTGCAGCAAAAATTCTGGCTGTGCAGTGTTGTGTATGATTTATTTATAGGCTGCTAATGAAGACATATCAAATCATCATAATTAATTGGTATTTTTTGTGCTTTGGGGCCTAATCACAGAAGCTTTCATATGTTGGCTCAGGCTGATCTTAGCTGTGAGGCAAAAAATTCAGCAGAAACCTCAGTTTTTCTTTGTTCAAGTTTGCTTTTCCACTGAGCTTAACTACTATGTGCTGACTATAACTTAACCCTCAAAATGCAGAATATGTTGAAATGCTGTGAAAATGAGTTAGGAGATGATGATTTGCAGGGCTAACATTACATGACAACCATTTTGTATTTGCTGTTGGAATTTACTTAAAGCAGACCTAATTTTAACCCTGCTTAATTAGCATCGTACCAGTAAAATAGTGTAGTAATTTTTGTAACAATCTACACAACTTTCTGATATTTCTAATTGCTGTGCATTCTAAATTCATCTATATTTAAAATATGAAATGCTGCACAGCTCTGTCTCTGTGCTGTTCACTGATGATTATATATTCACAAAACTGCATTCCCCATCATTCTACGAGCAGTCAATAGATATATATTACGAGCTAAAAGTCTGATTTCATTTTAGTTTCTGAAACTAAAGTGCCTTTTATTTTCCATGAGGACTACACTCCACAGATACAGAATGAAATTCTGTTCTCTGTTTTAAATAAACATAGAAATATAAATATATATAATGCAACATAGAAACGTTTTTATAGATGTGTGTATATATGCACACACTCTTTGCACAAATGTAGCTGCTTCTTGCTCAGTTTTTAAAATATGGCTAAGGCATATCATATTTAAAATCATAGAATCAGTCAGGGTTGGAAGGGACCACAAGTATCATCTAGTTCTAACGCCCCTGCCTTGCCAAGGGACACCCTACCCTACATCAGGCTGCACACAGCCTCATCCAGCCTGGCCTTAAACACCTCCAGGTATGTGGCCTCAACCACCTCCCTGGGCAACCTGTTCCAGCCTCTCACCACTCTCATGCTGGAGAACTTCCTCCTCATGTCCAGTCTGAATCTCCCCACCTCCAGCTTTGCTCCATTCCCCCTAGTCCTGGCACTACCTGATAGCCTAAAAAGTCCCTCTCCAGCTTTTTTGTAGGTCCCCTTCAGATACTGGAAGGACACAATAAGGTCACCTGGGAGCCTCCTCTTCTCCAGGCTGAACAGCCCAAACTCTTTCAGTCTGTTCTTGTAGGAGAGGTGCTGCAGCCCTCTGATCATCCTTGTGGCCCTTCTCTGGACATGCTCCAGTGTGTCCACATCCCTCTTGTAATAGTGGCTCCAAAACTGGATGTAGTACTCCAGGTGGGGACTCACCATGGTGGAGTAGAGAGGGAGAATCACCTCCCTCAACCTGCTGGCCACACTTCTGATGCAGCCCAGGCTCTAGTTGGCTTTCTGGGCTGCAAGTGCACACTGCTGGTTCATGTTGAGCTTCTTGTCCACCAGCATTTCATACCTATCACAGAGCAGAGAATGTCAGGGGCTGGAAAGGAATCTCAAAAGATTGTCTAGTCCAACCCCCCTGCAGAGCAGTGTCACCTATAAAAAATCACACAGGATGAAACAAATACTCCCACCTTGCTGTGTCACACATGACTGGTGTATGATAAGCCTTCATTACAGCATCAGCACTTTCATTTTTGGTTAGTATAGCTGTTACTGAACATAGATTATAACAGAAAAAGTGGTAATAGGATCATTTATTATTTTTTAAAATCTAAAATCCTGTACTGTTTATTAAATATACTAAACTATAGTATTCTTACAAGTCATATAAGGGGTAATGGGTTTAAACTAGAAGAAAGAAGATTCAAACTAGATGTTAGGAGGAAGTTCTTCACAGTGAGGGTGGTGAGACACTGGCACAGGTTGCCCAGGGGGGTTGTGGCTGCTC
The DNA here is from genome assembly GCA_013396835.1 of Psilopogon haemacephalus. Taxonomy (NCBI): domain Eukaryota; kingdom Metazoa; phylum Chordata; class Aves; order Piciformes; family Megalaimidae; genus Psilopogon; species Psilopogon haemacephalus. The sequence continues at coordinate 86,242 of VWZI01009388.1, forward strand.
CCTCCCTGGAGATGTTCAAGGCCAGATTGGATGAAGCCTTGGGTGACCTGTTCTAGTGGGAGGTGTCCCTGCCTATGGTGGGGGGGTTGGAACTGGATGATCTTTGTGGTCCCTTCCAACCTAAACCATTCTATGATTCTATGAAATTATTCTACTAGATTTTTGTCCTACATTTACACCTCAACCTTTGTAAATTCTTATTTTCTCCACATTACAGAAGTAGCAGTTTCTTTTGTGAGTTTCTCAATATATACCTCACATTTCTACTACATTTCATGGATATGAATTTTCAAGAATATTCATAGTCCTGGGACAATAAAGTACATTTTCCCAAGTGTTTGTGATTGGCGTGAATTGTCTGTCTTGAAATGCTTGGAAACAAACTCAATAGTTGGGAAAATCTTTTTCTTCCTGTTTTGAGTGTTCCTGAACATATTATCAGAAGCAGCACACAGTGTAAGGTATGTGCCATAAATTCCTGCCTGTGTAAGGAATCTTGGAAGTGGAACTGAAGACCCTTGCATCCTAAGCATTGACTTCATCAGCGGAACGAAGTCCATTAGTTGTTAGTTCTAGTAGCAACAATTCTTTGTAACTAGGATTCCAGACAAGACAAAGGCCATTAAACACTTCCTTTACTTCCAATAAAGTGCTTGAACTCAAACAAACCAATACAAAAATGTTCCAGTGCAGTGCTTAAATGGCATGCATACCATTCCAGCCAGTGCACTTTAAGGGTATCATATGGAGTTAAATAACTGCCTCTATCAGTATATCTATTTTTGCTTGGGCTTAAACAACTGGTTTCTTATTTCAAAAGAAATAACTTTACTTCTCGTGTTCAAGGAGAAGCACTTTTAGCTATTTCTAAGTGTCTCCTCTGAGCTCCAAAATGAAATTATTTGAACTGTTATGTAACTGTTCTATTCCATTCTTCAAGAGGAGAAATGAATTTTTAAAAAATCCCAAAACACAAAAAAAAACAAACCCAAAACAACCCAAAACTGAATTACTTAACTGAGCCTAGCAGGAGGCAAAAAAAACCCAAATAAAACAAAACAAAACTAAACCCCAGAAACAAACAAAACCCCCACTACAAACATGCACACACCCAACAACAAAAATCAAACAAAAAACAACACGAAAACCCACACCAATGTAACAAGAGGGACACAGTTAAAAGTAGCAACACTTCTATCATCCTTTCACTTTCCAGACGTGAGCTGGTAAGGTCATTAATACTACCTTTTATAACAGATGGCTGTTCTTGCTCGGACATACACATACATCATCTGATTTCCCTTTGAGTTTCATCCTCTTTAATTCCCACTGAACTCGAGTTTCGTCCGTGTAAAGGAGAGCTGCAGGAGACCTGCAGCAATATTTTTCCTTTGTCTTAAGTGACATATTGTTAAATGTAGGGATTAACACAGAAAGGGATCAACTCAAAGGATATTGTTTAAGTCCTTGTGAAATAGAGGCCTATTAATATTTTGCTTTCTGAAAGCCAAACCCAAAAATTTCTTTAATGTAATCAAGAGTAAGAAAAGTGTTAAAGAATGGTCTACACCTACAGCTCTTTGTCTAATATCGCTCTATGAGGATCCACAATCAGAGGCCATTTCTTACTTTGTTGTTCTTCAACATATAAGGACAGTTAAATATAGCATATCTGACCAGGAATCACAATTACAAACTTTGAGACTATGTTATTAAGGCTTCTGTTACTCTTCTTTGTTGTTTGTTGTCATATTAAACGAAACTAAACCCAACAAAAAATGACAGGGAGAAAAAAAAATCAAACAAAAAACCCCCACCAAAACCCACAAACCTCTGTTAATTATCTACACTTAAAGAAAATATTATTTCAGTTTTAGATAACCTCTAGAATGTCTTTTGGTTTTTGGCTAGGACAGAGACACAAAGAAATCCATTATTTCATGCATGGTTTACTTATCCAAGTCATAAAGGTGGATATATTCTACTATGAAATTTGATATTTGATGATCAGGGCTGTAAACCTATTCTGACTAAATATGTTTCTTCTGATTGATTGAGGTAATTGAAAAACAACAAATATATTTCCTGTAGATGCATTTTTCTCTTAATATATTTATGCGATAGTAAAAAATGGATGTTTTCCGTTCTTAAAATGTCATTATCTTAGCTCTTTTTCATCTGCCAGAACAAATTTCTTGTTAAAGTGATAGTCTAACAGGTAAGCAACGTGTTTTCAGAGTTTGACCATACTAAATCTAACTTCTAAAGGTCTAAATATATTTTTTGAATGATATATTCACAACATCATCTGACATCATGGACATTAGGAAATATTTTTCCACAGAAAGAGTGGTCAAGCATTGGAATGGGCTGCCCAGAGAGGTGGTTGAGTCACCAACCCTGGATGTGTTTAAAAGTCATTTGGATGTGATGCTTGAGGACGTGGTTTAGGGGTGAACATTGTAGATTAGGAATAAGAGTTGGACTTGGTGATGCTGAGGGGATTTTCCAACTGGAATGTTTCTGTAAAAAAAAAAAAGAAAAATCAATATATTTCTTTTCCCTTCAGTGATGCTGTCTGTATCTACTTTGTCACTGTTGCATGTTCTTAGCCTTCTCATTGAGATCACCATACACCTCATATATTTGACCGATCTTACGTATTCTTACGTATTCTGAAAGGCCTGATAAACCCTTATACTTCACTTACCTTAGTTGCAGCAAACCTGGTGCTTAGTGGCAGCTTAAAGCCACAGAAAGGAGGAAAAAGCTTGAAGTAACCTTTCGTGAAGTATCAAAGAAGCACAGGCTGAAATAAGCTTGACTCCCTAACTTGTGCAATGGCTACCTCAGAAACACCACAGCATTGCCTTCTTTGTATTATGAGACACTACAGTACTGAGATCTATTCTTTTATAGAAATAAAAACAAAACCAAAGAAAAAGAACAAAACCAAACAAAAAACCTCCAATCCAACCCAAAACCCAAACAAAACACCCCAAACAAACAAAGGAAAAAAGACCAAAAGAACCAGCCGGATATTGCATTTTCTAAGGTTAACTAAAGTGTCTAATGCAAAGATGGATCAACTCCCAATTTTCAAAGGCTGAGAGAAAACGAGCATCATACCTTTTAGATTATTATCCAGCAGCTTAAATTTCATGTTGGAGATATTTTATAAGAAGCTTCCCTCACGGAAACTCTATTACTGTTTCTTTGTTAAAATATAGGGTATAGAAAAATGTTTAAAATGCTAAAAAAGAATGAAATATAAATTCTACTCAATGTGTTCAATCTAACATTTAGAGAATGCAGTGACTTGAATGGAAAATAACTGCGTGGCTTATGTTACCTAAACTAGTAAACTAAGCAATGGAAAGTAAACTTCTTTCTTCAAAGAGAAACGAAGATGAGGAACATCTATTGTAAAATGCCTATATAATAGTTTGAAGGAAGGAGACTATATCTCCAGATTGTCAGAATTTCCATGACAATATAATTTTAAGTGTATAAAAGTTGGGTCTTGCTCAGTAGCACAGCTTACAAAGATACCAGTTGGAGCCAAAGAAGAACTGAAATAGAGGAATGGTGTTTCTGACACTAGCAATTACTTTATATCCTTGAAGAATTCTTTGGTCAGCAATTCTTTCTTTTTAATTTTAGTTCACCTGAACCACTGAATTTCATTTAAAATTTAAAATTGATTACTGTCAAGTACATTAAAAGTGAAATCCTACACTGAAGTCTTTTTTTAGCTGATTTTTTAAGTGTAATTGGCTACAACAAATGTTCTTAATATATGTAAGAAGTGGGGATGTTTATACAAACATACACCACAACAGTATTGTTCTGAATTTGAATGAAGGGTTAACCAATTGTTTTCTAGATTATGTCCTAGATTGAAGTATCACATGTGAAGCTTTTAATGATTTTCTTGCCCAAAGTTTCCCGTAAATCTGTGTATGTGCAAGAACTAACATCAGAAGTGTTCATGAAGCTATCTTGAAAGATCCTGGGAGGTGATCAGAAAAAAAAAGCCAAACAAAGCCAAAAAAAAAAAAAACCCACAAAAAAAACCCCTGGGCTTTTGTTAATAGGTCAGAAATTGTCCCATTTCATAAAACCAAAGAGATAGAATTCTATGAATTCTACAGAAATGCAGAAGTGCAGAAAACGACTCCAGCCAAAGCCATGGTACTGCTCAGCAACAAAACTCAACATGATTGACAGAGCCCTACTGTTTTGCAATCCCTAGGAATGTTTTTTTTTCTTGATCTGTATGTATCACAAGGAGATTTGAACCAAATAGTGGGATATTTTGAACACTAAAGAGAAAACAATTTCTATTGTTTGATGGAAAGTGCAATTTTACAGGGATGCCCAGTGACTCATCTTATCACTTCACTGCATGCACATCTAAAACACAATTGATTCCGACACATCCGTTACCAAGTAGTTATTGGTGAAAGAATCCTATGAATAAAAATCAGAAGCTATTTCTTGGTAGGCACATCACAATACTCTTCAATGGAGTATGGTTTTGGTCCATGAAATACTTTATTGACTTATTTCCTAGTGATTAGGAGATAATGAGCAACTGTTGCCTCGTCATAAGCCGTATTATTTTGCACTGCTTGTTAAACAGAAAATGTATTTGATTGTGACCACCATTAACTAGCATGTCTTATTAGCTATAATGAGGAGCTGTATTAAACTGCGTTATATGTTCTAGGGAATTCTGTTTTGACTGGAGGGATATCTAACACAGCAAAAGATGGATTTGGTCTTGTTTTTCATTTTTATCTGTTGACGTGCTGTTGGTGATTTGGTCAACATTGTGTTTCTCATCTATAGCGCACTTATAAGGACAAAGCTACTCACACCAGAGGATTTATCTGCCTTCCATCATTCTTTATGTAGCTCCTGCTTCTCTCATGTGTAGCCTTTTAAAAGATTAAAGAGCTGGCTAAGCCAGCTCCATCTATTTTCTGTACACTACTACAGTATCACTGTATTGTTGAGTTTTGGGTTTTGGGTTTTTTTTGCTTGTTTGTTAGTCTCTTTTTTTGTATTGTTTTTGTTTTGTTTTCTCCTGAAAGCCAACATCTCAGTGGAAGCTTTTTTATATGATTTGATCAAACCTCAAGTGTATAAAAAGGTAGGTAAAATGCATGTCTGTGTAACAAAATATCTTCCAATCAATGCAAACTAATGGATGTTCAGGTCTGGGAGCCTCGCTAGAAGAAAGAAATTATGATGCAGAACTAAGCCTGAAGAAGGTCTGGAGCAGCTGAGAGAACTGTTTAGACTGGAGAGATGGAGGCAAAAGGGAGAACTTATCACTCTCCATAACTACCTGAAAAGAAGCTGAAGTGAGATAGGTTATTTCTCCCAAGTAACAAGTGATAAGACAAGAGGAAACAGCCTGAAATTGTGCCAGAGAAGGCCTAGATTGGATATTAGGAAAGATTTCTTCACTAAAAGGATGTCAAGAATTGGAACAAGCTGTCCAGGGAAATGGTGGTCACTGTTCCCTGGAGGCATGTAAACGATGTGTGAAATGTAAATCTTTGGTTCATTTTTAAACAGTATGATCCATATTTTCTTCTACTGTATCTTCCATACTAGAGAAAATCTTTCCCCATGTTCAGATTCCAAACAACAGCATTGTCTTCCTTTGGCTGCCTGACTGATTTCACACTAGTTTTTTTGCTTCTCTTATGCTTTCTGTTTGTGTACAACACCCTCATTTATCTTAATGTGTCTGCTTCCTCTTGTCCTACACTCTTGTTGGTAGCTACTTGAAATAAGAATTTCCTTTTTTTCTCTCAATATATTCTCACAATGCCTAATAGAGTCCTAGTGCTTATAGTAGGCTTGAAACTCTCCTGGAAGGGAGGGCAGAAATTAACAAGATGATGACTGAGTGATGGGAATTACATCACTTGTACTCACCATCAGAATACTACTGAAAGATTAGTGGCATGAACACGCTGTATTTTGTATTGCTGGAATCAGGCAGTACTACTCTATGAAGCCAGGGGAGGTTCACCAGAGAACTAACATGCACTGTACATCATCAGAATCATTTTCCTTTGGCAAAAGATATAAAGCTTTGTTAATATGCCATTGTATCAGAAGAGTGATTTTTAATTGGATTGGGTGTTTTCTACTACTCTATGGGACCTTATAGAAAATGCATTTGATTTCCATAGAGCTAAAGACTGAGACTCTGTGACCTTCAAAGAGGGCATCCATCTCTTCTTTTGTGGATGATCCACTGAGATCAATTTTCAAAATCCTCTGAATGTTGAAAATATTTCAGGATTTTTTTTTTCCAGGCAAAGAGGCTGTGACAGAAGGTAAAAAGGAGCACCCTAGGAAGGTAATTCAGTTATGTGCAAAGAACCACTTTATCTTTCTGAAAAGCGGATAAGGTTCCTAGCAGGAGAGGACCACATACTCAACCAGCCTTATGGGCATATGCAAGATCTCATGCCACCAGAAAACGTCTTGACGAAGTGGAATGTGCTGTTCTGTTAATTAAACCAACATCTTGATTAAAATATACTCCTTCAACTATAGACCAGTTTATGGGAACCCCCCCAGAATGTCTGCTGTTTTGTTCAGTTTATTTAGTTTCTAGTATTTGGAACTGAAAATGTAATTAATCACAGGTGACATTTAAAACCGCAGGTCTAGTGAGTTGATTCTGATCACATCAACTCTCACATTGAATCCTGTTGGATCCTCCTTCAGAACTTCACAAGCTTTTCTAAGGCATGAAGTCTGAGAAATTCTCTCACTTTATGTGAAAATCTAGATCATGGAACTCCTATCACCTCTTTTCCTATAGTGAGCCTTTTTGTATCATTTTGGGTTTTTTAGAGTCACACTGGATGCCAGTCCATCAACAGCTTTCTGAAATACATCTCTCCTACTTCCCTAAGTTTTGATTATACATACCTTAACTTGTACACACAACTAAGGTATCCAAGCTGTCAGAGGAGAACTTTACAAAGACCATAGTAATTCTTTTATGGGTAACTTCTAAAGACAAGCAAATACATTTTTGTACCTTGCAAGTTTATAGAGCTGGCTCAATGCAATATTATGTTAGCATGAGTACTTTTTTTCCCCTAAGTTTATTAATGCTTTAGGGCAAAGGAACAAAAGGGATTTTTCTTTAAAAGAAGGCAGTACACACATCCATGGCACTGAACAAATGGCTTTTATTTTGACTGTACAATAGTATAGAAATCCTTTCTCTCTAATGTATTAATACCCTTTCACATTTGCTTGATTTTTTTTTTTTAATGTGTGTTTTATGACAGTGGGAATGAATGTATTCTGTATCCTTCCTGGCACCTCTTTTTTCATACATATAAGAAAAAAAGCCCAACCCAAAGCAAACAAAACACCAAAACCCATCAAAGCTCCCTCCACCAAAAAAAAAAACCAACCCCAAAACCGAAATACTCAATGGAAAAAAACCAAGCCCTCCCCAAAAAATCAAAACCAAACCAAAATATAACCAAATCAACTAACCAACCAACCAAAAACAAACAAAAAACCCCCAAACACATAGAAAACACCAACAAACTAAACCATAACATGCAAAAAAAAAAAAAATTAGTTGTTCCATAATAATTTCCCTGACTTGCAATGGTTTTGTTCTCCATTTGGCTTCTCCCAAGTCAAGGAAAGAGAAGTCAGCCACTTTTTGCTTCTAGTCACTCACATATTTTCACAAAGCTTGTGGAGCCTTGCTGTCTCTGATACATCTGCATCTCAGAATCAGCTGACACTATCCAATAATGTAAAATGTTGATGCTGAAAAATAGTCTTGCATATGTTTGCACAGGAACATGCACATGAATACAGACTCAATATTTGCTTAGATGTAAAACCATTTTCCTGAAATAATAATAAACAGTATTAATATTAATAATTATTACTACTTAATTTCTGTATTTTATATGATAAACCCATTACAAAATGTTATATCATATAAATTTGTGGTTTAAATATAGAAATTGCATAAATATAGACCATATAAACAAATTATACATATGCATTATATAGACCATATTAAAAATTATATATATTTATAATATTAAAACATATATAGATATACATAGGATTTTAAAATGAGCTACATTTGGTCACAGAATTTTTAATATATAAGCAAGTGAAGAGAATAGAACAGAAGAGTGAGAAAAACAATCCATTGATTAATAGAAAAAAAATAAAAGGAAACAAAACCAAACCCAACACTACAACAGCAATAGAATGTTTACCTCACATGCAACAGCATAATTAAATGTAGAGGCAAAACTAAGTTCCATAAATAACTCTGCATAATCATACACAATTGGCATGTCATTATTCATATTACAGAAAGAATAAACAAGAACAGAAAGCAATATTAGTCTTATGTGAGCTTCTAATTAAGTCCTCATCCAAATGACTAAGCTTCATAATCTCTTCTTCCTCTCTCCTTTCTCATATGTGGTCATTAAAACAATCTGACAGCCTCATATGCAAAACATTAGTCTTCTGTCAGTCTCTGTAAGAGTGATGTGAAGCTTAGGAAGGGATAGAGTGGCTATAGACAATCAGCTCCTAGTTAAGAAAGAATAAATGAAGAAAAGAATGCAGTCTTTTTTTCTTAGAAAGAATTGTCCTCTTTTGTTATCTTTTTCTTTCCCTCCCTACATTCTTCTTTTTAGCTGAACTGAAAGACGTGAACCTGAGAGTGACAATATGAGCATTTACAAACAGCAGACTGATCTGGAATATTCTCAATGGATGTAATCGTAAAAGGAAGCAAAAATGTGTCCCTGTCTTATTTTAGAATGATTAATACTTCCAAGATTAGTAGACAAACTGGAAGATTTCTCTCCCCAATGCTTTTTATTTGATTATTTGCTTTTACTTTTTCAAATCTTTCAGGTACAAAGGCACACCACCTACTTCATTACAATTTTAGTGTTATTTAGGATCATATGTCCAAACTGACTTTAAAAAGCTAGACTCTAGACACAGAGAAATGTAGAATCATAGAATGGTTTAGGTTGGAAAAGACTTCAAAGATCAGCCAGTTCCAACGCCCCCGCCATAGGCAGAGACACCTCCCACTAGATCAGGTCACTCAAGAGCTCATCCAATATGGCCTTGAACACCTCCAGGGAGGGAGCAGCCACAACCCCCCTGGGCAACCTGTGCCAGTGTCTCACCACCCTCACTGTGAAGAACTTCCTCCTAACATCCCATTTAAATCTTCCCTCTTCTAGTTTAAACCCATTCCCCCTTATCCTGTCATTACAAGACCTTGTGAATAGTCCCTCCCTAGCCCTCCCACAGGCCCCCCCTCAGATACAGGAAGGTTGCTATAAGGTCTCCTCGAAGCCCTCTCCTCTCCAGGCTGAAAAGTCCCAACTCCCTCAGCTCGTCCTCATAGCATATAAATTGTCAATGCAGAGGAAGGTGTGCATGTGAAATCCTTCAGGGTGAATGTTCGCTTGGAAACCACCCCAAGCCAAAACTGTATATTATTACAAAATATTTTATTAGGTTTACTCATATGCCTATAAAATCGTGTACTGAAAGTGCTCTGGCACTCAAAGCACCTTCTCTCCATCCTTCATTACTGAGCTTGGTGTCTGCAAAGCTGTTCTCATATATTCTCATTCCTTTCTCCCATGGCTGTCTTCTTGGACAGCTTTCCCTGCTGGGCTGGTTTGAGGCTAACTGGAATATTTTAGTGAGAGAAATTACATCACTGGCTGTGAAAAAAGAAAATAATAGTGATGTCTATATCACTCATTTGTTCTACTGAGTCAAAATATAAGATAGGGCACTCACTTACTATAGAATCATAAAATCAGCCAGGCTAGAAGAGACCTCCAAACTCATCCAGTTCAACCTAGTACCCAGCCCTATCTAGACCATGGCACTAAGTGCCCCATCCAGTCTTTTCTTGAACATGTCTAGAGACAGCGGCTCCACCATTTCCCTGGGCAGCCCATTCCAATGGCAGGTCACTCTCTCTGTGAAGAACTTCCTCCTAATATCCAGCCTATACCTTCCCTGGCACAACTTGATGCTGTATCCCCTCATTCTGTTGCTGATTGCCTGGAAGAAGACATCCGACCTCCACCTGGCTACAATCTCCCTTTAGGTAGTTGTAGAGAGAAATGAGGTCACCCCTGAGCCTCCTCTTCTCCAGGCTAGAAATAATCTGGGACAACATAAAGTTGGCTAGCTTCTTTGGTCTGTGTGTCTGGCTGCATCTTGCCTTAATTCCTTTTCATGAAATCTGTGTAACCCAATCTAACCCTTTCCTCATAACTCTGTGTTGGCTTTCGACATCTCACCTCAGATCTCTGCACATTTATCACAGAGCTTTATCTGGTTATTTCTGAGATAAGGAGTGAGGGTGAAAGGAGGGAGTTGGTCGAGAGCCCTCCTGGGCACTCTGGTTGCTTGGGAAGGATTTTCATTTTCTGCTTTACTTTTAACCTGCATATAATTTTAGATAGTTGTAAATATCTGTATATATCGCGTGTCTATGCTTGTCAATTTTGTGCTGTGCTGTAAACTATAGCTTCATTCCTTACCTTCCAGCTGGCTGAGTTAATTTGGTGGTGGAGAGGAGAACTCCCAAACCGTGACACCCCCCTTCTTTAATATTTTATCACAGGGCTACCACTGGGCTCAGCCTTGACCTGCAGTGTGTCCATCTTGGAGCAGGCTGACACTGGCTCTATCAGGCATAGAGGAAACCTCGATCAGCTCCTCATAGAAGTCATAGAATCATAGAATCAGTGAGGATTGGAAGGGACCTCAAGGATCATCTAGTTCCAATCCCCCTGCCATGCCCAGGGACACCCTACCCTAGATCAGGCTGGCCAGAGTCTCATCCAGCCTTGCCTTAAACACCTCCAGGGAAGTGGCCCCAACTACCCCCCTAGGCAACCCATTCCAGGGCCTCACCACTCTCATGGTGAAGAACTTCCTCCTCACATCCAAGTCACCCGTGTAATACCCCCACTACCAAAGCCTTGCCAGGCAAACACAACACTACTCATTTCAAGGAAATGAGAGAATAAAATAGCTTCTACTGTTAATTAATAGGTGTTCTAAATAATTAAACACAATTACTTGTTAGCAGTAAACCAATGATTTACAACCTGTTCAGTACACTCTTTTTTTTTTTCCTTTTTTTTTTTTTTTCCCAGATCTAATTTCCCTGGATGTTCTTCAGAGCATATAACAGTTGCCAACAGCTTTCTTATGGATGTGTTCTTTCCATCTTATAAATCAAAGGAATAGTAGGAAATTATACATGCTGGGTATATATTAATTAGTATATGTTTTGTACACTTTTTAAACTATATTTTTATGATTTTTAAGCTGTGTGAGTGAGGGACCACCCCTTCACTTCCTTTACTTAACAATATTCTGAAGTTGAATATAAATGGTTTGTCCAATGTTTGGGTTTTGGGTTGGTTTGGTTTGGGTTTTTTTTATGGGTTGGACTGAGTTTTTAACTTTTTTTTTTTCTGGAAATGGTTTACTGTAAACAAAACAAGAATGTATTTATTTCCACATCTTCCTATACCAAGGGACACAATGACACACTGCTTTAGAGATTCATCTGTAATATTGAGCTCCGTGAAGTGACATTGCTGAGCAGCATGACACAAGAAATCCCAGATTTAAAAGAAAGAGATCTCTAGAATTTAGTTTTATTTTTAATTCCTAGAAGCTCTAGAGACTGACTTGAAAAGTATGTCCACTAATAGTAGTATTCTGTTTGCTGATGTCAGAGAATCACAGGCTGGAGATCAAGTACAACCACCCCTGCCAAGGAGGATCACTCAGGGTAGTCCACGCAGAAATGCATTCAGGTGGGTTTTGAAAGTCTCCAGAGAAGGAGACTCCACAGTCTCTCTGTCTAACCTGTTCCAGTGCTCCATCACCCTCAGTGTAAAGAAGTTGCTACGCATGTTGAAGTACACCTTCTATGTTCAAGTTTGTATCCATTTTTGCCTGTGTCTTTACTGTGCACCATTAAAAAGAGATTGGCCCCATACACTTGATACCCACACCTCAGATATTTGTAGACATTGATCAGATCCCCTCTCAGCCTTCTCCAGATTAACAACCCCAGGTCTCTCAATCTCTCTACACGAGGAAGATGCTCAAGATCCCCAATCATCCCTGTGGTTCTCCATTGGAATTTCTGGATCAGGTCCCTGTCTTTCTCAAACTGGGGAGGCCAAAGCTGGACACAGTATTCCAGGTGAGTACTCAGTGAGTAGAGTACAGGTGGAGAAGAACCACCCTAGACCTGCTGGACACACTTTTCCTGATGCACTTCAGGATGATGTTGGCCCCCTTTGCTGTGACAGCAATTTGCTGTCCCATGCAGAACTTGCTGAAAGACTTCAAGCTTTATATATGTATTTATAATTTGTTTCTGTTTTCCTTTTTAATTTTTATTTCTTAGTTTTCCTCTTTAATTCCTCATTTTTTCCTCTTAGACAGGTGTGACTTGCTCTTCTTCATTCAACATAGGGAGCTTGTGGAGATGTCTGTTTGCCACTCCGAGCAGAAATGACGAACGGTTGGTCATGAAAAGTTCAGTGCAAACACAGCTTTCATTTTTATTTTGTATTTAATCTCACTTCTCCTTCCTTTCCCCCATCTTCTTTCTGTCTCCATCTTCCTCATTCCTCTCCATCTCCCTCCTTTCAGCACCACCTCCCATTTTCCACTTGAGCTGCCCCTTTCCACCCCACATCCCATTTTCCCCCTTTCCCCCCCAAAACCCAGAGCACCTGGGTTCTGTTGGAGTCTCCTCCTATTCCAGGTGGGACCACTTTGCCCTCCCTGCCCACTCCCCTTTATAATCTGCCCCAGGAAAGACAGAAGCCTCAAGCTGTGCCCAATCAGGCAGAGGGATCCTCATCCTCTCATCACTGGTGAGTCCTCATTGAGTGCACTGGGTGAATGGTGGAGGGGATCAAAGGCTGGGGGGGCCTGGTGGCCCCCCGGTTAGATAGGAAGAGGTTTGATGTTTACTCTGGCATTGCCTGCGCTTTCTATTCACTCCCTGAGAATACAATGCTGTATGTTACCTGCACCATGCTGCTAGGGATGGTGCAGGAGATAAAATACAGACAGCATCCACAGTTTATAACACTTTGTGACCATTTCTAATGTGCATGAACTTGTTTCTCCAGATGGTTCCAGGTACCACTGAGACCAGATGCCATGACCCTGTTATGCAAGGGCCCTCACCTCAGCAGCTTGAGTTGGGGGAAGTGAACTAATGTTGCCCAGCATTAGGGATTCTGTGTTACCTGCTGCAGGTTAAGCTCCAGAGAGAGGCAAAACTGCCATTCTTGCTTGTACTTTAAGCTCTAGCAGAAAGTTTTGTGCATGTTTTCAGCTACACGTGTCCATAAAGGTATATATGTGAGTATACATGTTTCTGAGGCCAAAGGCAAGGAAATTTGGTCATTCTAGCATCACCTGCACTTACTATTACTCCTTGAGAATACAGCACTGTATGTTACCTGCACCATGCTGCTAGGGATTGTGCAGGAGATAAAATACAGACAGCATCCACAGTTTGTAGAATTTTATGGCCTTTTCTAACATGTGCAAACTTATTTCTCCAAGCTCTTCCAGGTAGCATTGAGACCAGACACCACTACCAAATTATTCAAGAGCACTCAGCAGTAGGAGCTGGGGGAACAGAACTACTTCTGCACAGTATTAGAGATTCTGTGTTACCTGCTGCAGGTTAAACTCCAGAGGGAGGCAAAGCTGGCTGTTGTGCTTATACCTCAAGCTCTTGCAGAAAGTTTGACCTGCTCTTGGGCTTGCTGAGGCTGAGTGGGGTGGAGGTTTTTTGAGGGCTCTGGAAGGGTTTGGGATGGTAGGCCCAGGTGGAGAACTGAGCCTAATTTCTTAATTATCTTAATACCTTTAGTATATATTAATAAACAGAATTTCTGTTCAAACAGTGTAGAGCACTTTTACCCTCTCACAAGGAGAAAATACTCTTTCTGTCCTTCTGCCCTGGGTAGCTGGTAGCTCAAAATCTGGATAATGGGCATGCCTTAAATCATTCAGGTTTAGTTTATGATGCTTATGGGTTTTTCCAATTTTTTTTTTAAGAAAGATTTTGGTTTTTTTAGGAAGAGCTTTAAAAATAATAAAATTAGATATATGTTTTATATGCAATATGTGTAGTACATGTAATATACTATATTTAATAAAGTGTTGCTGCTTTGAGGGAGTTCACTTGGACCTGTTGATGTTTTTGTTATTGTGCTACACCAGCTAGGAGAAGGGGAGTGAAAAGTGAAGCCCAGATTAATGTCATATTTTATCCTATGGATCCCATGGTGAATAACTAGAATCAAAAGCCCTTTAGCCCTCCTAAAATAGGTCCCTGTCTCTCTTGAAATGGGGAGCCCCAAACTGGACACAGTATTCCAGAGTAGAAGGGAAGAAGAACCTCTCTACACCTACTGGGCACATTTTTCTGCATGCCATTGGCTCTCTTGACTACAAGAGCACATTGCTGTCCCATGCAGAACTTGCCTTCCACCAGGACTCCAAGGTCTTATTAAAGAGGAAACTATTGTTTTCTTATCATGAGTTATTAACACAGCTGCAAGTATCCCTGCCATACCATGTAGGTAGAAAAGATACTGAATTTTGTTCTGCATCTGTATAATATTAGGTAGTGAATAATGTAGGCAGAAAGAAAAGGATAAATTTATTTCAAGAGAAAATTGCAAAGAATTTTAGCTGACAGCTCTTGCTTATGGGAATGTATTTTTGTACAGCAGTTACATGACTGTGCTGCTACTCCTCTGTGTTATGATATATGTAGGCGTTTGTATGAGGAAAGAGCAAAATATGGGTTACTTAAACGGGAAGGCTTCCTCAGTTATAAATTACTTGGACTGTGTTCATCTACTGCAAACAAGGCCATAGGTGAATGTGCACTAGGAGTAGAAAGATTTCTTTATAATGGAACTTCAAGTAGCAGTCTTTATCATCTTTGTTTGTTTATTTACTGGCTTTCATAGTTCAACAATAAAGTTGCAGAATAGAAATTACCAAACATCCTAGGGGTTTGCAGAAAGAATATGAAAAATGATAGAAATGGAGGAGAAAAAAAGGAATTCTATCCTGAAAAGTTGTAGGAATTGGAGGGGAAGAAAAGGTACTCTATCAGTACTGGTAGAATACTAGAAGAAAAAAAAAAGATGACAAATTAATAGAGCTCCATGTACTTGTGTTGTATGTGTGAACCCAGAATTTTATTCTTCATTCACTTGTGACTCCCCTGGGTTCAAAAGGGAGCCATCTTTTCCAGATAGTTTTCAAGCCTCTCCCAAATATACTATGTGATAACGAGGGATGGAGAAAATCAGGTCACTGAGAGCTCAAAGATGCTGAAATTTTCCCATCTGTGATTACTCATTGTACTAAGGCCAAATCCCAAGTTTTGATGTATTCCCAGAAGAATCTTACTGTTTACCTTCGTTGCTTTTAGAACTGAATTCTTTCCATAACTGGTTCAGATTAGTAATGCAGAGTTTCCAGAAAATAAATGAGCCCAGACAAATTTTTAAGATCCCTTTTTTTAATGAGCACAAGTATGTGATTGTATCAAGCCTCCAGGATACACTGCTGAAGATATGCAAACTTTATAATTCACTGGTGTACAGTGATTGTAAATAAATAAAAGGAAAATAAATAACCTACAACTTGATTGTTTAATTTTCTGTCTTCTTCATCATTTCTGCCCTGGTGAGACCTCACCTGGAATGCTGCCTTCAGTTTTGGGCTTCTCAGTTCAGGAGGGACAGGGATCTGCTCAAAGGAGTACGAGAGAGGGCTACAAAGATGATTAAAGGGCTGGAATGCAGCCCTGTGAGGAGAGGCTGAGGGGCCTGGGGCTTTTTGGTCTGGTGAAGACAAGACTTAGAGGGGAATCTAATCAACATTTATAAATATCTAAGGGCTGGGCATCAAGTGGAAGGAGACAGTCTTCTCAGTTGCAACCTGTGAAGGACAATGGGCAATGTGTAGTGGTTTAGCAGTTACCTGACCCCCCCCCCCCCCCTTTTATATAAAACCCCA
>VWZI01009388.1:106891-158395 GCA_013396835.1 Psilopogon haemacephalus
TTCACAGCACTCATCACAGTTTATATGAGTGTGTCATAGTCAACACATCTTTCACAGACTTTGTACCTTGAATCTTTTGCCATATTATTTTTCTGTAAATGTTTTCCTTAATATATGCTGAAAGCTGCCAAGCTTTGTTTGCCTGCAGAGATTCACACAGTGATGTCCTGCCATTCGGCGCATGAATCAGCTTTTTTTCTCCACGCTATCGAACCTCACTGCATCAAAAATAAAGGCTCACGTATTAACCAAGTCAAAACTCCTGGTCGTATATTTTTATGCCCTGCAATTACAAATTTGAGTATCTTTTCCATTTGCTGTGTTAGTGGTCTGACCTATCAGGTATCGTCAGTGGAAAGCTCAAGGAGAAGATTCACCTGTGGTCTATATTGAGTGGTAATTTATATTCACAAGTAATGAAATCATACAGTGGCACAAATACTTAAGTTCAGCCAATTTAAACTCAATTTAGGATCCAGGGACAGATTATAGAGTAGAGGCTAAGCAGGTTTATGTTTTTTCTTTTTCACAGATAATTTCACCACTGACAAAGGCCCAGGAATAGCAGGTGTCCACTGGCTATATTCTGTACGCCACTTCTGTTAAATCTAAACAGGACCCTGAACAGGGAGGAAAAGCACTGGGTGGTAAAAAAAAGAAAATAACTGGATTTTATGCCACTTCTGGATGTGGAAGTTCCTTTTCCTATTTCATCTTGTTTCTCAAAATATTCCAGAACTTAAACCAAAACCAAACAAGAAACAACTCAACAAACAACAGGCACGAAAACCAACCTTTAGACTTTCATCAGAAGGAAGTAAGTGGTAAATCTGTATCTCACAGAAGCAGAATGCACATTCAATCTCCTCAGCCTGTCTCAAAGTCTGCTAGATGTTAGCACAATAGATGTCCTGGTAGGCCTAGAAATGAAGTGTTTAACAAATGAGTCATACCCTTGACTTTTGTAGCCCTCCCTGATTATCCCAAGTAAGGAATTTACACCAACAAAATTTACTTAGTGTTTCCACACACCTCTTGGAAAATTGTATTTGCTTTCTGCTATAAAGTTAATGCAGTTTGTACATCAGTCACTTCCAACAGGGCAAATTCAGACAGTTGCCCTTCAAATGTATCTACTGAACAGTGTAGTGGTTTAGCAGTTACCTGCCTCCCCACCTTTGATACAACCCAGGCTATGGCTCAGAACAGCTGGAAGCTGAGAAATGAAGCTTTATATTTACAGCAATGCTCAATATACAAGCAGATATTTGCAATGTATAACAGATACTTACAGATATATACAGTGAAAAGGTAATACAGAAACACCACAGCCCTGCCAGAGATCAAAATCCCTAAGAGGGGTTTCTAACCACCCTTACCACCTTCCCCCCCTTCCCCAATCTTATCTCACCATCTGTTGATGCAGCAGATAGGAGAAGGTAGATTGGCCAGGGGGATTGGCAGTAGGAAAAGAAGTTAGTAGAAGTATTGAGAATCAGCTACAAAAGGCATGGAAAAGGAACCATGCAAGAGACAGCCACAGCCCAGAGAGGCCTGAAACCATCTCACTTATCTCTATTTGGGTTACAACTCTTAAAACGTTTTTTTTTTTTCCTCAGTAGAGCTCTGAGTGGAGTAGCATCATCTGTTTTCATCTCTCAGTCTATAGCCTAATTCCTAATCCAAATCCTCCAACTGGTTTGAACCAGCACAAATGGTCTGCTTGATGCCTGTGTGATGGCAGAGATTTTAAACCCTCATCCTGTTCATTGTTAGCACAGTCCCATCTCACAACCCCATGTCTCTACACAGAGACGGGAGGGAAAATAACACAGAAAAAAACCCTCTGTGTTGAGACAGAGTTCAATGAGCCAAGATGCACAATTACCTTAGCCTATTTCTGGTAAATGCAAAATGCAGAAGCCGCAGCAGAAGTCAGCAGCAGCCCCCTCCTGTCCCCTGACCTGCAGCCCACCCAGCAGAAAGGGCCAACCTCCAAAACCCATCAGTTGAGAGGAACAACCAAAACAAAAAGCTTCTGATGTTATCAACCTGAACTTCAACTCTCATATTTTCCTTCAACCAATGCTTTCATTTTGAAGCTGACATGATAACAGCACAATATTCAGCAGATTCAACTCAACTTGTGGCACACCCCCATAACAAATAATTACTAATTTTTTGTCCCCAAGTAAATACTTCATGTTTCAAAGTTCCAACTACAAATACTTTGTGGTGGGTTGAAAATTATCCCTAAGTAAAATCATCAGACGAGTTTGGAAGGCTTGGAAGTGAATGAAGCTATGTATTTACTTCAAGCTAAAATCTGCAGGCGTGTAACACAATGCATATGTACAAAATATATTTACAAATATTTACAAATTAGAAATAACAGAGAAATGCCCCTGGGCAAAGCCCAGAAACGTTTCCAGTAACTAGACCCCCTCCATCCTCTCTCTCCCTCCCTTCTGGGGCATAGCAGGTTCTATGTGAACGTGAGGAGGATTTTTTTCACAGTGAGGGTGACTGGAGCTAGATTCCCAGAGAGGTTGTGGAGAGACATTGAGAACTGTCTGGATGTGTTCTAGTGTGATCTTCTCTGGCAGGTGGATGGACCAGATGATCATCTGAAGTGCCTTCCAGCCCCTGACATTCTATGATTCTATTCTCCCATTACCTCCTAGTTGGTTTGTACCAGCAAGAAGGTTAGGACAGAGAGAAGGGGAGCAGTGCAAGGAAGAGAGTTGCAAGAATACCGAAGCCAAGGGCAGGAAGAAAAAAAAATGGTTCATAAGTTGACTTTTTATACCAATTAACAAAGCAATGAATGATATAGACTTTATAATTATTATTCTTCTTACAACCAAACCTCTAATTTATTTACATTCTGCACTGGGCTTTCAGGAATGCCCCAATTTCTCAGTTTGGAATTTTCCACTGAGTCTTAAACTACTACGTACTTATACTACAATGAGCAGGAGAGACAAAATGTATGGGTAGACTGCAGAATTCTGAGTCTGCATCGAAGCATTTTTTGTCTAGCTCCTTTGTAACGGAAAAAACAATCACACTAATGTGGTATCAGGAGTTTGGCTGCTAAAGTACAAGTTCATTTTATGTAACAGGATGAATTACATCACTGGAGGGAATTTCCACCAGCCAGAGGAAAGGTTGTTTGAAAGGCTTGCTGGTGACATACCTCACGTCTTCCAGGTACACACACCTCTCAGCCCGAATTCCGTGCTGCAGGTGCATTTCTAATTTAAAAGAATGAGCAGTATGTAGGTTCTCCATGTGTTACACCTCTTTCTATACTACTGTATCTACAAAGAAGCTTTCCAGAAGATGAAGATAAAACACCACTGTTTGCACCTGCAAAGACTCTGTTAAGCCTGCTTGCATAGAAACTCTATTGCTTACCTAATCGAAGAGTATTTGCAGGAGTCCAGTAGATTTCTGCCTTTTGAACTTCCCAAGCAAATTTGCCACTCTGGCATTATTAAATATTTAGAGTTGCGAAGGAAATTACACTTAAAAAAAAAAAAAAAAAATCACTGCTTGAGTAGAAAACACAGGGTTCAAGTTGTTCAGTAGAAAAGCTGGACACTATGAGTCAGGCAGTGTGTGCAATGCTTTAATTTCTCTAATAAGACAGCATAATGACCCATTATTGTTTTTACATGCCACCTTACTGTGCTCTTCGAACAAATTTTCTGTCAAATTTTCTTTTAGCCTCTATGTATTAAATTTGTATTGACCCTGGGCCCTTTCGAAACTTTATGCTAGAGAAATGGTGAAGGGTTTCAGTAAAAGAGTTCAAAGCTATTTATAGCCTTCCACTAAGCATGTATTTCATGACAATGGATATGAAAATTTATGCTTATATATATATATATATATATGCATATATCTATAGTTGTGATTTTATATGTATATATGAACATGTGAACACACAAAGGAACTACAGAATCTAAATACTTAGTATCAAAATTAATATTATGCATGAAAAAAGGCCCATTAAAACTTTTACAGAAAAGTATATACATAACTAGATCCATAATAATCTCTGCAGTTTACAGTCATAGAATCATAGAATCATAGAATGGTTTCGGTTGGAAGAGACCTTAAAGATCATCCAGTTCCAACCCCCCAGCATAGGCAGGGACACCTCCCACTAGATCAGGTTGCTCAAGACCTCATCCAGCCTGGCCTTGAACACATCCAGGGAGGGAGCAGACACAACCTCCCTGGGCAACCTGTTCCAGTGCCTCACCACCCTCACTGTGAAGAATTTCTTCCTAACATCCCGTTCAAATCTCCCCTCCGCCAATTTGAACCCATTCCCCCTCGTCCTGTCATTACAAGACCTTGTGAACAGTCCCTCCCCAGCCCTCCTGTAGGCCCCCCTCAGATACTGGTAGGCTGCTATAAGGTCTCCCCGAAGCCTTCTCTTCTCCAGGCTGAAAAGCCCCAACTCTCTCAGCCTGTCCTCATAGCAGAGGTGCTCCAGCCCTCTGATCATCTTCGTGGCCCTCCTCTGGACTCTCTCCAACAGTTCCATGTCCTTCTTGTGCTGGGGGCTCCAGAACTGCACACAGTACTCCAGGTGGGGTCTGACAAGAGCAGAGTAAAGGGGGAGAATCCCCTCCCTTGCCCTGCTGGTAATGCCTCTCTTAATGCAGCCCAGCACACAGTTGCTGTCTGGGCTGTGTGTGCACACTGCAGGCTCATGTTGAGCTTCTCATCCACCCAGACCCCCAGGTCCTTTTCCTCAGAGCTGCTCTCCAGCCACTCACCATCCAGCCTGTATTTTTGCTTGGGATTGCACCAACCCAGTTGCAGGACCTTACACTTGGCCTTGTTAAATTTCATGAGGTTAGCCTGGGCCCATCTCTCCAGCCTGTCCAGGTCCCTCTGGATGGATCCCTGCCCTCCAGCAAGTCAACTGTGCCACACAGCTTGGTGTCATCTGCAAACTTGCTGAGGATGCACTTGATTCCTCTGTCCATGTCACTGACAAAGATGTTAAACAGCACTGGTCCCAGCACTGACCCATGAGGGATGCCATTTGTCACTGGTCTCCAGGTGGACATTGTGCCCTTGATCACCAGTCCTAGTATATTCCAGAGTTTCCTTTTTGTTTAGAGGTCTCTTGTAATTTTCATTAACGGATTCAACAAAGACCATAATTCTCAGACAGAGATAACACAGAATGTCAGAGGCTGGAAGGCACCTCAAAAGATCATCCAGTCTGACCCTCTGACAGAGCAGGATCACCTATACCAGATTACACAGGAACCTATCCACGTGGGTTTTGAATATCTCTGGAAAGATAGGCTCCACAACTCCCCTGCGCAGCCTCTTCCAGTGTTCTGTCACCCTCAAAGGGAAAAAAATCCTCCTCATGTTTACATTAAACTTCCTATGCCACAACTTCCACCCATTGCCCCTTGTCCTGTCTCTGGGCATCACTGAGCAGAGCCTGGCTTCAGCCTCCCGGCACTTACCCTTTACATCTTTATAAGGTCACCTCTCAGTCTCCTCTTCTCCAAGCTAAAGAGCCCAAACTCCCTCAGTCTCTCCTTGTAAGAGAGATGTTCCATTCCCTTAATTATCCTTGTGGCTTTATCTTGGACTCTCAAGCAGTTCTATGTCCCTCTTGAAATGGGGGGGTGGGGGGCTTTGCCACAACTGGACATGATACTCCAGATACAGTCTCATCATGGCAGAGTAGAGGGGCAGGAGAACCTCTCCCAACCTACTAGCCACAGCCCTTCTAATACACCCCAGAATGGCATTGGCCTTCCTGGCAACAAGAGCAGATTGCTGGCTCATGGTCAACCTCCCTTCCACCAGGACCCCCAGATCCTTTTTCCCTTCACTGTCTTCCAACAGGTTAGTCTCCAACCTATACTGATCCCTGGGATTGTTCTTTCCCAGGTGCAAGACTCTACACTTGCTCTTCTTGAATTTAATTAAATTTCTTCCTGCCCATCTCTCAAGCCTGTCCAAGTCTCACTGAATAGCAGCACAGCCTCCAGCTTCAGCATCCATAAAATATTTGGGAACTATGAATGTACTATTACTTATGCACCCTGAGGACTTACAGAAGACCCCAAATTAACACCAAAATGATTTCTGTCCATTTATTCTGTAGGCTGGGAGGATGGTCTGCACTTACAGAATGGCTGGAAGTCTTCAGGGATGCATTGTTTAAACATTCCTATCACTAGCAAATGTGACAGAAAAGCCATTTCCTTAGCTCCATCTTAAGATCTTTGAAATCTGCTCCACTTCTCCCCAGACAGTCTCCAAGTTCTTCCATTTTTTGAGATTAGGAAGCGTTTCCTGATTTTCTTTCATGTGGTAGTTAGGTAGTTCCCTGTCCTGNCAATGTATAACAGATATTTACAGATATATACAGTAAAAAGGTAATACAGAAACACCACAGCCCTCCCAGAGACCAAAATCCCTAAGAGGGGTTTCTAACCACCCCTACCACCTTCCCCCTTTTCCCCAATCTTATCTCACCATCCGCTTTATGCAGCAGATAGAATCATAGAATCAGTCAGGGTTGGAAGGGACCACAAGGATCATCCAGTTCCAACTCCCCTGCCACGCCCAGGGACACCCTACCCTGGATTAAGCTGGACAGAACCTCATCCAGCCTGGCCTCAAACACCTCCAGGGAAGTGGCCCCAACCACCCCCTTGGGCAACCCGTTCCAGGGCCTCACTACTCTCATGGTGAAGAACTTCCTCTTCACATCCAATCTGAATCTCCTCACCTCCAGCTTTGCTGCATTTCCCCTAGTTCTGTCACTACCTGATAGCCTAAAAAGTCCCTCCCCAGCCTTTTTGTAGACCCCCTTCAGATACTGGAAGGCCACAAGAAGGTCACCTGGGAGCCTCTTCTCCAGACTGAACAGCCACAACTCCTTCAGTCTGTTCTCATAGCAGAGGTGCTCCAGCCCTCTGATCACCCTCACGGCTGCTCCAGTACGTCCACATCCCTCTTGTAGTAGGGGCTCCAGAACTGGACACAGTACTCCAGATAGGTGGAGGTAGATAGGCCTGGGGGATTAGCAGCAGGAAAGAAGTTTGTGAAATTATTCAGATCCAGCTATGAAAGGCAGGGAGAAAGAGCCATGCAACAGCAGCCACAGCCCAAAGCAGTCTGACTTATCTGTGTTTGGGTTACAACTCTTAAACATTTTTTTTTCTTTCTTTCTCAGTAAAGCTATGAGTGAAATAACACTATCAGTGTTTTCCTTTCTCAGCTTATAGTCTAATTTCTCATTCAAATCCTCCAATTAGTTCAAAACAGCACATTGCAAAATTTATGCATGGACACTTTGTTTATTCTTATGCACATACGAGCTTTTATCTAAAATGCCTCTTCGTCTTCCTCCCTTTGCTTTTACGCTGATGTCTTTATTGATGGAGTCATATTCTTTCCCACTCTTTGTTTTGCTATTTTAAGAAAATGACATTGCAGTCTCTTCTAAAGATGTATCTTAACTTCATCCAGTCAGAATAAATAGGCCTTTTCCAAATTGGCTTGTTTGCATCCCATTTTGAGTGTGCCTTGCTCCAGAATATATGGCTTGAATTGTGTGTAGCATTTAGAAAAGTCTTGTGGTTTTTCTCACACTGATACAAACAGTTTTCTATTTCTTCACCAGAAATTATCTCTCTGCTTAGTTTGTTAGTGCAGATTCCTGACTCGTCTTTTCAAACACTAATAAGGAATAGGTTTTTTTTAAATTTATATGTTCAATATTTGT
The DNA here is from genome assembly GCA_013396835.1 of Psilopogon haemacephalus. Taxonomy (NCBI): domain Eukaryota; kingdom Metazoa; phylum Chordata; class Aves; order Piciformes; family Megalaimidae; genus Psilopogon; species Psilopogon haemacephalus. The sequence continues at coordinate 114,678 of VWZI01009388.1, forward strand.
AGCTTCTGATAGAAAATAAGCTCAAATGCTTTAAATAGCGAATAGTGGATCTTAGCAGTGGGAAGGAAGAAGACACTATTATGTATTTCTTTACTGAATACATTGAATAATTTGAAGTGTGTTGGAACAATTGTGACATTCTGAAACAAACCAGATGAGTCCAGAGGAGGGCCATGAAAGTGATCAGAATGCTGGAGCAGTTCTGTTATGAGGACAGGCTATGAGAGTTGGGGCTCTTAGCATGGAGAAGGCTTCCAGGAGACCTTATAGTAGCCTTCCAGTACCTGAAGGGGACCTACAGGAGGGCTGGAGAGGGACTATTCACAAGGTCTTGTTATGACAGGACAAGGGGTGATGGGTTTAAAATGGCAGAGGGGATATGTAAACGGGATGTTAGGAGGAAGTTCTTTCCAGTGAGGGTGGTGAGACACTGAAATGGGTTACCCAGGGACCTCGTGTCTGTTCCCTTCTTGGAGGTGTTCAAAGCCAGGTTGGATGGGGCCTTGGGTGACCTGTTCTCGTGGGAGGTGTCCCTGCCTATGGTGGGGGGTTGGAACTGGGTGATCTTTGAGGTCCCTTCCCACCTAAACCACTCTATGATTCTGTGATTCTATTCAAAGTACGAACAAAGATGCTACAGATTGCTGACATGTGGAAATGTGTAAATAAGTGCAGTTTCTGCTCTTTAAGTATTGCTTGTTGATGCCTTCATCTCTCTTCCCACTTTTTTTTTAAAAGACAGAGAGTAAAAAACAAGGAGAAAAAAATAAAGTGGGAAACATTTTTACATTTTCCTCTACTATTTTTTTTTAATTAGAAAATGAGTGCATATTTTAATGAGAAATTTTAATCACTGTTCATCTGAAGTCCCCCATATAATGGAGTAATTTATCCCCTTTTATTTTCTTGAACCTCCATCTGCTCAGTTTTCCACACTTAGACATCTCTCAATTCCATGGAGTACAAAGCCTGGTACCATTTTCTGCTCCTCTAAAAGCCAAAGCAAGCATGCAAGCAAGCAAACAGAAAGCATGAAATGTTTCTAGACTTTAAATGAGATTTTTGACCTTCAGGTTAATCTTTGATTTGTGTTACTGATGAGCCACTCAGAGGGCCAGGTCTCATTTGTGCTATGAACTGTATAAACACAAACATAAACCAAGAGTTCATGTTTGAGTAAATCAACTATCTAACTGTAAGAAAACAGACATAAGGTAGCTGCAGTCTGGGGGTTAGGAGGAGGGGAGGTGTACTGGAGGCAAATTAAAAGTGTGACAGTTCTGGTCAGCGCGAAAGGAGAAAGGATTCACTATGGAGAAGACATTTTATAGGCAGCAAAAGGAATTAGCGAGGGTGAAACTGCAGAGGCACAGTCAAATGATTTTCTTTTTTTTTTTTTTTCCTTAGGAAGCCCTAAGCAGCAAAGATCATCACAGAACAGCATACAAACATATTTTCCAGTATATGCAGGAATGCCAAGCAGAGATGGGATCTGACATTTAAATAGTAAACAAGAAAGACCGAGCAGACACATGCTCCAAAGAACCTTGGGTTTAAAAATAAGTGATCTCCATTTGGTGCAATAGAAGCAGAATTAATAGAAAGTTGCAGAGAGGACTGCCATTATCAAAGCAATGAACTATGAAAATTATATTTTGCAGAAGCACTTTGAATATGATGAGCACCTGAATGAAAGGCTCATTAGTGTAGCTGTACAGGAAAAGATACAGCTTGTGATGGAAAGTAGAAGACGTACTGAAAGTTTGCTGTAACTTGAATGTGGCGATGCAAGATTGTGGAGTCAATTGCATCATGTTTGAGTGTGCTGGTTTGAGGGTAATTGGAATATTTATTAAGAGAAATTAGGTTATAGGCTGAGAAAGGAAAACATTGGTGATGTCTCTTTCACTCATATGTTTGCTGACCGATACAAATGTAAGAACTCAAACATAAATAAGACAGAGCTGCTCTGGTCTGAGCTCTGGGCTGTTGGTCTTTCCCATTCTCTGCCTTCCAGATGGATCTGTGTAACCCAGATAACCAATTCCTGCTTCTAACCCCCCTGGCCAGTCTTCTCTGTTTATCTGGCATGTAAAACAGATCCTGGGATAAGATTGGGCGGTGGGGGAAAGGTGGAAGGGTAGCTGGGAACCCCTTTGGGGACTCTGATCTGTGAGAGGGCTGTCGTGTTTCTGTATTATCATTTTACTGTATATATCTGTAAATATTTGTAATATGTTGTAAATGTCTGCTTGTATGTTGTGCAAAGCTGTAAATATAAAGCTTCATTCCTTAACTTCCAGATGGCTGAGTCTAGTCTGGGTGATTACAAAAGTGTGTGTGGTGGGGGGGGTGTGCAGATAACTCCACACGTATGGATAGTGCTTTTGGTGATGAGGGACTGAGTGAAGATGTTCAAAGAACATTTTAAAAGAAGAAAAGGAACAAAAAAAAATGTTTGAAAGAAAAAAGTTTAATTTTTGCCACATTGAGCTGGCATTAAAAAAAACCCCACCAAAAATCCATAACCATAACAACCCCTTAAGCAGAGAGACAGGTCAAGCTTTTGAAAGGATGAGGTGTGAAGTCTTTAGAGCAGATCTAGATCTACAAATGGTAATCTTCCTAAAGGTGAAAGGTGAAATGCTGCTTGTATAATGTTTCATTTAGTGGCCTGGTACAGATCAAAAGAAGAAAATCAGATTGTGATATCTGAGGTACACCTTGAAAAGCAGGGCAGAGAAGAGGTTAAACAAAAATCTGGATGACTTTTCATGAAAGTTAAGACAAAATCTCTCCAAATAAAGTCTTTGTGTCCAGAGACACCAGACTGATGTCCAAAGAATAAACCCAAAATATCTGGATCAGGCAGACAAGCCCATCTGAGCCTGTACAATTGTGTGGGGGTTTTTTTTTTTTGTTTTTTTTTTGGTAAGACAAATGGAAATGAAAAAAAAAGAAAGAAAGAAAAAAAAGAATATAATTACATAAGGAAAACAATAAATTGGAAAGTGTCTTTGTGAAAATATTTTTCAATGTATGACGGAAAATTAAATACATGTGAGGTCTTTGAGAGGAGGCAAAAAGGAATAATGATATTCTGTAATCTGCTAGGCATATGGCACTGATAAGACCTGTACTACAGGTTTTGCACAGTTTGGGTATCTACATTAAAAAAAAAATATATTGACAGAATGAAATCGATGCAATGTGCTTTTACCGGACCCCTCTCCAAAAGTGAGGATAGGAAATTATATTGAACAATGAGCCAGCAGTGTGCACTTGCAGCCCAGAAAGCCAACCAAATCCTGGACCGCATCAAGAGAAGTGTGGCCAGCAGGTTGAGAAAGTGATCCTCCCCCTCTACTTGACTCTGGTCAGACCCCACCTGGAGAATTATGTCCAGTTCTGGAGCCACAAGAGGGATATGGATGTGCTGGAAGGTGTCCAGAGAAGGTCCATGAGGATGATCAGAGGGCTGGAGCACCTCTCCTATGAGGAGAGACTGAGGGGATTGAGACTGTTCAGTCTGGAGAGCAGAAGGTTCCAAGGAGACCTTATTGTGGCCTTTCAGTACCTGAAGGGAGCCTACAAGAAAGCTGGGGAAGGACATTTTAGGATGTCAGATAGTCATAGGACTAAGGGGAGTGGAACAAAGTTAGAAATTGGTAGATTCAGACTGGATGTTAGGAAGTTCTTCACCATGAGGTTGGTGAGATCCTGGAATGGGTTGCACAGGGAGGTGGTTGGGGCCACATCCCTGGAAGTGTTTAAGGCCATGTTGGATGAGGCTCTAGACAGCCTGATCTAGGGTAGGGTGTCCCTGGACATGGCAGGGGGATTGCAACTAGATGATCCTTGTGGTCCCTTCCAATCCTGACTGATTCTATGATTCCCTTCCTGAAAACTTAAAAAGAAAAAAAAAAAAGAAGTGATATTTTGTCCCTTCTTTGAGTTGAATTAGGTGATCTTGTGACTCATTCTCAGACCTTCTGATAATAGCATTTTTAAAAAATAATAGGAGCAAAGGGCATAACAACAGTGATTTGGCACATTATTATTTTTTTTTCCTCCATTAACAGATTAAAAATGCTTGAAAGAGAAGTATTGAAGTTTCCTCCTCTTCATGCTTTGATTTCACAGGTTCATGTCTTCTGGATGGCATGCCTTGGCTAAATGCAAGCTTTGCTGCAGTCATACACAAATAACTAGTCTCCATACAAGGTTAAGCAGGTGAAATGCAATGTCCTGTGGTTTGAAGAGGGTCAAAATAGGTGAAGCAATTGTCCCTTCTGGCCTTTCACTCCATGAATCTATGAATCATATTAATCTTGTTCAGAGTCTATTTTTTTGCTAAGTTGTTCCTTCCTTGTAACAGTTTTGTTTTCTCCACCCTGATCTAAAACAATTTTCTATGAAGCGGCAGATTTCCCAGGGGAAATATCACAGTCTCTTGGTTTTATTTGATGGCACTAACTTGGCCTTTAATTTTGGGACCATGAGTGAGTTTAGAAGTGAGTGCAGCACAGCCAATGGTATGTGAAATAGTATCTTGCTGGTCTCAAAGCTTAACAATTATTTCATATTATATACTGGAGACACACACTAGGTGATTTTTTTTTTTTTTCGTTCCACAGAAAACTGAAAATGCAAAGAAAGGAATATAGAAATTTATTTATTTAGGTTTAGTCTTATTTTGCCTTTTTTTTTGTTTTAGAATGAAAAGAAGATTAAAATATTGATGTCTCAGGTGTTCAGTGTTAAATATTCAGGTTTGGGCTTTCAAAGCTGCCTATGGGATTTGAACTCCTTTTTCCTATTACATCCAAAGCAAACAGTCAGCTCAGCTTCAGTTTTAAAGGAATCTTATGTCTTAATCAGTGCATTCAAACATCATCTCTTCCAAATAGCTTTGTCAAATATAACCACTCTCTTTTTTGCCTTTTCTTATTTTTTTTTCACCTTTCCCATATAATGGCCTGCTAATGTGCTAAACACCTTCATCATTGCCTTAGCCTCCTTGAGTCTAGATAATAATTAACTGACTGAGAATACTTCCTCATCAGTGTTTAAGTAATTTTTAAATGGTGATACTTAAAGGAATTTCCTTTTGTGCGAATTAACCAAAACCAGCTCTAGGTGTTAGCAGGCAGCTCTTTAGAACCAGAATATTAGGGAATTCTAAATGTAAAACTATTAAGTGGATGATCCTTGATCCCTGACATGAGCTGCCATCCAGAGCCCAGTCATTGCCTGCTCATCTCCCTGCGGGAACTACACTCTTAAGAAGATTACACTACACAAATAACAGTCAGCTTGGCTAGAGGACGAACCAGGAGAGAGTCCATTAAACCTTTCACATCATTACAAGCCTCATTGTTTTGCAGATGAGCAACATAAAGTAGAACATATGCATGAGGCCTCTTACTGACTCTCTGGATACCAGGGATTTCAACTATCTGAACCTAGTTGATTGCTTGTAAATGAATAAATAACCTTGAGATAATCCTTCCCTTTTGCTGGAAAGGTACCCTGCTTAAATACAAAGTAATAACAACAACAAAAAAAAAATTGTCCAGATTTCCTTCATCGTATTTTTGGTTCTCTGTTTTCTGTGTACTATCCTGTAATTTCTATGGTCACTGCTTTCTGCCATCTGCTCCCATTAGAAGGTGAAACTGGCATTTTAGAGAGAATCTTATTAAGCCATGCTTGGGGAGGGAATAAAAAAAATATATACAAGTAGTTTTCATTCAGTATCTGATTTAAGGCAGAGGCCATCTCTGGAAATGATATTTTTCATGGGGACCTGGAGTCCTGAAGTTATCAATTTCCGTGGCTGTGTGTCAAAACAAGTGGATAAAAGGTGATTTATTCAATATTTAACTGGCTGGTTTATCCTTGTAATGTGTTCCTAAGAAATCTATTTTTCATTTTCTGTCCTGGGTGGCTGTTGCTCTTATTTCATTTGTTCATATTTGATGTTAATTTTAATGTGGGTGGGTTTTCTTTTCTTTTTTTTTTTTAAATTATTTTCCTCAAATGTCAAAAAGCTGACTTGTTTATTTGATATTTGAGCTATTGTGATAATAGCAGAGTGTTCTAATTTTAGATCAGAATACCAGTAAAAAGGCTTTTTAGGTGTCTCATTATAGTATATAATATATATTAATATAATATAATACTACAATATTATATATTATATATATATAAAAATAATATGTAATTATAAGGTGCATACATGCAACCAATACCTTGCTTAGCCAATTCCAGCTTAGTACTAGAACTCCTTCTTAGAGAGAAAGGCAGCACAATGGAATCATAAATACTAATCTATTTGGATCTCCAAGAACAACCTTTAACCTCATCTGCTAATCTATGTCGATACTGAGCAAGTTAAACCAGCTGGGAATCAATGTATAAAAGGCTAGGTGCCAACTTCTACACTTTGGACACAACAATCCTATGCAGCATGACAGGCTGGGGACAGAGTGGCTGCTGGGCAGCCAGGCAGAAAAGGACCTGAGGGTACTGATTGACAGCAGACGGACACGAACTAGCAGTGTGCCTAGGTAGCCAAGATGGCTAATGGCATCCTGGCCTGTATCAGGAATAGTGATACCCAGCAGGATCAGGAAGTCCTTCTGCCCCTATAATCAGCACTGGTTAGGCCACACCTTTAATACTTTGTCGAGTTCTGGGCTGCTCACTTTAAGAAAGATGTTGAGGTGCTTGAACGTGTCCAGAGAAGGACACCAAGGCTGGTGCTCCTCACAGCCCTGTGAGGAACAGCTAAGGAAGCTGGGGTCGTTTAACCTGGTAACCAGCAACAGAACAAGGAGGGACAGTCTCAAGTTGTGCCTGGATATTAGGAAGAAGTTCTTCACAGAGTGATTTGCCACTGGAATGGGCTGCCCAGGGAGATGATGGAGTAACCGTTCCTGGAGATGTTCAAGAAAAGACTGAATGGAGCACTTAGTGCCATTGGATAGGACTGGATGCTAGGTTGGACTGGATGATCTTGGAGGTCTCTTCCACCTTGGCTTATCCTATTCTATTTGGTAAAGAGTTTGTTCTATTTGCAAATGAAGAGGCTCAGGGGAGACGTTATTGCTCTTTATAACTACCTGTAGCCAGATAGGGGTTGGTCTCATCTCCCAGGCAACCAGTGACTGGATGAGAGGACACAGTCTCAAGCTGTACCAGGAGAGGTTTAGGCTGGATGTTAGGAAGTTCATCACAGCAAGAGTGATTGGTATTGGAATGGGCTGCCCAGCAAGGTGGTGGAGTCCCTGTCCCTGGAAGTGTTTAAAAAGAGACTGGATGTGGCTCCCTGTGACATGGTTTAGTTGATCAGATGATGCTGGGTGCTAGGTTGGACTTGATAATCTTGAAGGTCTTTACCAACCTGGTTGATCCTGTGATTCTGTATTCTTGATGTGCTAAAATGTGGGAAACATTGAGCTCTATTACTTTTCGTTTTTTTCCCGATTATGTAAACTTATTCATTTATTTGCCTTTTTTTTCCCTCTTTTACACTGTATGTGTTAATCTGCTAAACTAGTGATGATCCTAATTAGTAATTTTTATTCACATCTTGCACTTATATATTCCTCTCTCCTGAAGCATCATGTTTGAATGAAGTTCTCTCAATCTGAATTTGATCCTGACTGATTTAAGTAATTTCAGTGTGGATATCTCACTGGATACCTGTGCTCTAAGAGCTCTTCTGGTGACTCCTAATTCAGGGTCATACACGTCCTGTAAACTAAATGAGATGCGAATGAGGGTCATTTGTTTGTGTATGTTTAACCAAATGGGGAAGAAAAAGTCTCACATCAAGGATGAAATTCTTCACTGGTGAGAGAGTTTTACATACCCACTGATTATTGTACCTTGTTTAGCCTAAATACCAAGAGGTAGTGGTGGGTGAAACTGAAAATGTGGACTGGTAGTTAAGATTTGCTAAGAACAGTGATGCTTAACCAAAACAAACAGTCAAATGGCAGGACTTAGGGAGCCAATTTTTAAAAGATTATAATAACAATATTTCTCTTATGACTTACTTTTCAGCTCTGCCTGAACATAATTATTGAAAGAAGAGTATTTTTTTACAATGGAAGTGAAATCCTTATTATCATATGATGGATTCTTGGTTTCTTCGGATTTTTTTGTTGCTTTTGGTTGTTTGTTTGGGTTTTTTGTTTTTGGTTTTGGGGTTTTTTTTGTTGGTGTTGTTAGGGTTTTTTTCTTCTTTTCTTTCTTTCTTCCTTTCTTTCTTTGTTTTTCTTTCTTTCTTTCTTTCTTTCTTTCTTTCTTTCTTTCTTTCTTTCTTTCTTTCTTTCTTTCCTTCATTCCTTCCTTCCTTACTTCCATCCTTCCTTCCTTCCCTCCTTCCTTCCTTCCTTCCCTCCTTCCTTCTCTTTCTCTCTTTTTCTCTTCCTCTCTTCCTTTCCTCCTCTCTTCCTTTCTCTCTTTGTCTCTCTCTCTCTCTTTCTCTCTCTCTCTCTTTCTTTTCCTTGAGAATTTAATTCCATGAGAACCTAGGTATCTTTGAAAATGAATTCTAGGGTTGATTATTCATCACAAGTCACATATCCAGAAAAGTGAGAGGTCTGATTTTTCCCTGAAGAATGCAGCTTATGTAAAGCAAAGAAATAACAGCACTTACAGCATGGAATTTTCTGCAGCTTGGATGTGTCTAGAGGAAAAAATAAAAAAACTCTTAGGTAGGCAGATGGAAAGTATTTGACTCAATTTATTTCTCCTCCAAAATTTCTCTAAAAATCCATTTAATTTCTTTCCTGTACTCTGAAAGGAAGGTAATGTCCTTTTGTGGTTCTAGTCACAAACCCTTTTCCTTTTCTCATCGAACTATTCCATTATTTTCCACCAGTCCTCGTGCATCTATTCCCTTTCTCCTACTACCTTCAACTTGCACAATTTCATGTGAGTGAGCAAGATGCTTCTAAAACAGTGGATTAGAAATGAAGGGCTGTTGAAGTTTATTGGTCAAAATTAAACAGAATCACTCTCTGAGGAGTTGAAGGAAGCTTAATTGGAATCTGTCTGTGTTTTACTTGGACCCTTTGGGTCCCATTCATCTCTCAATTCCATTATCCTAAGCACCAATTCATTTCACTTACTCTTACCTTTCACCGTGTCCATATTGTTTACAATGATGCAAGGGTTTTATTACTTTATTTTTCTCTATAAAATTTTATTGACATAATAAATAAAATAAAATTCTCTGATGCATTTGCAACAATGACTGTACCGTGTCCATCATATAAACATATTACATGAAGACAAGTCCTAGTGGTAAAATAAATAACTTGAGCGCATCACTAATGACTCCACTCCCACTGTAGATCAACCACATTGGTTTACTGAGGACTAATCGCTTTTTACTACTGCAAGTACCCATAGCTCATTAAACAGTGATGCTCTTTCTGTGTTGGATGCAGTGGTTCTCCTGTTGAATAGTTAAGATAGTTGTCTGCCTTTTGAATTGTGTTTTTAAGCCTGAATTTAAGCTCAGGTAAACTGATTTCGAAATATACTTGCATAGTACTTCAGTATCATCCTCTGTCAATATGAGGAGCTTCCACATAGCCTCTCTAAGAACTTCCTTTACTTTCCTCATATTTTTTTATGAGTGAGTGACTGTATTTATTATCTAAATGTCCATTTTGGCTCCCATGTCAGGCACGAGATGCCAGTTCATGTGCACATGACAAATATAGGTTAACCAGAGTATTTTAAGGGAATTGCAAGGATTTAGAGGTGAAGAGAGTTTTGCTGGATACAAATCAATTGGGGAGAGATCAGAATGCCTCTCTGCTTCTGGTGGGCGCATATTTTCTAGTCTCTTCTATATGCACCTAATGCCTGGTGATTTTTGACTCATTCTTTTATGATATAGCAGGTGATTTTTTTTTATAGATGGGCTTTTATATTTGTTTAGGATCTTTATTTTTAGATTTATGTGTGTACTATAATCTCCATTCAAGGCCAGTTTAAAAGAAGTTTTTTTTACAGAAAGGAGTATGCAGAAAGCTGGATTTGGTTCTTCCACTTGGTAGGCAGCAGCTACCCTGTTCACTAGATGGACTACGAATGCCTTGATATTATTCAAAGCCCACACTTCCTTAAACTAGCTTCTGCAGTTACAGCTTGTAGGATTCTACAATGACTAGATTATGGAAAAAAAATCCCCAAACCGCCCCCCCCCCCAAAAAAATAACAAATCCCAAAACCAAAATCAAAACAGAACANCCCCCCCCCCAAAAAAAAATAACAAACCCCAAAACCAAAATCAAAACAGAACAAAGCAAAAAACCAAAAAACAAACCCAAAATGAACTACCAACAAAAAAAAATCCCCAAACTTCAAAAGAAATGGAACAAATGTTATATTTTTGCCTTCTCAAAAACTAGAGTCTACCTTACTGATCTCTGTTAGTTAACTTAAGATCTTCGTGTCATGTTTCTAATTTGGCAAATATGAGGAGATTTTTCTCCATGCAAAAGATATTTCTCTTCCCACACGGAGTTAAGTTCAAAACCTATAATCAAGTTTATGCTGACAAGTACCAACATAAAGACTTCATGCAAATCAAATTCACACTGATTTTTGGAATTGAGAAGCATAATGAAGGAAATGAAGGATATGTGAAAATGGGAGAAGAAATACAGGGTTCATCACTGGTGGGAGTTCTCAGCCTACCTACACAGTACCCAGAAGCATTTCTTTTTCCTTTTTTTATTGCAATATATTCTACTGACTGCTCTGTTTTAGAAGTTAAAAATTTCTCAAGTGGCCTAAACTACTACTTGTCTAGGCAGAAAACTCATTTATAGACTATCATGGAAGTAAAACCATGGATCTTCAAAAATAGGTTACCCTATGCTGAAATTGAAGAGGGAGACAGATGGCATACAAAGCCATAGCTGTGTGAATTTTCTGTCCTGTGGCAGATTTTGAATTTTTTTTTTCTCTAGATCAGTTTTAAAAGGATAAAGTTTTGTCTTTTTTTTTTTTTAAGTACTTAAACACTTAATTTAAAATTCTCTCTTGTATTTTTTAAAATGAGAATTAATTTTGTATCAAAACACAGAAGTTATTTTAGCTTTTAAAATATCAAAATGAATAATTTGGCATTTAGAATCCTTTTATTTTTTTTCCCAGTTCTGTTAGTTTTTTTAAAAAACTTTTATTCCGGAGGTTTTAAAAAAATTGTACCTGATACAGCTTTGTTTTTGTTAAATAAATGAGCTGCATGAAAATAATGTATTCTTGAAAAGTCTTTTCACAATCAACTTCATCCACTGTGTGAACAAAACATTTTTTACAAGAGCCAGGAATAATTTTATTCTACAGCTGACCTTTTGATTTAACAACTAGATCAGCTCACTCCATGAAAGTTTAGAGGATGAAATTTTTAATGCTTTCTTCAGCCTTACGTTTTCTTGCATATCCAGTGGAAGTGTTCAGTTGAATACTAACAGTTCACAGCACCCGTCTCATTAATGCGTATTTGTTTCTGTCACTCTCTAGCTTTGCCCATGTCTTTCTATGGCATAATGTAGCTTTGAAGATATAATCTTCCCTGATAAAAAGAGCTTATCTCCATAATTCTTGTTAGATTTACTCTAAGTGCCCTTTGCCTAGAAGAAATGCTGGACAGCCCAGGCCAACCTCATGAAATTCAATAAGGCTAAGTGTAAGGTCCTGCACCTGGCTTGGCGCAATCCCAAGAAGAAATCAAGGCTATGTGGGGAATGGCTGGAGAGCAGCCCTGAGGAAAAGAACCTGGGAGTCTGGGTTGACGGAAAGCTCAACATGAGCCAACAGTGTGCACATGCAGCCCAGACAGCAACTGTGTGCTGGGCTACATTAAGAGAAGTGTTGCCAGCAGGGCAAGGGAGGGGATTTTTCCCCTTTACTCTGCTCCTCTCAGACCCCACCTGGAGTACTGTGTGCAGTTCTGGAGCCCCCAACACAAGAAGGACATGAAACTGTTGGAGTGAGTCCAGAGAAGGGACATGAAGATGATCAGAGGGCTGGAGCACCTCTGCTATGAGGAGAGGCTGAGAGAGTTGGGACTGTTCAGCCTGGAGAAGAGAAAGCTTTGAGGAGACCTTATAGTAACCTTCCAGTATCTGAAGGGGGCCTACAGGAGGGCTGGGGAGGGACTATTCACAAGGTCTTGTTATGACAAGATGAGGGCTAATGGGTTTAAACTGGTGGAGGAGAGATTTAAACTAGATGTTAGGAGGAAGTTCTTTGCAGTGAGGCTGGTGAGACACTGGCACAGGTTGCCCAGGGGGGTTAGGTCTGCTCCCTCCCTGTAGGTGTTCAAGGCCAGGCTGGATGGGACCTTGAGTGACCTGTTCTAGTGGGAGGTGTCCTTGCCTATGGCGGGGGGGTCGGAACTGGATGGTCCTTGAGGTCTCTTCCAACCTAAACCATTCTATGATTCTATGACATGTTATAGTCTTTCTCCAGGATCTTTTCAGGTTTGGGAAGGCAGCTGTAAGGCCACCACAGAATTTTTTCTCCTCTAGCCTGAACAACCCCAGCTCCTTCAGCCTATCCTCATAGCAGAGGTGTTTTGGCCTTTGGATATCTTCGTGGCTGACAGATAAACCAAGTATTTTGGCAAACCCAAATGCTTGGAAGTTTTGTTTCTATTATCACTCAGTGACTGGCTGTCAGCTTCCTTTACCGTGCTCTTTGTCCGGGCAACGACAAGGTGCTAACAAGTACAAATTTGAACACTGGGTCTAGGTATGCTTGAAGTGTGTGCAGACATGATTTCTGATTACGTGCCATAGCCAAAGGCATTAAATCTCATTACCTTCTGAACTTCTGATTGGTTGAATTCACATAATGCCCTAAAATTATTGAGCTTTGTTTCATTAGTACAGCCTATATTTTTTAAACATTATAGATATGCTAGAACACAGAACTACAGTACTCAAACTTCTCCTTCTTGGTAAAAGAAGCAGACAAATGAATTTGTTTAAGACTTGTCTTGAAATGTCATACTACTCTGCACCTCTAAAGTAAGAAATAGTCAGAGTACCGTGTCCAGTTCTGGGTCCTCCAATTTAAGAAAGATGTTGAGGTGCTTGAACATATCCAGAGAGAGGCAAAGAGGCTGGTGAAGAGGCTGAAGTACAGCCCCATGGGAAGAGACTGAGGGAGCTGAGGTTGTTTAGGCAGCAAAGAGAATGTTCAGGGGAGGCCTTATTGCCCTCTACAACTACTTGAAAGGAGGTTGTAGCCAGGTGGGGATTGGTCTCTTCTCCCAGGGACCCAGTGACAGTCCCAAGCTGCCACAGGGAAGCTTTAGGTTGGATGTTAGGAAGAAGTTCTTCACAGCAAGAGTGATTGCCATTGAAATGGGCTGCCTGGGGAGGTGGAGTTGCAGTCCCTGGAGGTGTTCAAAAGGAGACTGGATGTGGGACTTAGTGCCAGGGTTTAGTTAATTAGACAGTGTTAGGTGATAGGTTGGACTTGATGATCTCAAAGGTCTTTTCCAACCTGATTGATTCTGTGGTTCTGAGTTTCTGTGAAACCTGATTCTACATTTCCATAATTCACATTCTTCCTTTAACCTGAAGTTTTAAGGTATCCATTACAGTTATCAGTATTATGATTTAGTACAGGCAGTATTATTGACTTTTCCAGTAGCAACAACAAAACACAGCAAATCATCCTAATGACATTCTGGAGAAACCAATTAGGAAATTAGGACAGAGCGTTAATCTACTCTAACACTCATGCAGGACACGTTTATCAATCCTTATCTGCTTGACTTCAGCCTAATAACAAGAGCAAATGTTTGCCTAGAATTACACTGGGTAGCAATTTCAAATAGGGCATCAACTTATCTAACCTGCTGTTTTCGCAACCCATTTAGAGTAAACTGAGGTACAGTTTGGGGGTTTGGGGTTGGTTGGGGCCTTTTACAACTTCAATGTCATGTTCTCTTTCTGATGGCTTTGAGGAACGATTATATTGGAATTGACTGTACTAATCTACATGAAAAAAAAGCTATCCCTGAAGTAAAAGTTTCCCAATTGAAATCCCAGTGGGCAGTACATGTGAAGTGCTGTGTACTGTGTTAATAAACAACGTAGAAAAAAAAAAATCTTCAAATAAATATATCACTTCTGGGCTCAGGATGGGAACTAAGGAAATTAAGACAATGGGTGATTAAAAAGAGCACCAGGAGACATTACAACATATCATGAAACAGGATCAAATGATTTTAATATAAGATTTATGGAATAAGAATCAGGTCCATTTATACTAAAGATCACTTAATGATCAATCATCTTGCAAATTTAGCTTGATGACTACTGCCACTGTTTTTTGGTTGTTGTTGTGTGGTTGGTTTGGTTTTTTTGGGGAGGGGGTTGGGTTTTTTGGGGGTTTTTGTGGGGTGTTTTTGGGTTTGGTTTGGGGGTTTTGGGGGTTTTTTTTGAGATTTTGTTTGTTTGGGGAATTTTTTTCCCCTTTTTAAGCACAACATAATTAGGATTTACTTAGTTTGTGTGGCATGCAAAATGCTGGAGACTAGTGGGAATGGCTAGAAAAATAAGCAAAATTAACCCTGCAAACAAGTAGGTTTTCACTGAAATACCTCCAATTCAAGAGATTAGGCTTTTAGATGATTTAGTTTTCTACAGACTAAAATAAATTTAAGAAACCCAACATATATTTCATGGATTTGCGGCAGTGTGTACACAAAGTCTCCAAAAAAGTTAGATCAGGCAGAAAAAATGCCCTAGAATCCCTCTTACACCTCTGTATGAATTACTTAATAGAGACTTATCTCTGCTTAACAAATGAGCATGGGAGGAACGGATGAAGCTTTGACCCAAGCAAATTCCCATATGCTTGTGTGATATACGAGGTCTGTAGGCTCCTAATGATCCAGGCTAGTAACAAATTTGTAGGGATTTTCCCAGCCTTGTACATTGGCAGTAATGATTTTGTGCTACAGTTATTATTTGCAGAGAACTTTAGCCATCTGAAATACATATGTAGTCTATCCTGGTCATCTAGTTTTCTTTCTGTTGCTGCTGATGAGAGATGGACATGCCCCAGTTAGATCAAATGCAGTTACTGAATATCCAAAGCGGTTTAGACATTAACAGATGAGTTAGTAGTGGCAGTATAGGTATGGCAGAATGAGTGTCACTAGCTATATATAAAAATTTATTCTAAAAGGGTAAGTGTATACTCTAGAGATGAGAAACCCTTGTAGACATGGTCACACTGTCTGAAGTATCTTATCTGGTTGATTAAAAGCTAATGTGTTTTTTTTCTCTCTGAGAAATACCACTGAGTCTGGTATTAGGCTAAGAGAGCCTTAGAGACACAAAGCTTTCCAACATTCATTTGGGATTTTCTCCTGCCTAAAGCCTCATCAGGAGTCACGCATCAGTGGCTAAAGCACAGAACAGCCAGTTGTTGTTGTTGTCACGTTCCTTTTTCCTTTTCTTTAGTGTGGAAGTCCAGGAAATAGTGAAAATTTTTTGTGTTTTTTTTTTTTTTTTTTTTTTTTTTTTTTTTTTTTTTTTGTTCATTTATGTGTTTTGTGAATGATAAACCATTAGGATGAGAACTGCTTGTCAATAGTAGATTGAAATCCTTTCTCTTCATCCAGTAGGTATACAGCTACATAATTTCTTATCTAAATAAGCTTTAAAACAAACCTGTGTTGTTTTAGGTGTTTGGGCCATGTTAGAAAGAAAAAGGAAAAACAAAAAGAAGGACTTCAACAATGAAAAGTTAAAGACTGAAACAACTGACCTATCTCGACTAAGAGAGGCACAGCTCTAAGCTAGATGCCTGTGCTGGGTAAACAGAGGTATTTATTACTGATACACAAAAGCAAATGCTATGAATAAACAGCTAAGATAACTATTATGAAACATTAATTATCTAAGTCTGTTTTAATGTCCACCCTCCTAAATTTGTGTGTGCCAGCATAGCACATTAACCAACATCAGTCTTGCTTCTGTCCATATATCCCTTCAGTGAAAACCACATGTTTGAATTTGAACAATTATGAATCCAGTCCGGTGAAGTTTGTTACCATATGCCCCTGTCTGACTTTTTTTTGACTCTTTCAAGCAGTTACCTGAGGTTCTTCTTGAACTGAGGGGCCCAGAACTGGACACAATGATGTAGCCTCATCAGGGCAGAGAAGAGGGGGAGGAAAACTTCTCTCGACCTACTACCCACAACCCTTTTAATGCACCCCAGAATAGCATTGGCTTTCTTAGCCACAAGAGCACATGGCTGGCTCATGGTCAACTTTCCATCCACTAGGACTACCAGGTCCTTTTCCCCTTCACTGCCCTCTGACAGATCAATTCCCAGCCTATCCTGATCCATGAGGTTGTTCTTTCTCAGGTGCAAGGCTTTCTCATTGTGCTTGTTAAATTTCATTGAATTTCTCCCTGGCCAATTCTCAGCCTGTCTAAGTCTGACTGAACGGCAGCAAAACTCTCCACTGTGTCAGCCACCCCATGTGTGTCATCACAAAACGAGGTACCTACATCACTACAATTCTCTTCATAAACACACACACACACATGCACACACATAGTAACAATTGCAGCCAGGACTCAGTACAGCCATTATTCTGCTTTTTGGCCTATGCTGAATCATCCTTTTGATTCCCAAGATTATCAGAAGCTTGCCATTCTTCAGCCCATCTACCTTCTGACAAACACTGGTCTCTCTCCTTTTAAAGAGACCTCTTGTTCACTAAAGAAAACAGAGCCTGGGTGATGCAAATATCCAAATCCCTAAGATTTGTTTGTAGATTCTGAGAATGGTAGCTACATAACAATATAAAAGAGTCACAGGAAGGGATAAAATATTACTGAGCTTTTCCATTCACAGTAATTTGGTTTTGATTTAGTACAAATTTTTAAGCTGTTTATTCCTTTATCTTGATTAGATCTGCCCACCCCTCATCCCAGTAAGGTGAAAATTAATTCAGCAAAATTTTAATCTCTTTTGTGCTATAGGCGCCGTTGTCAAATCCAGCATCTTGAAGCTTCTGTCACTCAGAATATATTGTAATAAATATTTTCTACAAGTAGTGCTTAGAACCAAAACATACTCAGACTGTGTAACTCTCCTTCCCCCAGATTTTTACCGCAATGAATACTAGAGCTAAAGAATGTAGAATCATACACTTAGTCAGGGTTGGAAGGCACCACAAGGATCATCTAGTTCCAACCCCCCTGCCATGGGCTGTGACACCTCACACTAGATCAGGCTGTCTAGAGCCTCATCCAGCCTGGCCTTAAACACCTCCAGGGATGGGGATTCCACCACCTCCCTGGGCAACCTGTTCCAGGGTCTCACCTCCCTCGTGGTGAAGAAAGTCTTCCTAACATCCAGTCTGAATCTACCCATTTCTAGCTTTGTTTCATTCCCCCTAGTCTTATCACTACCTGGCATCCTTAACCCATGTGCACACA
The DNA here is from genome assembly GCA_013396835.1 of Psilopogon haemacephalus. Taxonomy (NCBI): domain Eukaryota; kingdom Metazoa; phylum Chordata; class Aves; order Piciformes; family Megalaimidae; genus Psilopogon; species Psilopogon haemacephalus. The sequence continues at coordinate 132,197 of VWZI01009388.1, forward strand.
TAATCTACTTTGCTATTTGCTATAAAGCATAAACATTTGCTAACACTGGGCTTCAGATGCTTTTTCCCGGTACCCTTGAGAGGAGTTGAAAAGCAGAAAGATTGTCTTCCTAGATATCTGATGAAGATGCAGCAAGATAGAGAAAATGTGATACCATCAAGCTCATAAGAGACGTCAAGTGCTTTGTGAAGAGAAATGGAAAACATCAAATAACCCTCCTAAATAGAGTTCTCAAATATCTGAGATGATGACTCATCAAAAACATAACATAAAAAAAAAAAATCTGCAGATGAAATAATGGCTTAACACAAATGACTCAAAAATCCACTCAGCTGTAATGCTGTTCCATGGTAATTTTATCTTTGCACTGGCTATATTTTAATTATCTGAAGATATAATGGGCTATCTGTCTTTTTTTTTTCTAATTGTGGGCGATGTAGTGAGCTTTACTATTAACTTCCTACAAGCTTTTCAGTAGCGTACCTGACATTTGTTACGGAGGTGGCAAGTCTTCTGCAGCTGAAGAGGCTTCTATGCAGTCATGTCCACCCCTGATCCTGAAGGGAACAATGACAAGGAGGTGTGGGTGGTTGTAGATGTCATAAAAAAACCTGACTGTTGTGAAAATGCTGGTCACAGAGATGAGTTTTATGTGTACTTGAGGGGGACTATTACTATAGCGTGAAATTCTGGGGAATTTTTGGCAGGGTCCAGTTCAGATCACAGGGACCTGACGCTGAGAATATTCTGGCAATAAATTTCTTATGGGCTCCTTCTTGATATAGTAGACTGTCTCTCGGCAAAGAAAAGCAGGAGAGGCAGTCACTAAAGCAACGGACTTCCAACCAGATCCTAATTATTAAATGTCTGAGGCACCCTGAGTAGCCAGAAAACAAGGATAAATTATAAGCACTGTCATGCACTGTCATAAGGACACCTTATTCAGGAAAAAGGAAGACTAGTTTATAGTGCTGGATAATATTTCAGGGTAAGTCCTTTTTTAGTAATTGGAGAGGAATAGATTTCTATTGAGATTTTCAGTCCAAATTAAGCAAAAACCTCCCTTCAGAAACACTCAACTGCGAGAGCTGGTTTTAGTTCGTATGCTAAGATTTCTTTAAATTAGCTTTGCTCTTCTTGATTTGTTCACTCTTTGAATAAAAGAAACAAAACTACATTCTGTGACCGTATTCTCTCAGGCTTTCTTCTAACAAACAAGGTGCTAGCAAACTTCTGTTAGTCCAATATGCTTGCTACGTATAGCTGAATTTAAATTCTTACACTCAGAACTGAACTTGTGGGCTGAGTCACTGCCTCCTCGGTGACCAAACTCCTTGGTCTTAATTCAGCTCTTTAGGTTGTGGTCTTACGTATAGCACATTTCACACTCTTAAAGAAGGATTCTTGGAGGGCTGTTTCACTTCCAGAATTTATTTAGGAGAGATCTACATCCCACCATTCCACTAATATCCTCATCTGCTTCAAAAAGGCTAAATAATTTCCAAGTGTTAGAAGCTGTATTTTTAGCAACATCTTATGTCTTCTTGGCACATTCCCGGTACAGAGATGTTGGCAGACCTCGCGTTACAGAACCTCCTGGTCTGTCATGTATTAAAACTGTTCTCTGAGAATCCAAGCACTTCAAATACTTGTAAGTGTCAGGGTTGCGAGTGGATGGATATTTCTTTGGTTTAGATTTAAACACCAAGGGAAGCTGAAACATCAGAGAAGCTCTTGGAAGTACTCACCCAGTCAGCTACATGCAGTACTTAAAGACATATTTGGGACAAAGTAAGCAGCTTGCTGATTCCAATTTAAGGAAGTGGAAAGTGGCTGAGAGTCATCGTTAAATGAAAGCAATACAATAAAAGACCTATGGATGGTTTTGATATCAGTCATAAAGACTATGGTATTTAGAAAGATAGCCTATTGGGCCATCAGCAGTGAAGGTGCCGACAGTGTGCACACGCAGCTCAAACAGCCAACTGTGTCCTGGGCTGCATTAACAGAAGTGCTGCCAGCAGGGCAAGGGAGGTGATTCTGCCCCTTTACTCTGATCTCGTCAGACCCCACCTGGAGTACTGTGTGCAGTTCTGGAGCCCCTAACAAAAGAAGGACATGGAACTGTTGGAGAGAGTCCAGAGGAGGGCCATGAAGATGATCAGAGGGCTGCAGCAGCTCTGCTACAAGGACAGGCTGAGAGAGTTGGGGCTTTTCAGCCTGGAGAAGAAAAGGCTTTGAGGAGACCTTATAGTAGCCTTCCAGTATCTGAAGGAGGCCTACAGGAGGGTTGGGGAGGGACTATTCACAAGGTCTTGTAATGACAGGATGAGGAGGAATGCGTTTAAGGTGTCAGAGGGGAGATTTAGATGGGATGTTAGGAGGAAGTTCTTCACAGTGAGGGTGGTGAGACACTGGCACAGGTTGCCCAGGGAGGTTGTGACTGCTCCCTGCCAGGAGGTGTTCCAGGCCAGGTTGGATGAGGCCTTGAGTTACCTGATCTAGTGGGAGGTGTCCTTGCCTATGGCGGGGGGTTGGAACTGAATGATCTTTGTGGTCCCTTCCAACCTAAACCATTCTATGATTCTAAAACATCAGAAAAGCTCTTAGAAATACTCACCCAGGCAGCTACATGCAGTACTTAAAAGGCGTATTAGGGACAAACTAAGCAGCTTGCTGATTCCGATTTCAGGAAGTGGCAAGTGGCTGAAAGTCATCTTTAAATGAAAGCAATAAAATAAAAGACCTGGGGACGGCTTTGATAGCAGTCATAAATACTATGGTATTTAGAAAGATAGCTTATTGGGCCATCAGCAGTGAAGGCTTACTTCACAGTCACATTCAGGTAAAAAAGAAAAATCAATCTCTTTTTTTTGCTGTTATTATTTAAACGGTTTGGATTATGTGATAACATTAATTGCATTGTTTGAATCATTATGAAGAAGAATAATAAATGCCAGCAATAAGCAATACACCAGGTACAATCCCTTTAAAGCAGCACAATTAGAAAGAGGAAAGATGGTCTGGTGGTAACAGTAATGCCTTAGAGCTTGGAAGATCTGAGATACTTTAGCATTGACAGAAACCCTTTGTGCTGCAATGCTTCAGGAGGATAAGTACTTTGGAGCTGTTAAAGATTGTGGCCTCTAGAGTAATGAGGACTGCAGGTAATACAGACTGAAAGGCACTGCTCTTCATTTGTTTTGTGGCATCCTAAGCTGGGCTCCTTGGCAACTCTGACAAAATCACTTTCCTTCCCTGATTTCTCCCTATATAACCACAGTAAGTAATCCCACCTTTCTTTATAAATCATCCTGCAATTGTCTTATGACATGTGTTATCTAAGGGTATTGTTGCTGTGAAAAGTATAGTATTTATTTTATTTTTGAAAGAAAGAGGTATTGATGGTGTATAAAAAATATTTGTTGTGAGATTATATCTGCATGTAGAAGGAATTACACTGTGCTTAACCCATATGTATATATATATATATATATTTTTTTTTTCCCCTCCTTCAAATCTTGATATGATTTCATGGAATTAGTGGAAAAATATGGGAGCCCTCCAGTGGTGAAAATAATGTATTTGGTTTTCATAATGTAGCTACTTTCCTGTGAATACTGCCTGTTTGCAACTGCTTTCTGACAGAGATGGATGATGATCCCATATTGATTAATAGGACTTGATATTATCTAATATTGGCCTGGACTTGCTTATGGATGCATTTATAGATGACACTTGTAAAAGTCAAGAAAGTGAAATTTATCTCATGTTGTTTCATTTTCTGTACAGATATGGAAACCTTCTGCAGTTCCTCAACTGTTTTCTTCCCACTTGAAATTTGGGTTAACCATATCATCCCCTTCCATAGGCTTCCCACCTTCAAGGCTGAGTGCTTGAAAAGGGATTTATAATTGCAGCACAGAGATGTTTGGCTGATCTGATCCTCCCATTCTCTGCCATCCTGGATTATCATGTTAATCCAGGTGCCATTTTACTTCTAGGACTTCATTCTCCCATATAAAGCTGTGAGATAGCCTTCTGGAAAAGGCCTTGGATTTCTGGACCATCACTAACTTAAAACTGTGACCTTGTACCTCTTCACAAAATCACAGAATTAATTAGACCTTCAAGATTATTGAGTTCAACCTATCACCTAACATCTTATAATTAACTAAATAATGGCACTAAGTGCCTTATCCAGTCTTCTCTTAAACACCTCCGGGGATGGTGACCCCACCACTTGCCCATGCAGCCCATTCCAATGTGCAATCACTCTTGCTGGGAAGAACTTCTTCCTAACATCCAGCCTAAAGCTTCCCTGTGGCAGCTTGAGACTGTGTCCTCTTGTTCTGTCACAACAGAATCAGAGGATCACAGAATTAATCAGGTTGGAAAAGACCTCCGAGATCATCAAGTCCAACCTGTCACCCAGCACTGTCTAATCAACTAAACCACTGCATCCGGTGCCATATCCAGTCTATTTTTAAACAGTTTCAGGGATGATGACTCCACCACCTCCCCAGGCAGCCCAGTCCAATATCAATCACTATTTCTGAGAAGAATTCCTTCCTAACATCCAGCCTAAACCTGCCCTGGCACAAGTTGAGACTGTCCCCCTTTGCTCTGTTGCTGGTTGCCTGGGAGAAGAGACCAATCCCCACTTGGCTACAACCTCCTTTCAAGTAGTTGGACAGACAAATAAGGTCTCCCCTGAGCATTCCCTTTTCCAGGCTAAACAACCCCAGCTCCCTCAGCCTCTCCTCACAGGGCTGTGCTCCAGCCCACTCACTAGCCTTTCTTCCCTTCTCTGGATATGTTCAAGCACCTCAACCTCTTTCTTAAATTGAGAGGCTCAGAACTTGACACAGTACTCAATGTGTGGCCTAACCAGCAGTGAGTTCAGGGGCAGAATGACTTCCCTGGTCCTGCTGGCCACACTATTTCTGATACAGGCCAGGATGCCATTGGCCTTCTTGGCCACCTGGGCACACTGCTGGCTCATGTTCAGTTGCCTATAAACCAGTAAATGAATCCAGAGTTTTGTTTGTGGTGGTTTGGCCCTGTCTGGAGACCAATTGCCCAAAAAGTCACTCTATCACTCCTCTTATTAGATGTGCAGGGAAGAGGGGAGAATATAACAAAAGGCCTGTAATAAGAGAGAAGCAATGTCAGTAATGCAAAGCAAAACCAAAGTCCGCCCAAGGAAGCAATAGAAAGCAAAGATCTCATTCTCTACTTCCCATCAAGCTGGATGATGTTTGGTCACTCCTGCAAAGCAAGGCTTCAGTACTCGTCACTTGCTTCAGAGGACAAATGCCACTAATGAATGTCCCCACACTTCCTTCTTTCACTCATTTTATGGATCTGAGCTCACATCATATGGCATGGAATATCCCCTTGGCCAGTGTGCATCAGCTGGCCAGGCTGTGCCCTGTCCCAAGATCTTTCCCACCTCTCAGCACACTCTTGAGGTTGGGGAAATGTTGGAAAAGCACAACCTGGGTGCTTGGCTCAAGCAGTGGCCAAAACACTAGTGAATGCCCCCACACTTCCTTCTTTCACTCATTTTATGTGTCTGAGTTCACGTCATATGGCATGGAATATTCCTTTGGCCAGTGTGCATCAGCTGGCCAGGCTGTGCCCCCTCCCAAAATCCTTCCCACCTCTCAGCACACTCTTTAGGTGGGGAAATGTAGGAAAAGCACAACCTGGGTGTTCAGCTCAAGCAGTAGCCAAAACAATGCTGTGTTATCAACACCCAGCTACAGCACTGCAAAGCACAGAACCGGAGTGATGCTCTGGGGAGAATTAACTCCAGCTCAGCCAAACCTAATACATTCGTCTGCTATGCTCAATTTGCTGTATACAGGTGGAGTTATTATTTCCATGGAAAAACCTTCCTGTTGTACCCTGGGAAGAAAGTAGAGCTCATAATCTGTTTTCCAAGGAAATGTAACTGTAAGTTGCTCCACTTAGGCCCACAAAGTCCACTCAAACTACATTCCTTCCCTAAATATGCTAATCTGTTATTAGTACAAATGAATGCTTCATGAGGAGCTCATGCCCCATTTAATTACGGCTTGTAAGACTTTTAGACATTTTAAAGTTAAAAAAGCCAGCACAACTGTCAGGTGGATTCACCTAGTGAAGGTAAAAAATGTGGAACCAAAAGCAGTTTCTTTGCGAGTGAGGCACATATAAAATACAAATGTCTGGGAAACAGCAGACTTTTCAGAGAGCCTTTCTTTAGAATCACACACAGAATCACAGAATGTCAGGGAATGGAAAGGACCTCAAAAGATCATCCAGTTCAACCCTCTTGCCACAGCAGGATCACCTATACCAGTGCGCACGGGAATGCATCTAGGTGGGTCTTGAATATCTCCAGAGGGGGAGCCTTCACTGCACCCTGGGCAGCTTGTTCCAGCTGTCCAGCTATTCCAGTTGTCCACTCCACCCTGGGCAGCTACTGTCACCTTCACAGTGAAAAAAAATTCTCCTCAGGTTTCCATGACACTTCCTATGCCTCAACTTCCACCCATTGTCCCTTGCCCTATCATTGGGCATGACCAAGCAGAGCCTGGCTCCATCTTCTTGGCACTCATCCTTTACGTCTTTATAAACATTCATGAGGTCACCCCTCAGACCCATCTTCTCCAAGCCCCAGTTCCCTCCGCCTCCTCTTATAAGAGAGAGGTTCCATTCCCTTAATCATCTTTAAGACTTTGTGCTGGAGTCTTTCAAGCAGTTCCCTGAGGTCCTTCTTGAACTGGGGGCCCAGAACTGGACACAGTACTCCACATGTGGTTTCATCAGGGCAGAGTAAAGGCGGAGGAGAACCTCTCTTGATCTACTAGCCACACCCCTTTAATACACCTCAGAACAACATTGGCTTTCAGGGCCACAATAGCACATTTTTGCCTCATGGTCAACATCCCATCCACTAGGACCCCCAGATCCTTTTCCTCTTAGTTGCTTTCCAGCAGGTCAGTCCCCAGCCTATACTGATACCTGGGGTTATTCTTTCTGAGGCAGGAGGAAATAGCAGGAAACTGAGGAAAAGCAGGGGATTAGATATTTGTCTTCTTTTAATGAGGATAACTTTTTGTTGGCTATTCATGTTGATAAAGTTAGCATGGAGTTGCCAAGAGTATTTCCTTGAGGCCCTTGGCATCTGAGGTATTGTGGCAGAGCAGGGCACTGCCCACCGGAGGTTTGAATGAGGTATGAACTGTGGCAGGGCACACCCAGTCCACTGCCCCACCAGAGGTGTGAATGGGGCAGGAAACAGTCTTCCTCCCTCCCCACCTCTGTCACCAGAGGCTTAGTACAATAGGTGTGAAGTGCCTTCTCCCACCCTCCATGGGCTTGAACAGGGAGGCAACAGATCACCTCAGTATATATATGGCAGCTGGACAGATTGCAGCAGGACTTGCTTGGACTTGCTTGGACTTGCAAGGACTTGCTTAGACCTTCACTGGGACCTGCACGGACCTGCACTGGGACCTGAACACGGATCTGGAGACACGAACCTCGCATGGACTTTGAGACAGTCTCCCATCTGTAAGTAGGGCAAGTTTCATGCCCAAACCTTTCCATTTTTCTGATTTTTCCTGAATTACAAGAAAAGGCATCATTGTGAAGACTTTTCCCGACCGAATTAGAACCCAAACTTAAACTAATCTACACACAGATTGTGGGTGGGGCTTTTGGAAATTATAAAAGCTACATAATTTATAATTTCAGACTCTTCAATAGCCCACAATCAATACAGGTATTTATAAGCAGCCCACAGACAAAGTTATGCAGCCAGAAGCCCACCATAGTAGCATTATCTGCAATACAATTGTCACAGGTAGGTTGAGCAGAGGCATAGAGAAGCTCATCTCACTGTTAGTGATGAGGGCATCTGCCCGTACACACTGGTTTACATCATGTTTAACTGGAGGAATATTCCTGAGTCGAGAAATAAGGGGAAGAATTGTATTACCTTTGGGGTTTGTTTGTTTCCTTTTCCATTTTATTTGATTTCAGATATGAAGGCAGGCCACTGAAGTGTATAGAATGGCAGAAATGAGATTGCAAAAAGTTCAATCTGCTTTACATACTTTGCCTTTGGTTTTCAGTAGTTTTAAACCATATTTTAAACAGCAGCTGCAGGGTCCGGGCCCTCCTATTGTCATGGAAAAATAAAGGTCTCGTTTGACTGCTGGGGGAACTGTAGTGTCTGATGTGTGTTTGTTAGTTTAAGACATCTGTTCTTTGTGTCATCTACTCACTCCAGACACCACGGAGTGGACCCCTATCCCCTGCTAGGCTGTGTGTGGAGGCGGCTGGCTAGAGCTAGACATTGCCATCCAACACAAGAGAAAAGGGGTAAAGAAAATATTTGTGTGCAGCAGGAACTAAGCAACAGGAAAAGAGATACTTTCAGCCCTGGCTGAGAGTTTATGTGATTAGCATGGGATGGCTGTTGGCCTCTTAACTGCTGGGTGGATGAGGATGACTGACTGTCAGGGAAGCTCTGAACTAAGCAATCTGACTAAAACAGTGCTGAGAGTGTGCTGATTTTAGTTACCAAGAGCACGTTACACACAGTTCATTTATCATCAGGACATAGTCAAAATATGCAGTGGAACAAACAGCAGCAACCTTGGTGTGCTCATAACTATGCCTACTTGGACCACCTCCTTGGCCAGTGGGACAGAGTTGCACCACCTTGCTAGCATTATTGTTTCTTTCAGGGTCAAATGGCCCCACTGCAGTGAGCCTTGCACACTGCAGAACTCTTGGAGCACCAACAGCCTCTGGGCTGCAGCTGCCGAAGCTGTAAGTCAGCAACTAAGTGTGTGACAGCTGTGATCTAGGTGTCCAAGAGATTAATTTTACTTTTATTCTGGGAGAAAGATGGCAAGAAAAACAAAATAAAAATAAAAAATTTGCTAATGATAAGCAGATTTGAGACCTGTCATGTTGTCTGTAACAGTTACAAACAAAAACAAACTTTAGTTGTGTTTTTATGACAATAAAGGAGTTTTACACTTTCTATAAGAGATTTTGATGTAGCTGTTAGCTGACAACTGATGAATTGAAAGGAGCTGATTTCAAGGAGCAATTACTTAGAAGTTAGTGATAGTTCCTCAGTTCTAGTGAGAAAGTAGTTTGCTTTGCTTTCTCTGAGTCTTGGATTTGTCACACAATTTTAGTTGTCCAATGTTAGATTTCTCAGCTAGCTGCCTCATTCAAGTCAAAGGACAGATAGGTGCAGTGAACCATGCTCAGGTAGTATGTCCTTAACATAGAATCATAGAATGGTTTGGGTTGGGAGGGATAACAAAAGGTCATCTAATCCAACCTTCAGTGATGTCCTCTACTAGATCTTCTTGAGCCTGACCTTGAATATCTCCAAGGATGGGTCTTCTGCTTCCTCCCTGGACAACATGTTCCGCTTTTCTACCATCCTCATGGTAAAGAATTTCCTTCTAACAAGCAATCTAAATCTACTCTTTTCTAACTTCAAACTACTGCTACTCATCCTATCACTACAGATCTTTGGAAACAGTCCCTTCCCAGCCTTATTGTGGGCCCCTTTCAGGTACTGGAAAGATGCTATTATGTCTCTCTGGAAATTTCTCCAGGCTGAAAAACCCCTTCCAACTTCCTCAGCCTGTGCTTGTAGGAAAGGTGTTCCAGCCCCCTGACCGTTTTTGTGGCACTCTTCCAGACTCAGTCCTTCAGGGCCATGTCTATCCTGTGTTTAGAGCTCCAGAGCTGGACACAACATTCCAGGTCAGGTCCTCACTTTCATCGAATAAGGCACCATCACTGAAGGGTCTGCTCCTTTCTACTCATTTTATGTGGAGCCCAGATGACTAGATTAGACTTTGTCTAAGGTTTAGCTGGCAAAGCTCTGATCTCACTTCAAAGGGATCAATTCTATATTTTTTCACTATTATTTTTATTTCCATACTAAACCTAAGTATAACTTCACTTGGACATGCATTTCACCAGAATGTGATGGCTGCCTCTTATTGCCCTCTATTACATTTGCTTTTCAAATACTGGTTTATTTTTGCCTGAAATCGTTCAACAGCTTCATAGCAGACTCATGTAACACCTTTTAGACATTCAAAGGTGATGAATACTCTGAAAGGATTGATTGCTTTCATTCTACAGCTGCAGTTTTACTGCCTTACATGTAAGGAACAAGTTTATCAGGACCATGTACTATAAGAAAAAAATGCCTAACAGTACTTTTACTGTTCTACAGAGCCTTAACCCTTTCCATGAGTTAAGCACACTGACCACATTTGATCTTCACTTACTTTTTATTTCAACTATATATATTGACTTCCCTTCCTCTGTACACGAGCATGACTCAGTAGAGAATTTAGTTTAACAGATTTTAAAGCTCTCTAAGAAAACAAAGCCACATACCAACCATAATGTCTTCAAACATGAAAGTATGGCCTGTAAGCAACCTCCTTCTCCTTTAACTGGATCCCTCAGTGAACACACAGAAAGTATATTTCCTTGAGACTCTGGGAATAATAGGATTAACATTATTATAATGCATTTTCACAAAGTAAGGGGAAGTAAAGAGCAGGAAAAGAAAATGTATGGAGTTGGCTACAGTTTTAGAATTGCAAGGAAAAAAAAAATATTGCTGAGGGAAAGTTGATTCTGTCCTGCATTCAAAATTGTGCAGAATCTGCTGACATAGGCAAGACCTCTGGGTCCCAGCTATTTTTTGTTTTCATTTTCAGGAAAGGACAACACAGCAGCAGATTTTTGTCTATGTTTCCTTCTGTCTTTCATCCACAACCATAAATACCTGTTCACTTCAGTAGAGGTTTTGGCATACTGCAAAATTTGTGTATGATATTTTAAAGATTGTTATTTTAAAGATTGTTAAGGATTTTTCACAAGCAGACAAACTTCAGGGATAAATTCTGAACCTGAGAAGAAGACTTATGATTGTGTCCTGATTCAAATGATGTTTGCCTCAGACCAGAATCAGTTTTAACTCAGAGACTGGGCATAACACCTCATTAGTTCTAATATGTTTCCATGCAATGGGCTTGCTTACCTATATTTTCACCTTAAAGAAAAAGTCAATCTCTATGCATTCCAGTGTGAGATACTGGAATGTTCAATATAATTGCACAATTTGCTAACAAGACATTTTAAAGAACTGTGATGAGAAATTTAAATGCAGGTAATCAGAGGCCCTTAGGTAATATGACTTCATTTTAGCTCTCTAGAATAAAGCTGATCTCTGTCTTCTAATACTGAGAAGCAGTTTTTTGATCCTTGAAAATGAGTAGTTCAATTTCATTGAAATGTCTGTGTGGTGAATTATTTCTGCTTAGTTTCGGCTTACCATAACAATTGAAAATAAATAAAAAAGTCTGTAGCAAGTCACTGTGGAGTGGTTTATTGTGCAACATAGCATAGCTGTAATTTAATGTGGGCCAGAAAGCTTATTTGCACAATATAAATTTTGGCCTGATTTTATAATGAATTGGCTGTGTAAGTGCATTGACCCACAACTGGCTGCTGTATTAGAGCTGAGGAAAAGTGGTGACATACTACATTTCCTTGTAACAACTCAATGGAATCACAAATGTATTAGCCAAGATCACATCATTTTGAAAGCCACTGTGAACACCATCACTAGTGGAAATCAACATTTAGGGATTTTTTTTTTTTCTGATACTTTATTATTGTCTATTTTATCTTGTTTTGGTATTTTTTTTTTCCCCTCTTCTTCGATAGAGAGGGAAACAAACAGGGAAAGTATGTAAGTATTATGTAAGCATAACAAGGCACTGGTGCCAAGTTGTATTTAATAAATATCTAGTATTAATACTCTTAATGCATGTATTAATAGGCATATTTCAGTTCTTCTGCACCATGTAAGTCCAAAGAATGTATGTTTGGGTCTCTATAACATGACAGAAAACAAGATACAGTTACCGGAGCCAGTATGAAACAAGCATTTAACTTTCTGACAACAGTTCCTGACATTTATAGCAAAGCTCCTGAGGGCCTTAATGACCATCATGTCAAGCTGAATCTACTATTAATATACCTCACTAGTAAAGAGCAAGTATTATGGTTTATATCCTGAGTGTGAAAGGTCCATATTTCATAAAGATCTTGAGTCCAGCTGAGTTATTAAAAGGTTTCCCAAAAGGAAAGAAGCAGGGTAATTTTTTTTCTTCTTCCTTTCTTCCTTCCTTTCTCTTTCTCTTTCTTTCTTTCTTTCTTTCTTTCTTTCTTTCTTTCTTTCTTTCTTTCTTTCTTTCTTTCTTTCCTTTCTCTCCTTCTCTCTTTCTTTCTCTTTCTGTCTTTCTTTCTTAACAGATTTTGTCCACTCAAACTTCCTTTTATAGAAAAAAAAAAGATGGAAAGAAGGAAAGAGAATGAAGGAAAGAAAAGGAAGGAAGGAAGCTAAAAAGAATCTGCATTTAAATTAAAATACAAAATCAGACACTTCTACCAAACACAGACTGATTTTTCAATGTCATGTAGGTGGTGGAGATTAGACCCAAGGGTCATCTCCCTGTGGAATCTCCAACAGGACTTCCATATTTTTTGTGATGTTATTAGGTAAGAATTATTTTTCTTAAACGTAAAATTTACTTTTAAATGGACAAAGACACCACTTATACAAGCAAGAGTTAAAAAGAAGTGTTTCCACTTTTGGACTTTCAGTTCAGTTGATACAAACTTAGGATATATTACAGAGTAATGGAGTAATTCTGGCTGCAAATGCTCCCTGCATCTCATTCACTTTGCTCTCATGCTCTAAGCAAGGTCTGACAGCTGGCACAGGACCTTGCCCTCTCAAACTTCTTAAATCTGTTTTCAAGAATATAGATCATCAGGCAATGAGCACTTGACACTTGGCTCTAATCTAGATCTTCTGATCATTCACCTAAAATAGATACATGTCAATAATTCCTGTCGTGGATGTGTTTTTCTTCTGCTTATATACAGCATAGGATTAATACCACCTACTGTTGTGCCAGGAACCCTTTGCTATCTCTTTAATCATTAAATTGAAATTCAGTGTTCTTCAGCATGACTCACCTGGGTGTATAGTAGGTTTCTAATATAGGCCAGATGAATTGTGCCCCAAGGTATCTTTTCTTCATTTTCTGAATCCGTTGAAAATAAAGAGATCCTGGAGAGAGTAGCTCAGATATAGACATACGCACTGTACACATCTGAAATTAGGTGAGATAAATCCTACCTATGAACTTGAAGTTCTAGCAAAAGGATTACCTAATTCAAGGCATCCTGGGTTTGGGTAGATGGACTATGTTTATTGGTGCTAAGTAAACTCAGTGTCCTTCAGAAAGGATACCATAGTCTTTTTGAATTGACATTGTTTTGGTAAGTGGGTTTCTTTTTTTTTTTTCCCCATTTCTGTGTATATCTTTTTAGGAAATAATTGTTTCTATTAGCTCATTTTTCTATCAGGAATAACTGAAGAGCCATACAGCATGTGACTAGAATTATTTTCACAATACCAAGTATGTAATACGTCAGTAATTCACAGTCTGCTGATAGAACGAATTTAGGCAAATGAATTTGCTTTTTGTATCTTCCTGTTTTCATTGCGGACTGCATAAATGAAAACTGAAATAGATGAGAAAGGAATCTTTTAAGCAGTGCATTCTAGTGAGGGAATATAAGCATTCTGTGTGCAGAATAACAAACGTGATGGCATTTCAGAAGTAGGAGATGAGCTGGTAAGTCAATCTGTGTCTTTCTCCCCCTCCCCCTCCATGACAAAGCCAGAGGTTTAGGTACATTGAAGTCCGAGTGAAGAACAGTGTAACGTTCTCTCTTCAAACGCATAAATACCCACGCATTTGGGGTAAACCAAGACACTGGAGATAAAGCTCTTGTGTGTGGCTTTTAACAGGAAATGAAATAAAGGATATCATGAGAAACTCGCTGAATTGAAGTGAAGAACCTGAGGAGGCTGTTTACTTCAAAGGAACAGGAGATCGTGAAATTTCTCACGCATGATGGCAGTTGACGCTACCTGATACAGCATCGGGCAGAGTCTCCGCAGAGTTTCATAGAAAAGCTGTACAGTTTGTATCATCATAGGGCTACTGTAGTCCCCAAGGAACTCTTCAGCATTCCTTAAAATCATTTTGCCCTTTATGACAGGTTGCACCATTAGCTGTTTTGACAGGTATTCCAGGCCATAGACTGAGATTCATGAAGTTTAGAGAGCAGGGGTTAATGCTTATCACAAAAGCTCTATGAACCATATGCGCTGTTTAACATTTTACTATTATTAGATGATCAGAGGGATGGAGTAGCTCTCTTATGAGGACAGACTACAAGAGTTGGGGCTCTTCAGCCTGGAGGCTTCAAGGAGACCTTATAGTAGCCTTCCAGTATCTGAAGAGGGCCTACAGGAAGTCTGGGGAGGAACTATTTGCAATGTCTTCTAATGACAGGATGAGTGGTAATGAATTTAATCTGGCAGAGGAGTGATTTAAACTACATGTTAGGAAGAAGTTCTTTACAGCGAGGGTAGTGAAAGACTAGAACAAGTTGTCCCAGGGAGGTTATGGAGTCTCCCTCCCTGTAGGTGTTCAAGGCCAGGTTAGATGAGGCTTTGAGCGACCTGTTCTAGTGGGAGATGACCCTGCTTATGGCACAGAGCTGGAACTGGATGACCTTTGAGGTCCCTTCCAACCTAAACCACTCTATGATTCTATGATTCTATATTGCCTAAGACACTTTTGGCAGCACTGACTGTCAGAAATGTGGCAATGTTCTTGATAGGATAGAAATGTTGATTCTCTCAGCCTAAACAGTATTTAGCATACAGGTTCCTGAGTGAGTACTCAAGGTCTTCTTACATTTTTATATAAAGCTTTGTACTGCTGCTGTTCTTCTTCATGTGTAGTTTATACATTTGGATTGGTTTCAGATGCCAAACCATCTATGTGCAGACCTCATCAGAACACTAAGGACATAGATCCAAGAAGGACTCTTTTGAGGACAGACATATTGGAGAATGAATGGGTAAGTTTACTTCCATCTAACTTGGAAGCTGGATAGGGAAAGATCAAATGAATTGATAGCACACTAGCAGGATGCCATACTGGATGCTGCTTAGGTGAGTTCTAGGTAGTCAAATCCCAGCCTAAGCAGAATTTGGACAGAGAGACTCTCTCTTACTATGATTATAAGTCATAGTAAAAATATTGTTTTGCCATGAGGCTTGATTTTTTTTCTGGCATGCTTCACTTAGGGCAAGTCTTTACCACATGCAGCTGCAACCTTTTTTACCTAGTCCTTTCAGGGAAACTCTATATCACCAAGTTCATCAGGTCCTTAAATGAACTGTTTTACACTAAGTCAGAACACAGAGTGAATGCCTTTTTCAAAAATCATACTGTTTAGATTTTTATCACAAGATACAGACTTTTAGTTTTCTTTTAACTGTCTTCAACACAGGAGTTCTGTTTCCTGAACTGCAAATGAGGTAGCAACATCCAATTTGGTTATACAAATGGACAAAACAGTACACAGAGAGATGTCCTGTCAGACAGGTAAAGTAATAGGGAGATTTTTTTTTTTAATAACAGAAAAAAAAAAAAAATCTCTGTCCTTTATGCTGCTGATTTTCTGTCCATGACCTCAGGAAACTCATATAAGACGATACTCAATATCATGACTAAGGTATATATGGGTTTAAACTGGAACAGGGGAGATTTAAACGGGATATTAGGAGGAAGTTCTTTACAGGGAGGGTGGTGAGATACTGGAACATGTTGCCCAAGGAGGTTGTGGCTACTCCCTCCCTGGAGGCATTCAAGGCCAGGTTGGATGAGGCCTTGAGAAATCTGTTCTAGTGGGAGGTGTCCCTTCCTATGGTGGGGTGTTGGAACTGGATGATCTTTGAGGTCTCTTCCAACTTAAACCATTCTATGATTCTATGATATCTGCAGAAATTCAAAACATTTTCTTAACCAATCCAAGTACAACAACGTAGTGATAATATTCTAACAGAAATTTGTTTCCAGCAACTTACTTTGTGACATTCATTTTGAGATCCTGATTATCTAATCAATATTGTTATGATAACCCATAATGGTTCAAACAACATCATCTTCTTGTAATCTCATTCCATCACATTTCCTATATTAGAGAAATCAGAAAAAGATTAAGAGCCAATCACGGTATAAAGTGCTCCAAATCAGGACATTTACTAGAGCGTCAGATATCAGCAGAAATGTAAGCTCCTGATGAAAATAAGGTAAATCTGCTGGAATAAGAGCAAATAACATCCTAGCTACACAGCTTCAAGAAAGCACAATTTCAGTAATAGATATAAAAAGCTATGTAAAGACACACATCTTTCTTCTACAAAGAAAGAAGAAATGATAAGGCACCTCCTTTTCTTAAAGACATATTGCTCTCTGAAGTGTATTTCTTTCCTGTTTAAACAGAAAATTTAAAAAAAATAAAACCACCTGTGGTTCTCTTATTCTTTCCTTTTGCTGGAAGAGATGGGCTTAAAAACTGAGGAAATAAAAGTAGAAAGAAATGCAGATGTGGAAACTGGTATCTTATAAAAAAAATCCTTGTTTTCTTCATTTTTAAAATTAGAGCTTTCAAGAATTCTAGATATTTTAATCAAAAGATTTGTAGTTTCTAAATATAAAACTGTCAGTAATAATGAAAGAATATATTTTCACCCGAAGATAAAGGAGCAATACAAGAGAAGAGCTCCTTAAAAAAAAAAAAAGTGATCTACTGAAATTAGAAATAATAAGCTGGAAAGGTCAATCACTAAGACTAATCATACCACATTCTCTATAGAAAAATATTAGTCAAAACAAGCAGTAAGTAACTTTTGATAAAAAGATACTGCCTGGAGAAGAGAAGGCTTCGAGGAGATGTTATAGTGGCCTTCCAGTATCTGAAGGGGGCCTACAGGAGGGCTGGGGAGGGACTATTCACAACGTCTTGTAATGACAGGATGAGGAGGAATGGGTTTGAACTGGCAGAGGGGAGATTTAAATGGGATGTTAGGAGGAAGTTCTTCACAGTGAGGGTGGCGAGACACTGGAAGGGGTTGCCCAGGGAGGTTGTGGCTGCTCCCTCCCTGGAGGTGTTCAAGGCCAGGCTGGATGAAGCCTTGAGTGACCTGTCCCAATGGGAGGTGTTCCTGCCTATGGCACAGTGGGATTGGAACTGGGTGGTCTTTGAGGTCTCTTCAAACCTAAACCATTCTACAAAAATGGTAAAAACTGGCCAGTTCAGGTTTATAGATCATACTTGGTGTTGTCTAAGGCAGCAGTAAGTGGGATAAGTGAACATAGTTCTTTTACACCTGGACAATGTTATGATCCATGCAGAGAGAATGTAGATATACTTCTCATATGAATATTATATAAATAAATGCCATATGTACATTATACAAATATATGTCATATATACGTTATATATATACATCATATGTGTTTTATATATACATATATATATATAAAGTATTTTTATATACTTTTTTATATATATATATATATATATGNGTCTCAGGCTGTGCCAGGGGAGATTTAAGTTGGATGTTAGGAAGGAATTCTTCCCAGAGTGATTTGCATCAGAATGGGCTGCCCAGGGAGGTGGTAGAGTCGCCATCCCTGGAGGTGTTCAAGAAAAGACTGAATGGGGCATTTAGTGCCATTGGCTAGGGATGGGTGCTAGGTTGGATTGGATGATCTTGGAGATCTCTTCCAACCTGGCTTATTCAATTAAATTGAATTCAATTGAATTTAACTATTCTATTCTATTCTATTCTATTCTATTCTATTCTATTCTATTCTATTCTATTCTATTCTATTCTATTCTATTCCATTCCATTCCATTCCATTCCACACATACACATTATATATATGTCATATATATATTTTATATATATACATATACTCATACATATGTATATATATAGATATACTCACACACATATATATATACATACATATATATATATATACATATGCATATATATACTTACACACACACACCCACACACATATATATATATGAATTATATTGGCAATACTTTTTAACATCTTAGAAGTTTAAGTATGCACACTAATATCTTACCAGCAGTATTTTGCTGATTCCTGAAAGTTTTCTCCATCCAGATATTAAAGATGCTTCTTTGTTGCTTTTTTTCTTTTTCCTTCAGACTGTCTCTCAATGTGTTATTCCTAAGCCACCCAGTCATCTTTTTAAAAAAAGCATTAATATCCCACATATTGGTTCTCAGATGTAATACATTAGCATATCAATATTTATTTTTTAAATAGATATTCAGAGATGTGATGTGAGGGCACCAGGGCACTGTAGAAAGACCTGAAATGGGGAAATTGAAAAGCCAATCTTACAAAGGTAATCAGCTTTCCGTTGATAGATTTTGTACACGAGTTTACTCTGTAAGGTTTTAGTATGTTTACCCATTTTTGTAGAGAGTCTCATCCAAATGTTTTCCAACTTCATGAACGTGTCAAAGGTCCTCTGTGGGAATTCTGTGGGAAATATGTAGAATGACCTGCCCATAAGGAATAAGGAAAACATCACAGCATGAGAGAGTGTGGAAGTGAAAAAGAAATATTTTCAGCTCTGTCTGTGAAGTTTCAAAAGCACTGCAAAAGGAATTCTGTGTTTGCAGAGTGCAGAGCTGCACTTCCACGTTCAGATTCTATCTCAAAAAATTCATTTCGATATTGCTTGCTAGTCAACAGTTTTAAAATGTATTACGGTATGAAAAAAACATAAAAGAACATGCAATGTTGTTTCCATTTACACATTTTTCACTACAAACTTACATAAGAAAATGATCTCTTTTCATGCTTCTGTTGGCTGGTACCTTCTGACAAATTGAAGGGAAAATTTACTGTCAGACAGTCATGTGGAATCTCCAATGACACTATGACAAGCTGACAAAACTGTCACCAGTCTTTGGCCTTAACTATGAGGGAAATAGAGATGTGAAGATCCTGAGAGATTCACTGCTTGCTTCAGTTCTTCCTGTACCAACAGAATGAATCAGTTTTTGACATGTTATAGTACCTGAACTGCCAAATACTAACAACAACATAAACCACTTCAAGTTAGATTCTGCTTTATGAGGTTGGTACAAGAGTTGTCCACTGTATCAAAAGAGTGGCAAGAAGTAGGAAGTGCATAAGACTAAAAGAAATTTAAACAAACCAAACACGCCTTATTTTAATTTAAAAGAACAATGTAGTTGTGTTTATTTCTGGTAGTCCACCAGATAACCAGAAATTAAATTTTAGCAACAATCAGCTGAAATCAGGAGGGCTGATGAACAGATGTGACACATCTAAATGCATTTGATGGGAAAAGTAGGTCCTTAAATTTCATCATATCTAAGCTTGGGGGAAAAGACAATGTACACAAATAAAAAATATATTTTAAATACTTTTTTTTTTTTAATCCTAGTTAAATGACACTATGGCGATAATCATAGAATCATAGAATGGTTTATGTTGGAAGGGACCTCAAAGATCACCTAGTTTCACCTCCCAGCCGTAGGCAGGGACACCTCCTACTAGAATAGGACACTTAAGGCCTCATCCAACCTAGCCTTGAACACCTCCAGGGAGGGAGCAGCCACAATCTCCTTGGGCAACCTGTGCCAGTGTCTCACCACCCTCACTGGAAAGAACTTCATCCTAACTTCTAGTTTAGATCTCCCCTCTGCCAGTTAAACCTATTACTCCTCATCCTGTCATTACAAGACCTTGCAAATAGTCCCTCCCCAGCCTTCCTGTAGGCCCCCTTCAGATACTGGAACGCTACTACGAAGTCTCCTGGAAGCCTTCTCTTCTCCAGGTTGAAGAGCCACAGTTCTTGTAGCCTGTCCTCATAGAGAGATGCTACAGCCTGGGGTCATCAAGAAGTGTAAAATATATACCAGGATGTAGCCTATGTCACCTGACACCAACATAACAAGTGAAAGAGGCCATTCCCCTGAGGATGTGTAAAACTCAAGTTGATATTCTAATGTCAATCTCATGCTTAAAGTCTAATGCAGAATAGTTAGTCTGAAGGGAGACAGATTATCTCACAAACATTTCAGTTTTGGGAGGCTTCCTCCTGAGATTAATCTCCTCAAGCTGACTTTTCAGCTTCTTGGTTGGTTTTTCTAACCATAGGATATGGATGTACCATATTCCATTAGAAATGCAAAGACTGAATCTAGAGCTGATAGTACTCAGTTTCCTCTGTTCAGGAACTTTTGTTTAGGTTCCAAAATTCTCAGTGGAATAGAAGACATAGGGGTCTTTCTGAGTGTAATAGGTTACCTTCTGGAGATTTACTCCAGAAATATCAGAACACCTGTTTCAATAATGTTCTGGGTATACTTAGCAGTGCCTAAATCCCATTTAAGAATAATAATTAAGAGAAATTCCAGTGCAGGATGACGTATCCCCTAAAATTTTCATATAAGGCAAAAAGCATGAATAATTTCTTCTGGAAGCACTTCATTGTCTATGAAGACCTTCATAGAATCAGTCACGGTTGGAAGGGACCACAAGGATCATCTAGTTCCAAACCCCCTGCCATGCCCAGGGACACCCTGCCCTAGATAAGGCTGCCCACAGCCTCATCCAGCCTGACCTTAAACACCTCGAGGGATGTGGCCCCAACCACGCCTCTGGGCAACCAATTGCAAGATCTCACCACTCTCATGTTGAAGAACTTCCCCCTCACATCCAATCTGAATCTCTCCACCTCCACCTCCTAGTCCTGTCACTACCTGATAGCCTAAAAACTACCTAATAGCCTAAAATTAAGTTAGGCAGAATGATTCTTGTGCCATGAGGTCAAGCCCTTAAATTTCACTTAGAGACTGTGAAATTAAGCACCCCAATAAGATGGTTTAGTGTCATCTTTAATCTCTGTGTCATGCTGACTACTTAAATATTCCACTCTAACTACAGAGACTCTGAGATGTAAAAATGTGCAAGGACAACTAACGGTGAAGTGAGAATGTAAATTTGCACTTGCAGCCTTTGCTTCCATCACTTTTTCAACAGAAGATGAGAAGCCATCTGTTTTTCAGACTCATGATCAGAAGACTCACTCCAGAATTTTAAAGACTTAATTTCAAGGTCCCCTTCAGCCACTAGGCAAGACTTAGACTCATATTTTCTAGGCCCATGGAAATCTTACTGCATTCTTTGACAAGAGGCAAGACCCTGAGTGGGTCAGATATTGCCTGTTTGGTCAATATTTTGATGTCCTGCAAGAGAAGTGTAGCCATGAAAATCTCTACTAGGTGAGTGAGGCAGACATTCTTCTCTTGAGGGATCCTCGTGTTGCTTCTGCATTTTACACTGAGGAGAATAAAATGCACAAAGAGCCTTCAAGTTTCTGTGTAACTCTTAGCTGAAATGTAAAAACTCAACTATTTACATAAAATTTACTCTTTTAAAAAATTATTTATTGCTATAGTTCACAGGAATTTGCATCATAGATAACAGACTTTTTGCAATTTTCCTTTTCAAATAACTCCCTCTACAAAATAAATAAAATATTTCTAATGTAAACTAATTTTAGTCATTTGAAACTAACTTTACAATCATTTGCCCTCATTGTTTAATAAATTACTTCTTCATTCTGATTTTTAAATAAGATACACATTTTAGGATAGGATGCTAGGTCTTGTGGGATCATTCAGGAACAGAAGAGTACTGTCTGTCTTTTTGAACTTTTCTTCAATATTACACAATTTAATGAATCACACAATCACAGGACCACAGAACCTGGGGGAGGAGACCTCCAGAGATCATTGAGTCCAACCCCCCTGCCAAAGCAAGATCACCCAGGGTAGTCCACACAGGAATGCATCCAGGTGGGTTTTGGAAGTCTCCAGAGAAGGACATTCCACAACCTCTCTGAGCAGCCTGCTCCAGTGCACTGTCACCCTCATTGCAAAGAAGCTTCTCCTCATGTTGAGGTGTAACCTTCCACGCTCAAATTTGTTCCCATTGCTCCTTGTCGTGTGCATCACCAAAAAGAGATTGATTCCATCCACTTCACATCCACCACTCAGATATTTATAGACATTGATCAGATCTCCTCTCAGTCTTCTCTTCCCCCAGACTAAACAGCCCTAAGTCTCTGTGTCTCTCACCACAAGGGAGATGCTCAAGTCCCTCAGTCATCCTTGTGACTCTCTATTAGACTCTTTCCAGCAGGCCCCTGTCTTTCTTGAACTGGGGGGCCAAAAACCGGACACAACATCCAGGTATAGTTTCACTAAGGAAGAATAGAGAGGGAAAAGAACCTCCTTAGACCTGCTGGACATACTTCTCTTGATGCATCCCAGGAAAATGCTGAAGGAAACTTTTGAGCAAATTGGGATATTAAAAAAAATAATAAATTGACACAGCATCTGAAATAGTCAGGTTTCTTAACAATGAGGATTGGTTTCCATCATAATTATGATTTTCTTTTATTTTATTAAATTTTTGTTAGTTTATTTCTGTGAAATGTGTGCTACTTTTTCTTCATCCATGTCCAGCTTTACAAAGAGCACAAAGAAGCAATTGTAAGGCTAAAATAGACATTTAACATTTTCCTGGCTACTGAATACATATGAATTTTTTTTTTTTTTTTTTTTTTATTGTTATGGCATTTAAGCACACAAACATTCACAGATGAATACAAATACCAGAATATAATAATTAAAAAAATCTGTGACAGTTTTTTTAACATTTAAAAAATAATTTAAAAATTAATTTGAAATTAATGATTTTGCTTGCTTTCTGTAGTATACAATAGTAAGAATATTGGGTCGATTTTAAAGCTGTTTCCAACATTATCTATAGAGTAGAGTAGAGAAGAATAGAATAGAATAGAATAGAATAGAATAGAATAGAATAGAATAAGCCAGATTGGAAGAGACTGGTCTTGAACACTTCCAGGGATGAGGCATCCACAATTTCTTTGGGCAATCCTTTCCAGTGCCCCAACACCCTCATATCATAGAATCAGACAGACTGGAAGAGTCCTCCAAGGTCATCCAGTCCAACCTATCACCCAGTCTATCCAATGAACTACACCATGGCACTAAGTGCTCCATCCACTCTTTTCTTGGACACCTCCAGGGATGGCAACTCCACCACCTCCCAGGGCAGCCCATTCCAATGGCAATCACTCTCTCTGGGAAGAACTTCCTCCTAATATCCAGCCTATATCTCTCCTGGCACAACTTGAGACTCTGTCCCCTCATTCTATTGCTGGTTGCCTGGGAGAAGAGACCAACCCCGACCTGGCTACTACCTCCCTTTGGGTAGTTGTAGACATCAATGAGGTCCCCCCTGAGCCTTTTCCTCTCCATGTTAAACCACCCCAGCTCCCCCAGCCTCTCCTCACAGGGCTTGTGCTCGAGGGACCTGTTGATATGTTTATTATTATTATTATTATTATTATTATTATTACTACTACTTTAGGCTCTGACTTCATGCAACAAACTAGAAACATTTGGTCAAAGAAACTGCTAAAGAGCTACAAAAAATATTTTGATACAACCAAAACTGACCAGGGACTTCCTAAGAAATACATATTTGCAAGAGACATTATCATATAGCTACTTTTCCTATACTATGTGTATTGATTAGACAGCTATTGTGTGCCACTCTCATTCATATTCCACTAATCTGGTGAAGCAGGGAATTAATAATAACCTAATAAAATTATGGAAAATCTGTTTATATAGAGTATGTCATTTGACAGAAATTATCCTTTGCAGCATAGTGAATACTTCCTCATTAGTTACTCCTCAGAAGATTAAGTATCTCTTAATGCTTTGCTCCTATTTGGTTGCTGAGCCTTTCAACAGTCCAGAGACTCTATCACTAGTTGTTTCTTATCAGTTATCACTTGGCATTCTAGATTCTGCCTTCCTTTATAGTAGACCCAGGAAAGCCTTTTAGGTAGATTTCCTGACAATGGATACTTAAGAAGAGCCATTTACTTTTTCATTTTTAATAATTAACAGAAAAGGTTTGCTGTTTTCTCTTTTGCTGTCTCCAAGTATCAGCTCTGGGTTTGAATGGCACTTTGCTCGGGATTTATTAAAATAAATAGATCTATCTACTTACCTTTTCATATGTCTTCTTATAGAATCATAAAATCATAGAACTGTCAGGACTGAAAGGGACCTCAAAGATCATCCAGTTTCAACCGCCCTAACATGAGCAGGGACACCTCACACTAGATCAGGTTCTCAGAGCCCCATCCAGCCTGGCCTTAAAGACATCCAGGGATGAGGCTTCCACTACCTTCCTGTGCAACCTGTTCCTGTCTCTCACTACCCTCATCGTGAAGAACTTCTTCCTAACATCCAGTCTGAACCTACCCACTTCTAGTTTTGCTCCATTCCCCTTAGTCCTATCATTACATGACATCCTAAAAAGTCCTTTAGCAGCTTTCTTGTAGGCCCCGTTCAAATACTGGAAGGCGACAATAAGGTTATCTCCTCAAGGCCTTCCTACTCCAGACTGAACAGCTCCAATTCTCTCAGTCTATATTCATTGAAAAGGAGCTCCAACCCTCTGATTACTCTCTTGGTCCTTCTCTGGACACGTTCTAGTGTGTCCAGATATTTCTTGTAATAGGGCCTCCAGAACTGGATTCAAAACTCCAGGTGGGATATCACCAGAGTGGAACAGAGGGAGAGAATCACCTCCCTCAACATGCTGGCCACACTTCTCCAGATGTAGCCCAATTATCTTTCATACGTTGTTTGCCCTGTCTTTGTTTGCTTCCTCATAATTCTTACTCCTCTTGCTCATGAGAATTCCTTCAAGAGGACAGCAAAAATGGCCCATGTCAAGCTTTTAATAAACTGGGAAGCCTCTAGTAAAGTAAAATATTCATCCAGTGTGCCTTCATGAAATTAAAAACATCTTTATCAGTATGCAAGTAACGACTAAACTTGTGGCATATGCACAAGCATATTGCCTGTTCATCATTAAATAATGAGAACAAAGAGTACTAGAAGATTTGTGGGATCTGGAGAAAGGAAGATTCATTTTTCATGGAGGATATGGAGAAAGGAAGATTCATTTTTGATGGGGGATCAGGTTATGAAACTTTAAACAATCTAGAGACATGTGTAAGTCCTGGAGGCTTTCTGCAATGTGACTATGAGGGAGTTGACTCGTACCATTTTGAGGACACTTGTTTTCTTTGGAAGGTATTAATGATCCAGAGAAATTCCTGAAAGCTGGAAGAGAGCAAATGTCACTCTTATCTTCAGGAAGGGCAAGAAGGAAGATCTGAGACATTTCAGGCCGCTCAGCTTCATCTCTATCACCACATAGGTAATGGAACAACCAATCCTGGAAAGTGTTTCCAAACATATGAAGGACGAGATGGTGATTGGGAGGTCTTAGGTTGTATTTATAATTGGGAATTCATGTTTGATCAATCTGAAGATCTTCTCTAAAGAGAAAACTGAATTTTAATAACATTTTTATCAACCTGAAGACCTTCTCTAAAGAGATAACTGATTTTAATATGATGCTTAACAATATCTTCCACAACGTACTTGTAGTTAAACTGAGAAATTATAGATTAGATATATGAGCAGCAAAGTGGATTAAAATCTAATTGAACAAGTGGGCCCAAACGATGGTGAGTGGGCCAAAAAGGTGATCAGCAGCATAAAGTCTCTTCAGAGGCAGATCATAAGTTGGTGAATACTGTTGAACATCTTCTTTAAAGACCTGGATGATGTCACAGTTTGCACCCTCCATAAGTTTGCATACGGTAAAAAACTGGGAGGAACACTTGACTGATAATTTTGGAGCCACATCCCTGGAGGTGTTTAAGGCCACGCTGGATGAGGCTGTGGCCAGCCCAATCTAGGGTAGGGTGCCCCTGGGTATGGCAGGGGGGTTGGAACTAGATGATCCTTGTGGTCCTGCCAACCCTGACTGATTCTATGACTCTATTCTATGATGCATAAAAGAGCTGTACTGCCATTAGAGGGACCTGGACAGGCTGCGGAATCATAGAATCATAGAATGGTTTAGGTTGGAAGAGACCTCAAAGATCATCCAGTTCCAAGCCCCCACCACAGGGACACCTACCACTAGATCAGGT